>JALDNG010000086.1:1370000-1752500 GCA_024349245.1 Neodontobutis hainanensis | reverse complement strand
ACTGATACAATGGCTCAAATCCCAGATGAAACAAATGCATTTGTAATAGTACATCTTGTCCAATACAAATTGTAAGTCAAACCCTTAGAGACGGGTTTCATCGCAAACTACAATTTAGGACCTGTCTTTTTCTTTTGATACAACTCCAGTGTCTGTTGAGAAGCCAGTATCAACGTTTTAGAATATTTCAAGTGAGAAAATCCAAAATATTCCAGTTTGGAATCGTGACTTTCATGTGTTTCACTTTATGATTCTTAATAGACCACGACCAATGTGGCACCAACAAATGTGAGACAGAAACCTTCCCCACCCTTCAGACCTCCTAATTTAAAATAATCCTCTTGGAATTTGTGTGGGCCCTCTCCAGCTGTGGCCACTGCTGGAGAGTGCTATGATCTGTGAATTTGGAGACTTTCATATGTAAGTGCCTGTTCCTAAATGCACTTTTATTACAACTCAATACCATAGCCTGTCTTAGTTCAAAGCTTAAAGTATTTAACACAAAAAGAAGAGAATATTGTACATTAAAGGGTTTATTACAGTAGACTTCCTTATACATGTGTTAAGTCTGGGTGTCACCTTGAAATGTTAAATCTTTTTAAATTAAAAGTAGAGTAATGCAATTAAGGTGTTTGATTGAAGAAAAATGAAATGCAAACCATCCTTGGTGCAGCTTCTTTGATATTCTTATGCCTCTTTGAATGAAAACAATATTGTGCCCACATGGAACTATACAAATAGAGTGGATGTCTCAGACAAAAATGAGGGAAAAGGTGTGACGCACTAAAGATGTGAACAATATGGCAGCCCATTTCCTTTTGCTTTCATATATTTTCACTTAATGGGTCACATGAAAAGATCGACCCAAGGCCGCTATTGTGGTAAACCATTATTGGTTTCAGTCCATTTTGATTTAGTTTCTTTATGTAAGTGATTTCAATAAGTTGAACTGGCAAAGTCTTTAAGCATGTGCCTGTGATCAACAGAGGAAAAGTTAAATTTATGAGGTCATTTGATGAGAGGTCAATGATTTCCATGCATTGACAGAGTAAAGAGTCTAATATTACCAGATCCTGGTTGGTGAGTGGTCTACTCAGAACATATGCTGCTTATCAGAGAAGTTACCTGTCTCTGGTCTGGCATGTGTTTGGTTTAGCTTTGGGACGGCTGAGGTTGGCCTGATGGAGTGAGTCATTTGTGAGAGGACTGGGTGTTGACAGGGTCTTTGGCACCGACCTGCTGTCCACCTCACCACCCACCAACAGCCCAAAAAACAGAGTCAACTTTTAACCTGGCTGTCAAACAGTCATTACAGATGCCTTTGATAAAAAATTATTCCAAATGATCATATTAAAGCATTTTCTTTATACTCTATATGGATAACATTAAAGTTTCAGAACAGATCCTGGACATATTTGGCAGTAGCATAGCATAAAATCAATGATCAAAACAGAGAATGAACATGACTCAGGTCAGATTTTACATTAGTGCTAAGTTTGATTTAGTAATAGAAGTAAATTAACCAAGTAAAGGCTTATATTTTGAAGTAGGAATAAGCCAAGACATATGTTTAGTAGTAGCCATAGGTAAAAAATAAATAAATAAATAAAAAGGAGACAAACCCCACAGGTTATGGGGTTTAATTAAAATGTACATCAGCATTTAAGAGCACTTTGTGTCCCCCTAAAATATGAGCCCATGCAGTGAGTTACATGTCAGTGGGAGTGAAAGTACTGGAGTGGATGCCTGGATGGTCACCAAGGTTATGTTCTCATGGGCCATTCCTTGAGAAAATCCCTTGTAAAGTATTATGCTCGGTAACTCTAACATGGACCATGCTTTCTCTCCTGTACTGTACAATCACATTGCCCAGCTGGAGGTATGGGACGTCTGTTTCATTTTAGAGGACCAAACCTCTTATTACAAGAGTTTGGGCCAGTCAGGGCTTCTCTGGAAAAGCCATTAGGAGGTGTGTGTGAGCTGAGCCAGCCCCGGTGCGGTTACAGTAGTGCGGGCTCTTTCTAATGACTGGAGTTATACTCGGCTGTCTCTGCAATATAATGAAGGCAGGAGCTCCCTAATCTTCTGCATGACTTTATAAGGTGTTCTTTCAACCCCAATGGAGCGGGGATAAGTGTAGCATTTCAGAGACAAATCCTTATAAAGAACTGTAGCGGACTGACCACAGTGAGCCGACAACGTGAAATGCTAGTAGATACGGCTTATAAGTTCAGATGCCTTGTGTCTCCATAACGAAAACGACTTGTTATTATTGTTGCACAAGATGTTGCATACCATGGCAACAGTGATGGCTCTGTAAATCGACTGATGACGGGAAGAACGGTGCAGCAATTAGAACAGTGAAAGACCACCAGGGCGGCTGCTCCAACTTGAAACAGCCGGCATTAGAGAAAAACTCACAGCAATGTTAAAGTGACAGTGAGTAAGAGTGAGACAGGCACTTTGCAATTTGAGTTGTACAAACAGTTTTAGGTGACAGAGCTGCTCTGGAGCCTGAAAACATCCCACTTGAGTCTTAGCGGAGAAACATGACGGACAAGCTGAGGTTTATATACACACTATAGAGACTACAGAAACACTGTGGTGTAATGAGTAACCTGGTCTCACAAATCCCATGCATTGTAATATATCAGTGTTACCAGGAGAAAAATACTACCTTTCAGGAAAATGAAATAAAATGACTTGTTGGATGCAATGTAATCCCATGTAATTAAAATAAAAGTAACAAAAACACAAAGAAATTAGGTTATATTTTATTACGAAATGTGGTTTGTGAATGTATACAGTTTTCATTTCATTAAAACTTAAGGACAAACAACCAAGCTTTAGTCAGATTTCCAGAGTGTTATAATTGTTTTTTTTTTTAGGTTTTAATGGAATGATGAGTGTATACATTTACAAACCACATTTCCGAAGCCTGTGGGTGTCTGCATCGACCAACACTAAACCATAAGAGGAGAGATGTGGTAAATGGTCCTGTGCATAATTGAAATAGATACCTCAATCCTGAGAGTCTTCCGGGAGCCATTGCTGTTATAACCTGCCATTTCCTGCCTTCATAGGAGAAAGTGAAAGCATACTCAGTCTTGCACATTGTTGACCTAAAAATGGGCATCCTGCTTATTCAGCTAATTAGAGAGTTAGTTTGTCAAAGAAATGCTGAAGTTCTTTATAATCTTGTTTAATGATGCTGTTGACCTTTGCTTTAGGCCACCAGCTTTGGAGCTGAAACCTTGAACAATTAATGTTTACTCAAACTGCCGAGTGCTGACTGATACCTTGATTGATTGAGTCAGAGGCCAATTACATGAATCAAAAGATCAGCGCTTTCTAAACAGTGTAAACAAGCCATTACTGCTGAGCCTTTCCTTCCTTATAAACCCCAAGTGCAAATGCAGGTACGGCACCCTCCTACACTCTCACTCCACTTCCTGTTGGATTTCCACAACAACATGGATATCCACTGCTCTAAAGCTTACCTCTGTCCCAAAGGCACCTCTATAATGACCCAACCTGACCTTTCTAATGGCAAGGAGCACTGAGGACTGGCCATGACCATCGAGTTTCCATCATGCCAGAGAAAGTACGGAAGGAAGTGACAACTTGTAAGGACTTGATGCTTCCCATATGTCAGTGTAACTGCAACGGGCTTGTAATCATGCATCGCCTGCAGATATATACACAGCAAGAAAAACTTTAAAATAAACCAATCAATGGTATTATTCCCAAGATGGCTGTTAATAAACGCAAGAAAAACTGTAGTGATAGAGTCATGATGGGCGGAAAAGACAAGTAGATGAAATGTTTAGCCCCGAGGACCAAAGTTTTGTAGGATGTCGCTGTTACAAGAAATCTTTAGGTGCCACCAGAGTTATTTCTAAACTCTAAGGACTACCCAGTCATTATTATAGATTGTAAACCACACAGTGAGACTTTCTTGGCCTACGACTGAAAATCAAAGCAGGTGTTCATAGACCACATAGCCTGGCCACCCATATCCTTTCACTTTGCAAATACTCTGTGAAAGGTAAAATGAGGCTGGCTTTTTGCAATGCTTTGTTTCATTGTTTGTATTTCTATCCATCTGTGTTTGTTAGTACTGCCCTAGAAATCCAACTCAAATTCACATTGATCTCATTTTATGCAAATAATAACATTCAGATATACTCTGTAGCTGTAGATAATTAGTATGTATATGTACATTTATGAGCTTTGGCATCATAATTAGTCCCCCCAAAATTTAGTAAAACAGAAGCCTGGGTCATTTAGGACACCTTCAACCATTAAAAACAAACACAACAAGCTTTATAGTTTATAAAGCTTTATGCTGTAGAAAAAGGTAAACCTACCTCTTGCTTCTTTCTAAACTAAAACATCAAATCACAGAGGAAACCATCTTGTCAAACACAAATAGCTGCTTTAAGTGGCAAGGGTAACCACACGTTCAGCTATAATGAAGCATGCTGATTAACCCTGTCTAGTTGCTGCTCTCTTCTCCCATGACTTCTCTAATGTTAGATGAAGCATTAGTGGTGGATGTATTTTCACAGGACACACTGTTTCTGAAGTCAAATTTCAATTCAATAAGAAACTACTTTGTGGACAGGACCTAGCTGAAAGACAATTCATAACAAATCTGGCCCTAATGGATTAAATATGTTTTTCAAGTAACATTACCACCTGGCCTGAGCGACCATATGGTGTGAAGAAATAAAGCCATTTATCACATTCATGACCTACAGCCTTTGTATTGGGTTTGCTCACATAACCATTACAAATCAATTACTCCTCATACTCGTGGTATTCAGCTGTATGATGTATTATCTGTTGAAGTCAAGGCAGCTTTTGTATAGAGTGCCCCAACAGAGGTACCTGCAGAGGTAATGTTCAAGGCGATGTACACTCATTGGGTTGTAGCACTGTGTCCTGAGACAAGGAGCCATCAAAGCTCACGTGTTTCCCAGTGAGTGGTTAAATCCTTTGGACTGGACCACGGGCTGTCAGCACAGATTATGCCTCTGGTGTGACTGATATGGTCAAATATGGAACTGGCTTGTGTAACTTTAAAAGCCCTGTCAATGTTTTTCCCAACCAGACCTGGTTTCTGGCTCATGGCCGACCACCAAAAACACACACAGTGGACAATATGGAAAATGTTAAAACACAAAGTAATGTAAAAATATATATATATAAAAAATGGCCACTTACTGTAAATCTCTCTGGTTTTTGTAAAAAGTCTTTTATTAAATAAGATGACAAAATTCCTGAAGCAACATAGAATATAATGTGCACAGTCAAATGTTCACAAAAATACTGATTGGACTTTGAATCTGAAAGAATAAGGACTTCAACTCCTTAAACACTTGGCCAATTATAATGTTTTTTTTCCCCCTTTTCTTTTTTCATTTACATAAACCATTGTTCATTGTCATTTAAGGTGACAATGAACACAAGAATATTGGGTTCATTGTCACCTTAAACTTAAACTTAATAAAACATTCAGAAACAACACAAACATTTTAGAAGTTGTAGGTGTCATATCAACAGTTCGTAACAACGTCTTTAATTTGACAGACAGGAAACAGTGAGAGGAATAAAATGGAGCAAATGTACCTGAGCCTGGGTTTGTCATTAATCCATTATAATATTCTCATTTTACATTTAAGATCATATTTCAGACCAGATAAATAACCTGTATGTTGTAACAAGCCAGAGTATGGTGTACTTGTAACCTACATTTATTCAATTTATGTCAACTCATATATAGCAGTTACTTTTCTTCCTCATCCATCCATGTTTTGCAGTTTTGACATTTTACAATTATACAGTACATTAAGGAGGAATTACTCCTCCTTGTTGCCTATTATAAAAAGGGCACAGTCTTTTGTCAGTCTTATGGGCACATTAAACTTTTATTAATTAAGATTTCTTTGGCATTTGTGACTTTATTGATTTAGTTTGAAGTAGGACAAAATGTGCATGCTGTTCCTTCAATACTTCCACAAAGACACCTTAACAAAGAAGCAGTAAAAAAATTCATCAGTCAGGTGAGCATGCAAACTGTCATTGTGAAAATAAATATGCCATCACTACGCGTCACGTCACAAGGCAGTGTACCTGTCACTACAGAAGAATATGAGGAATAGCTTGAACGTCTTTGAATGTGAATATTTGTGAGTTATAGTGGAGAGATGTTAGCTGTCATATGAGTGAGGTGGTCTTGGCAGCTTAGGCCTGGGGTTATTGCGCTCAGATAAACCCAGACACTTTAATGACAGAATGGCAAGCACAGGCCTCATACCTGGACCACCTCTAGTTTAACATCCCTTTTTATTGTCTCTGGAGTTGTGTGATTGCTTCACTGTTCTTGGGTTTGTGGGTGTTTATGATGTTTTCCTCTGACATCTGTGAGAGCTCAGTGAACTGCTCAAAGTGGCGCTGATTCTGGTAAAGCATCATATCAACATTGTCAAACATTGTTCTCTGAGTGTTTTGACCAGAAGTGAGGTTTCTTTTATAAGATGTTTATTTCATCAATGGTTTGGTATCCAAGCCCAAAATGTAGGCTTCATGTTTATCGGTTTGGGACATGGTAGCATGACAAACTACAATCTGTATTTGCAAGAAAAAACAAAACAAAAGAAACAAAAAAAAACAACAAAAAAAAAAACATACACACATCCATTTTTTTTCTGTAAATCCCCAGGTTGTGAAGAGTTTAGGGTCTCTTCCTGTCTGTGTCTTGTTTCCCTCTTGTTCCGGTTTTCCTTGGCTGTGGCTGAATCAACACACTAATCACTAAATGGTGCAGTATGCCATTTTGCAGTGGTGTCCGAATGTCTAGTGACTGAAATGTAGTGCACTCAAAGTTTACCACAATGCATTAGTAAAAGAAGTGAGCTGCGACGGTCAAAATAGACCATAATACTTTGTGAGTTGAGTTTGTGAGCAGCGAAACATTAACATGTCTTTAACCTGAAAACAACAAGTTCAAATGCAACGAGTTAGAGACAAGTTTGACTTTTTGTGGAAACGTAATCCATTGTAAATTGTTAATAATAAACCATTACGATGTAAAATCACTAGCGTTAGCTGACCTTATATCTAACAGATGGACATATGAGAGATTCACTCTTGAGGCATAAAAGGGTTTCAGTCATTAATAGAACAAGAGTTAAATAAAACACATAAGCACTAAAGTGTTGTATTTTAATATAGTGATCGGGTTATGCATTCGGACCCTGCCCTTGTTTGTCTTTCTTTGTGAAAGTGGGCGGAGTCCCTGGAGCCTGCGTTTACCCC
This sequence comes from Neodontobutis hainanensis, assembly GCA_024349245.1. Lineage (NCBI taxonomy): Eukaryota > Metazoa > Chordata > Actinopteri > Gobiiformes > Odontobutidae > Neodontobutis > Neodontobutis hainanensis. Next base: position 1,745,177 of record JALDNG010000086.1, on the reverse strand, counting down.
AACACACCTGCAGCTCATCTGATTCAATCACTACTCACCTGAAACAGTATAAGCCTGTCCAGTCCCCCTCTCTTCGCTCAATCGTCTGTTACTTCATGTGGTAGACTGCTTGGCTCAGAGGGCAAACTCTGAGAGGTTTTGGTACTTGCCTTTGTCTCGGTGCAGAACTCTGTTCCAGCTCCAGACTCCTCCTCTGCACTCCGGATCTCACCTTCTCACTGACAACTATTTTTTGTGGACAATAAACTTAGTTAAACCTTTTTTTGTGTTTGCCATGAGGATTATTCTGGCCTCTGTTGTAACAAAACAGCCTTGATTTTTTGTTTGATGAGGTGACTGGCCACATTGTGAAGGATTTAGAGTGGTGGACATAAAATATAGGACTTTGCCACAGTTGTTTGCATACCAACACCATCTATGTTGGTTATTCAGTTGAAGAATATGACTGGTCTTTAAACATAATCTATGGTCTCTAAGAGCAATGGGCCATCTACCCCTTCATTCTACATTCTGCCCTTTTAGAAAGTTCAAAATCAGATCATGGGCAGCAACAGCAGACATCTATGCATTTCTTTAGGTTTTTGGATGCTGAAAAGCCTAAAATGACACAACAGCAAATATTCTTGAATCTATACCATTATTGTGCTACATTATAAATGTAGCAACAATACATACCTATGATCCAGGAAAGTGCTCTACTGCAAGTCCTGCTCCTCATTATCACTTTCTTTTATGTATTTTGTCTCATTGTGGTTTGATGGAAGAGACAGCCTGTGATAGTTTAATGAATATCTGCTTGAAACAGCTCAACTGAGAATAAACCTTTTCACTTCTTTTGTTCAATGTTTTTCAAGACTTACCACCTACTCTGTGCTTAATTACACAAAAGATCCAAACCAAAATGAACCGAGACAGCAGCCAATATTAACTTGGATGAGCATCCTTGAGATAATAGTCAAAATATTTTATCAGATTAAACAAGACACTATTGATTTTTGCAGAAAAAAAGCACTACTTAGTGATGTCAAAGGTCAGCACAGGTCAATTACAGGACAGCAAGATGGAACCCAATTTTGTATAATGGATGGATATGCTGATATGTCAGATAAAGGAAACCACTGCTACTCACATAGAAAGTGTAATAACAATATATCCATGAATGCTTTAAGAATACAACAACAAGTACTGGAGTTCAGGACAAAATAATGCAACTTTAAATGGTAGAGTAAACATTGTTAACAACAGTTACATACTTTGTTTTATTGGTGATTTGGAATAAACTGAATTGTATTTTTATTATTTTTGACTAAAATAAAAATAAAAAAAATGTTTAATAGATGTAATTTTACTAATACATTAACTTTTTCTTATCAATTAATTTATGTTACAACACAGAAGGGCAGCTGTGACAAATAACAGTCTTAACGTGACTTTGCCACACCAGATACTGAAACATCTGAGAAGATAACATACAGAGTGTTTATGATTTTATATTTCTGTGGTTTTGTATACGACTTATGTTGTGTTTTTTGATTTGACACATTTTGTTCTTTTATCTCATTAAGATGTATTTTCATATACCACTTCACAGACACCTCCTTGTCTTACGCACAGTGGCGTTGCTATAGAAACCAAATCACTCAGTGTCAGTGTCAGTGACTAAAAGACACTTTACAGGACAGGGTTTATAGACTCATGTCACGTGGGGGAGGTCAGCGTTTCACTGGGGTCAGAGTTGCTAAGGTCGTCTAAACTGTTGCTTATATTATTCCCTGAAGATGGAAATAAAAGATGGATTATTAGTCCCGCCAGTGCTCGTGAACCAGGCTTACACGGGTTGAAACAGGTTTTTATAAGAATATGGTTTTATTTTCAGCCAAGACTACATAATATACATAAAGTAATATTGTGAACTGTATCTCTTCACTTTCTTTCTCACTCTCTCAGTAATGATATTATGCTAAACATGCTCATTTGTAATTTTTAATTATGCTGTCATGAATTATGAGATGCACAATATGAAGTGTTAGTGCCTAATATAATTCAACAAAACTAAAACTAAACTTGCCAGCCTGCACATTGTACAAGAAACAGCTATGTAAGCTTTGTTTTCTTCATCAAATTGTTTGGAACACAAAATATGTAGTTGGACAATCATAAACCTGCTTAAATGCTGTCCTCTGAACTATATTAAAATATTCTTATACATTTTTTACTCTGTGAACATGTCATGTCTTTACTGCTTCAAATGTTAAATCTGGTGTCTTTGTCCACAGAAAACATGCTCGATTGTTCAAAATTATAATAACTCTTGTTAACAATTTAAAACGGTAAATGACTCAGCAACTTTGTGGTTGGGGCCCCACACAAGTGACAAGTCACTTGTGTGGGGCCAGAAAAAAAGACTGCCTGTCGTTTATTTTTTCTGTGACAAGACTACTCTAGGACACTTATTTCAATCTTCCTGAAATGTGGATGTGTTTTGTGTTCGAGTCAATTTTCTGAAATATAAAGCTCCAGGTAATATAGTCACAACCAGCTCTACTACTACGACAGCAAAACAAGAAATACAAATTCTAAATGAAAAGTTCAGACTCTTCCTTGTGTGTTGAGAACCAATTTTGGAAACATGCCACAAGCTTGCACTTAATTTAAAATAAATGAAGAGAAAATATTATGTGGTCACAGACTGAGAGTTGTAGCTTAAGTTGTAACTATTGTATAAAATGTTTTAAAAGGAGAATAACCACAATGTCTAATCCCCAACAAGCTCTGAAAAAACAGCAGTTAAAGTTCTTACTGCTGTGATTCATTGCAGTTGGTCTAAGAAGCACTTATATTTGGATATCTTCTCTTTTCATGGGATTCTGACTTTATTTATATTGCTGCTGTCATTAAGACAAAGAGACTCTTTTTCAGACTATCCTTAATAAGAAACAGAGAATTGATTGCCACAACGACTGTACTGAACATACAATTTATCATAAACCCGAGCAAGCCTCTCTTGGGTGTGTGCATCTCAGTGTTACCACCCAGTCAGCCGGGACAGAGGAGGAGGGAGGGGAAATAAAGAAGGGAACGCATTCATCTTGTCCTCAAATGGAGACGTTAACAAAGAGAGCCGTGCACTAACCCGAGGGAATTTGGGCGATTGAACAGAAAAGAGAGGACTGTCATGGCTTGAGAGTTCTGTGTGTGTGAATGCTCTTTTGTGACGTTTCTATAAATCAGACAAAACATTAAATAACCACACGACAACTACTGGACTGAAATACCGGACACAACTGACGTGGATCTCATAAATGCCACAACAGTGTGATAAAAAAAAAAGACTATTTTAGACAAAAACACATAAAAATAAATCAGGAGTATGAAGAAACAAATCTGTCATGGGTTTTCAGGAAAATTGTAATTGTTACATGAGATATGGTAGATTAGGTTAGTCCTGATCAACATGGCTGGAGTTTTTCTGATGCCTCTGCGAAAAATCTTACAAGATTGATCCAAACATAATTGGATGAGACTACTTGGTGGGCAAATTTAGATGGATGAGACACTAATCAATACTATAAGTGACCTGCCATGGAGCACATCTTCCACTCACACTTTGGCTTTTCTCCCTGTTCCCCAGCTTTCATCCTCACCACAACATCACAAACCCTTCAGACGGAGTCTGTGCGGGCTCATTAGAGGCTGATAGAAGGGGGGGTGGAAAGGGGTTGATAGGGGCAAAAGCTATTACAGGAACCACCTGCCTACTGACCATCATCACACTCTGCACCCATGCTTCTTACTCACTATACACTCTATATCATCCATAATACCATCCACTTAAAAGCCCTCTATATCAGAAATCCACTTTTATAAGATTAAAGGGAGACGGACCAGACACCAGCATAAAGCAGATGGATGGGTTCACGGGAAGGAGATCTTGAGGGTACACTAGCCCAGTAGGCAGCCTTGTCCTCGCTGCGATAGAAGCAGTGCAGTGACGGAGAGAGTGAGTGAGACAGAGAAGTGATTCAGCTGCCATTAATGAAATCTTTATGAGCGTCGTGATGCGCCGTGAAGCCTCTTTAGGACGGGTGTGATGCCACTCTGTGATTTTACTCCAAGATGGATGAGATATGCCCTGGGGCTTTTCAGTTCTGAAAGGGAAAGCCCGATCTGTTGAAATGAAGCAGTTTGGTAAAAATCAAACATCTGGGCCACACATTTTTGTTCGGACCATGAAACAAAATATGAAACTGCTAAACAATAGGGATCCCAGGGCTGCACTAAAGTGTTATGCTTTTATCACAGCAACATAATGTGACTACAAAAGTCCCTTTCAGAAAGAAATCCAGTTTTGTTAAGGTGAGTATATCTGACTCAAACAAATGGTTCAATAAGAAGCAATGCATTATTTATTATTCATTGTAGAACATTCAAAAAGACATTTTGAAGTAATACAACTTTTACCAGAAAATACCCAGCTCACTATATAGTACACTTAAGCATTGTGTCATGTTCGGTCTTCATTTGATTCCTTATTTGCTCAATGCCATACCTTGCTTGCATTTTAAAGACAAAAAGTATAAATATCTGCCTCTGGTTATGCCTTTGAACATGTTTGGTCTTCACCTATCAGAGGTTTGATTTTTCCATTTCTCTGCGGGCTGTTTAACTGAGTAGCAGTTAGAAAAAACAAAAAACATCCATTCATCTTAGTAATAGATAAATGCCATCCTTGTATATAGCTCTTAAGCCACATCAAGAACACTGTTTATATAAATGTGGTTGGACTAACTAATGAATAGCACACACAGACGAACCCTCAGTGCACTGACGATGCACAGAAAACATTGAACTAGACACTATGATCTCTCCACTATCTGTGTTTCAAGAAAATTAGAACAGCTGCAACTGCTTGAATACTCTTTTAAACCATGCACTGGATCCTCTGTGGGTACGTAATGAAAGATATTTGGTTGAAACTGTGGACACCTATTGATGTTATTTTTGATCATCCATATTGTCAGCCTGTTTACTGTCACAACAGACATATGTTTGTGTTTTGAATCTAGCCATGCGTTTTGCTTGAAGTACAATAAAATCACCACAAAGTAGTATCATCGGTCTAGACTGTTAAAGGGCTTACTGCAGAGCCAAAATCTAAAAAGTTAAAAAGGTTTTGGATGCAATCTTTGAGGGCAGTAAACTTCAACACCATCCTGTTGTCCGTTTATCAAACCAGGGTTTGTTTGTCTGTGACAGTCCAATTGTATTATTTATTTTCTGACAAATCAGTCAAATGTTTGTACTGTAATAACTGGAGCGCTGGTTCCCACTTTGTTTTTGTTTTTTTCATAATAACCATGTATGAGTTATCCTCATCATCTTATTTTTGGTGATAGTACACTATTTGTTTTCATGAAGTTTGTCATTTAGCTGGAAAAGAACATTTTGTCCTCTGACCAAAGAGCCTGCTGTTTTATTCTATATTGTTCATTGTAGTAGTCAACCTCAGAATACTCAGCCCAACTGATTTTTAAAGTAATTGGATAAAAAGAGGGGGTTTTCAGGATAAAAAGCACTGAACTCTTTCTTTGGCACCTCTTTGGTGGGTCATTGGGAATGATGGGGGTAATTTTGGGTTAAAACACACCTTTTGAAATGTATTAAAAAAGTCCTGTGATCTGGGCTTTTCTCAAGCCCATTCATGCTGAACCACAGGATGCAGATTCATAGCTGAAAATTACCAAGAACCTAAGAGCCCCCAGATAAAAGTGGTCATTTTCACAGCTGCCCAGGTTGGCTGTGATGGACAGTGCCAAAGGTGTAAGCAGTGCCAGAGTCGCTTCGTGATGAATGTGTCCCGCGGTGCGTCGTGACTCACTCTCCCTGGAGTGGGCTCGGTGCCCTCCCCCTTTCCCCCTACTTTTCCAGGCTCGGTCGCTTCGCTTGCTGTATCTCCTGCAGCGGATGAGTCACAGAGGCTGTTACAGTAGAATACGCCTGGGCAAGGAGAGGGAATTAGGAAAATAAAAGAATGAGAAGACTCCCATTAGAGACCTTGCCTGGCATGCACTGATTGCACACTCATTTAATTAAAGTTTTTAATCTAAGAAGGGAAACTGTGCTTTTATGTATCTTTTTTTTTCATCTTGGCAAGCAAAGTTTGGAGCTTTCTAGGGAGATCTAATTGTTTAAGCGCTGTGCCGGCAGGTGTCAGCTGTGACGCCCTCAGTTTGGAGGAGAAGGGAAGGATAGTGGGCACAGGCTTGTCTTGTGCTCTTAGGAAAATGAGACAAAGGTGTCAAAAACTGTAAGATGTGAAACATGGGAAGAATAGAAAGTCTTTCATCTGACATCTGACTATTCAAAACAGAGCTGCATAACTTTATTAGTTATGTTTAATGCAACTCTGCTTTGGTACATCAAAGAGTGAGTTTTATACACACTGACTGTGAGGTCCGTCAGATCCATTATGGCTGAGCAGGGGTTGGATTGTGGGCGGTGGGGGTCGCCATGAGGAATTTCTCATTTGGTTGGTGTTGACTGAATGACAGAGATGTGCTCTCTGTAACACAGACTATCCAAGATGTTTGCAGTCTAATATCAGCTAAATGTGGGCAAATATGGTCATACAAGAGCATTGGAATCCAGCAGTGATTATCGTCTTTTGCATCAGTCATTAAAGCCTCTGCAATAAGTAAACACAAGCATAACTAACATAGAGAAGGGCAACACTAATCTTAGCAGCAGCTAAATCACCACTACAATGGGAGGAGGGCAGGTCATATTAGATTGCATGCCAATCAGCAATTGTTCTAATCCCTGTATATGCAATGATTCACCACTTTATGGGGGACAGCTGTAGGCTCTAATACAATCCAGAGCAATAATCAAAGTAATTTCAAATGTTTGGTTTATAGTTCTTATGAAGTGCATTGATGTCAACAGACGTCAACAAACGACTGGACATGTGGAGGAGAAGGAAGAGTGTAACATAGCACAGACAACAAATGACATTATGTATATCCTGTGATGTAGACGAAACGTGTGTGGGACAGAACTCAAATTATTGTTTTTTATCTGAAGATACATCATAAGTAAACACATCATAATTAAATGTTTTCAAATGAGTCTGTTGTCCTTGGTGCTATTTGTGGACAGGAAAAGAAACAAATTTCCAGTGGTACACCAGACTATTTTGCCCCCTGAGGAGTTAGCCCCCAGACAGAAACTGCAGCACAATTTGTAATAAATGGACCTCTTGACCTTTTAGAGAAATATACAACAAGACAAATAAAAAGTCATAAAATCAACAGAAAACATCTGCCCACATGCCCTGTGGGGATAGTGTTCTACGAGGAAATGATGGTTGAGTGGCTGACACAGTTTTGAAACAATGAGCCATGTTCAGAGGGGCAGATAAATCTTTATGATACATTTGTGCAAATCTTTTACAGAGTACTCAGTAAATTCTTTAATGAGTTATTGGTGCTAATATGCCCTATATTGTAGTTTAAGTGTCTGAATGAAAACCCATAGGGACCAGAAATGTAAAACAGGTCCAATATCTGCAAAAGAATGCACTTGCACACAACACAACACTTGTGGATAACAATGTGGTCAAGTGAAAAAAGAAAAAGGAAGTCATGTCTTAAAATAGTAACAGATGAAACTATTTTGTTGTACTGGATCAAAGCACCTTTTACTGTTAATGTCAAAGTGCCTGGTCTTTTTTGCATTACAACAGATTTCAACTGATGTTTTCAGAGTTTCTCCTGTATTCATTAAGTATGGTATTTAAATAAACTGATACAGCTCATTTTTATCTTTTCATGTTTGCCATGGCTTTTGATTTCTCCTTTTCTAACTGTAATATATGTCAAATATCTGCTCTGTAATGTTTATAAACTTCTACAAACTATTCCTTTAAGTCTACATGATTAATCTGTACCAAAAAGCTGTCTATAAAAAGTCAAACTGAAGTCATCATCAGGATATGGTCAGCTTCCCCTTTTTAGAGAATGCAAAGAAAGCTGCAGTAATGAGCTCTCCATTACCTTCGGTCAGCTCATTAGACTGGAGCTCTGTCTGGCGTGGGGTTGCACTTTCATCTGGCTGTTTGTTTGGAGTAAATTCAGTGTCAGGGGAGTGTTATTGCCTGGTAAGCGACACTGGGAATTGAATGTGCTTAAGTGATGGAATGAATTACTCTCACTGCAATAAAGCCAATGACAAAATGTGCGTCTCTATAAGTGCGTGTGTTTATTTTCCAACATGTTTGATCCATCACGTTCAAATAAAACCAGCACCTCTCTGCTTTCCGACACATAGGAAAATAAACGTTGAAAAGCAAGAGCAAGTTTCCCCTTCCTCCTGGGTCCTTTACATTCTCCAACGACCCGTGTCAAAATGGTCCAGGCTCGAGCCAAACCTCATGCTCCCTTCACAGCAGCGGCACATCCTCATGTCCTAAATCACAGCCTATGCGCCTGACAGCGTGCGATGGTGCTGAAAACATCTTTCCCACCTTGTGATTGGGGCCAATTTGTCAGTGCATAAATCCTCGACCCAACAGGTTTTTTTTTTTTACACGTAGAGCGGACACTGGCGCAAGGAAAAATGTGTGTGTCAAAACCAAACCCCAGATACAACAGGCCCCTGTATACAATTCACACCAGATTACAGATCATTCATTCATTCAATCATTTTCTACCGCTTTGTCCCGTTAGGGGTCACGGGTGACTGGAGCCTATCCCAGCAGCTTTGGGCCTGAGGCGGGGTACACCCTGGACAGTGGCCAGTTAGTCGCAGATCAATGCAAATTAAAACTTTACCCATTCTACAAAAGGGCCACCTTCCCTCAATAATTTTTTTGTGGCTGGTTAATTCCTGATGCTCAACATAATCATAAAAGTGACACATTCACATAGGGCAAAGGTCACATTACATTACCGCAGTCATGCAGGGAGTCATTGACGGTCTGGCCTTTTTCCATAAATACCAGCAGGACCACAGTGAAAGACCTACAGTGTTGTATTCGGGGCAGTGCTGAGATTTAGGGCTCGAGTGTCCACATTTTGCCTTTTATTTATTGTAAATTAGACTAAACCATAGTCATAGACTCATTGGCAGAGATGGAAGAGCGTTACATGTTTTCAGAGATATTAGGAGAATGAATAAAAGTCACAGATTGTAAATCAACTGTATGTTTGAGGGAGAGTCTTCTGCAAATGGAAAACTGTTGGATCTATGTTTGCGAACATTCTTGGAGATATTACAACAATACTCAAGAGAGACAATCATAGAAGTGAGTGGAGGCAGCAGGGTGCTGATTGGCTAAGGCGAGGCAGGGAATTGAAGCAGGCTGTTTCTTTTGTTTCTATCAATTCTTTCCCTCCTAGTCCCTGTCTGAGAATAAAACACATGGAACTGATAGAAAATGAAAAAGAGTCATAAAGTAATGCTGCAGAATTCTATATGGGCAACACAAAAAGAGAGATCATGTGGATGGGAAATAAGTCTGTCACCGTTCTTTTAAAATGGACAGATTATGTTTTCTCAACTTTAGCTCAGCAACAATCAAATCATTCTCTTTTGTGTCGAGGAAGCAATGTCCAAGAAATCCTGACAGCTTCTAGCAATGTGTCTCCTTTTTCAAAAAGATCAGCAAATAAAACTTTTACCTATTCAGTAGAGACTGAAATCTTAACATCTAATGTAGTTTAAAGGTGCTGCAGTAAAAGTAAAAGTGCAATGTATTCCAAGCGTTTAATGACATTCAGCAAGCAAAGCACACGGCTAATAAAAGTTCTGTCGACGAATTTAGCAGAATGTATAACTATAAGATACTTTCATTACTTCATATGGAAAATCGTTCAACAAGTTTGGTTGCAGACTCTAATCACACTGGTGTATGGCTTATTTGACCCTGCTTTTTTTTTTTTTATTGGTGTCTCAATGCTGCCAGAGCCACAGTATAAAGTTTATGTTACATGGAGTTGTTGGTACCACCCGTCTGACAAGCCAGAGGCATCCATCAACTCAACCTCCCACACTCATTTGCGACAAAGCCCTCAGCTTTTCTTCAACAACACTCACATGTGGAACAGACGGAGTGTATATATGAACACAGACACAGGCGCAGTTTATCCATGACTGATGTGAACCTGCTCACTGGCTCGGAGGGGCTACCAGTGCCGGCTGACAGCTGGTAGTTAACAGTCGGATCGTCTCTCTGACACTGACAGATCAAACGCAGCAGAGGTGAACAGGGAGTGCTTTCCTTCCATCACATGGCATTATACTGCCGACAAAAGGTCCACACTTGACCGCAGTCCACAGAGATTTGAAGACACAATGGTTGAGGGGGTCACAGAGAGCGCAGCTATCAGTGTTTCATTGAATAGATGCTAAAGGATCGGACTGCATTAAAAGATCACATAACAGTAGATACTGGTTATAAGCCTCAGTAAAACCTGTGAAAGATCCTCAGGTTTATTTAGATTAATAATACAGCTCCCTTCAGCCTGTGCAAATTATTGACGTTATAGTAAGTACAAGATAACACAATCTCCTTTCAAAATACCACATTTGAAGTGGCTTATGTGGCTAATGTCTTCAACAATGACTGCTTTTTAAAACAGTCAGACAAAGTTTGCCTTTGTACACCAGAGTGTTGATGGGTCAAAGCATCCTGTTAGGGCTAGGATTTCTAAAGCCTGGCAGCAAAGCAATGAAGAAGAGCACTGTAGGGCTAACACATCTATTAAAAGACGAAGCAAAGATATTAATCCAAAATAACTTTGTTAACAGGCCAGAAAAGCTTTTAATTTCCAAGTATTTATCTTACTTTAACTTAATCTACAAAGTTTACAAATCTCAAAAGACTAAGATTTTGAGTTCTTGACCTTGTTTCTTGACATTGATAGTTTCAGAATAAGGTGTTCTTTATGAAAGTGGTTCTCTCTTGGGACAATGCACTTAAGTATAAAGGACAGTCTGCTAAATGGAATAGTTTCATGCCTATGCACAGAGGACAGCAGTGAAACGAATATGATAAGTTGGTCCGTGCTTGGATCCTCTGCCAGCTGCCGGTTGGCTGCTTTTGCAGGAGAGGGTTTCAATCGATGGCAGCACCCTGGATTAAATTACAAATTGAGTTTAGTGGGGTTGCTTTTCCCCTCTTTATTTCTGCAGTGTCCCCCAGCAAGGCTCCACTGCAGGCTATTTACGGTGCCCTCTTCCTGAGTAAGTTAATAATGCTAGCCAAGCCTGGACACAGCTCCTCACAGAGGCCATACTGAGTCATTTGGACTGGAATTGCTCCGACACACCCAATCAATCAAGAAGTAGGAAGAGGTCATCCCCAGAGCAGCCCAACCCCTGCCCCTCATGGCCCTTTCACACAAGTCAATACAAGGCATTATTCTGATCATAATTGCATTAGATTTTTCACAGCACGCAGCAAAACACAACCCCCTTGGACCTACTTACCGGCAAGAACTATAATACGCTTTTGTTGATCCACCTTTTTGACTAAATGGCCTTACTGATATATTATTGACTTTTTATTAATGGATTTAGTCTGTTGGTCCTATTGTCTAACAGAGTGACTCTCTGCAATCAAAATGTCTACTGAATTTGAGAATGGCCACCATAAAGAAAACCAGAACGGGTTCAATAACACTTACAGACAAAGCCTGGAGGTGCAGGCAGAAGCTGCAGTACACAAACCATACATCACCACTCACAAGGTTTTTTCTTGTGCATCTTCATTGTTCTCTGACATGATGTGTTCAGATCAAGAAGAAGATTAAAAATGGATAGTACAGCTGGTTTGAATTTATGAAAATATGATTTGACCACACCATGCATTTTGATCTTTTTAAAATATTTTAAGGTGTGAGCCATTTGATATCCATCTTTTATTGACATGCTGAGTTGGCAAGACACATGTTTTTTTATAGCACATTATAAAGGCTATATTTAGACCAATACCAGGTTTTGCTCATAAATCAGACAGTAATATGAAAAAAAATCTACAGTTGTTTTAGTTTTTTACTCTATTATCTACTCATCACCACTTATTGCTTTATTCTTCACCAAGAACCCTCTTAAAGCCCAAAGGCAACATTGTATTTTTGGTGATGACATCTCCTGCTTGTGGTACGAAGGACTGGGGTTCTTTTTAACCGACTACAGAATGTAAGCTATGCAGCAAATGAAAGCAAGCTGTGGTCTCAGCATTGAGAGCTCCACAAGTATCACATTGTGCCTTTGGATGACAATGGGTTTACATATGTAATAGTAAACTATGCAATATACAGATGTGTTTGATAAAAGTTAGGAGCTAACAAGCCATTTCGCAGGCTACTGAAGGTTTGGAGTTTTAAACAATAACTGCTTTTGACTCTTTCATGGTAGCTTTACTTTCGAGGCAGCCATTTTGATTTTAACTACTGATCTAACACTTAGAAGGTGGGAAAGTTGGCGAAGGATCAAAATTAATGCTTTTCCATTAGCTGCTCAAAATGTGATGATTTTTATTGCCAAGGTGTGCTTTAAACTGTGCAGTAGATGGTTTGGCTAATTGCTACGTTATGTGTAGGTTATGTGTGGGTGAGGCTTGTGGGTGGATTTGAGCAGCACTAACTGGAGACAACATGCTATGGTTGTTTATGGGCAACGCCGCAGGAATCTAATGAGGGAGATGCAGAAGGGGTAATTGCACTAAAGGTTGTGCTCATCCTCAGAGTTAAAGGTATGGGATGAGGCTGTGGGAGGAGAGGTCGAGCATGAGGTGGTTGTATTTGCCAGAAAAGTGTGAAGATAATCAGTCGGAGCAGCCAATTTAACCAATCCTGCATTTTATCCAAGTATTTTATCTTAACATGTAGAAAATATGTGTTTTGAGTAAATAAAAATGACACATTATTCCTTCACGTTTTGTCAAACCCGATGAATAAAACCTTTCTTCTCTTTAGTTGCATGTTTAAATTTAATCTGTTCATTGTCTTTTGCAGACTTTTTTTCCCTAAATCTAATGATAATAAGCTGCAGAAGATGAATGAAATAATAAAACATCATCTTATTTTTTCTCATAAAACACTGCAAAGCAATGATACATGAACATTATATTAGATATATTAAATAAAGAAAGATTACATTTGTAAGAGAGGGTTGCTTTTATTCACGGCACATAAACCCCCGCAGTTACCACTGCCCACACTGGACAAGAAATCCCATGATAAAACAGGATCCTCTCACTTCAAAACCACATAAAACCACCACAGAAAGTTTCTAAGCTCCACTCTGATTGCAAACACAAAGTAAGACTTAGAGATGGGTTTGTTGAAGAAATGTACTGCGGTTTCAATGTGTGTAAAAAAAAAAGAAATGGAGGGGATTTTTCTCGTTTTGAACCATTGTGGCGTTACTTCTTTAAGGGTGGTTATTTTGTCCAGAACATACCTTACTGTATGTTCTGTTAAATACACACTGACAAATTTATAATCCATTTGGACTCAATATGTAGCATAAAAAAAATCATTCTTAAATACATTTAATCATTTTAGAAGACATTTTCAGATACTTTGACTTTATATCAGTTCCTTACCAGCGTTACCCACAAAGGAATTATGTTTATTTACAATTTAACACACAATTTTCCATCTCTTATTGCAACCAGCCTATACTTGGTGTTAGATGACCAAATTGTTATCTCTCAGAATAAAAAAAATCAACAATTGAATATACCACCAAATATACTGTAGACTAAAACCGATTCATTCTCATGTTGTCAAGACAAGAACATGAGAATATTCTTTATGTTGTCCCCATTCTCTTTCTGGTCAGCACCTACTATGCAAGAGTACCAACAGCACAGCACCTGACTAACCAGCATCAGAGTTTGATGAGAGATCTTGTTTTTAGCATTTAGATGTTGAATAAAATCTAGAGCCAAAAGCTTAAGAACTTTATCCTAAATGTAATAAGCTTTATTTTAGTTAAATAAAGTACACTGCACCCCCAGCTTCATTCATTCAAGACTTACTGATATCATAAAGCTGTTGAGTAAGCCATTTTTATGAACTATTCTTTTAGTGTGGTTGTGAATATTGGTCATTGATCATTTAGAGCTGCTTTTTCTGCTTATGAAAATCTTTCCCCAGCCACACGCAAAGAAAAATGTCTGTGATCACCATGTGTGCACAGTGGGACCATGAAATCTGGACATGTCTGAGGTTAATTTTAGGGGCTGACGGTGAGCTGAGGGGGTTGTGGGCGAAAGGGGGAAGCGCCACAATTACCACCGCAGTCATCTGTGTTGTGAAAGACTACAGAGGAAGGGCAAAGGTCAAACATGGGCACATGAGAGCACCACTCTGATCTGTTAAATCAATAAACTACAGTCCTATCACATACTTTGGTGTTTATCTTAGAAAATCGCCATGGAAACCAATAACACATCGCTCCGTGTAATTGCATGTGAAAACTCTGAAAAAGTCTGCTGATTAGTAAACAGTGGGAGGCAGGAAAAAGGGGCGATAGGGGAGGTGCAAGCAGACAAATTGAGCAGTAATTACAGTAATCATTATTAGACATTGTTGGGTCTTATCTCATCAAAATGACAAAACCAGACTATTAAATAGTATGGGACCAGGTGAAATGGACATTTGGCCAAGCAATCACAGGAGCACAGTAAAGATTATACCAAGACACTACGTCATGATACAGTCTAATTTTCTACCTTAGTCACAAAGATTAAAAGTTGTTGGACACAATTGAGTAATCAAAGCTGTAATCAACTCTGCATGTGGCAGAAACAAGGATGAGTCATTCTCTAAAACATACAACACTTTTACATTATGCAGATAATGGTACTTTCACATAAGACATAGAGAGAACTTGCAAAGTCTCTAAATGTACTTCAATAGACATGTCTTCAAGTCTGGATTAATTAAATAAAGCTGAAAAGGTGATGATCTTGTATCTTCCATTAAATATTTAAGCACCTCTACAATTTTTGGTAAAAATTTTCAGTTTGATCTTTGAAACAATTATTACATTAGCTATATATATATATATATATATATATATATATATATATATAGTTATCATATGACTTAACCAATCTAAACCTAAATAAAAAAATGGAGAAACGGGAGATCAGCATTGGATCAAATTTTCTTGGTTTAGAAATGTAAAATTAAACACTTTACTGTTTTGCTCAGATTGAGCTGTCATTCTTTGGCTCATACTGTTATTTTGCTAAATTACTCTCTTTTATCAGCAGACATGATCATACAGCAATTATAATTATGACAGTACATTGGGTCATACACTTAAGTGGGACTAATTTATGATCAACTTGTCAGTTTTTTATTATTGCCATGACAACACTTTGACAGTGCACCCATCACAGTGAAACACAAATGATGCATTACACACAGCAACACTGTCTGCTATCACTGTCTTTCCCCCCCATTTCTATTGGGTGTTTATTTATTTAAATATAAAAACAAACTCAAAGGTGCTGCATAAAAGCACACATTCTGACAGATTACCTCAAGAAGGATGTTACTACACAGTTTGTGTTGTAACATCTTGTTAATGTTATGTTGGGATAACCCTGGCATGATTTAAAAGGTGTACTTTTTTTTTTTTGTACAAAAAAAGAACAACTAACAGATCCTATAGGCTCCAAGCTCATGTTTGCCACTGCTGTGCTCTAATCGGGGCCCTATATATTACAGTAAACATCTGAGGTGAGGCCACAGATCTCAACATGGTCACGCTTTACTGAATAATTCCCCACTATCCCCTCCGCACAGCCAGATGCCGAATATGTATACGTTATAAGATCACTCATTCACTTTAAGTTTTCCAGTTTGCAGCCATGGCCAAACAGTACACCCAAGATATTAGGTCAATAGTGTAATATCACAGTCCAATATATTTGACATGTTAAGATGATATGATGGATTAGCATTTGTGTTCCTCGACTAATACAAGTCGACTTGGCTGCGATGACTAAAACACTGATCGAGGCATCTGAAAAGATTTAAATTTCACCAGCTAATCAAAATCCCTGCTTTGAACTTAAAGCTCATTTAAGATACATGTAATGTATAAGGGATAATAATTCAGCATGCTTTTTATATCATAGTAAACAAGAGAAAATAGTTCACTAAATAGTGAAACAGTGTGTAATTTCACATAACAGTAAAAGGCTGTTTTTAGATTAGGCAGGATTTTCTTTCACAACATCATGTATAACATACCTGCTCCAGCCCATCCATGACAGAATGCAATAAGACCAAATGTTGGTTTTAGACCCAAAAATAGAAGCTACATCACCTTGTAATATTAGTAATCACGTAATAACAAATAAAGGAAGCAAATTTATGCCAGCCTCCCGCTATCCCAAATTGTTTCAAGCAGTTACAACAGATTTAACATACTGCTGAGTATTTTCAGACCACCACGTGTCCCAAATCCCACTCATGAATAGACTGCCATTTCAAACACGTGATGAAGCTGAATGGTCAGTGGTTGTGACAGAAAGCAGATGTAGCGTGTAGGACAGTGGCTGAGGGAACTGATCTTAGACTATGAAGTTGAAAATTATGAAACAAGAGCTGACATTTCCACCACTATGTGAAAATCCAGTCAGCTTATTTTGAAGCATGCACCGTTAAGTCTGAGACAGTCAGACTGTTGAACACTTCTATGGAGCAGTTAGGAACACATCTAAACTGTGGAGAGATTTTGTGTATTGGTCAGTGTCAACATGGCTACCTTTTGTTATTTTCACTTATAAACATCTGCAAAAGTACTGATGACTTGGCAGTTTTTGTTTGCTCCAGAGTTATTATCATAGTGAGGAACAATTTTGCTGAGATTCACAGAAACGTGCCCTAGTTTGAAGTTGAAGTTTTTGTTTTACTTTCTAAAGTAGGCTGCACACTATCTGCATTCAGCTTATTTTTGCCACAAATGACTTCATTTTCTTACTGTATATATGTATATAATACTGCTTTATTGAGTGATTTTTCTTGTTTATTCTTATCAACACATCAAGTCTAGATACAAACATCTGGAAAAGAGGTGTTTTTCACTCATGTGTGAACCAACATCACAGATGTTTTTTCACTTTATTCAGTTTACATACATTTGATTGACACTATTTGTATGATATGGGGCTGTCCGATGGCTCGTTTTAAAGTTGACCAGAAAAACAGTGACTAAATAAACAATTGTCATTTCTCCTATTTGCATCAGATGATTGCTGATGAAACTGTTTTATGTAACTCTGTCTTGTGACAACATATACGTGTCTCACCAACTAAACCTAACTTTGCACACGTCTTTTAAGACACACACATACGATACTTATAAGATACTTATAAAGACACACCAGTCCTGTGTGTTAGCAGCAATGTCCAGCAGGGACAGGTGCATGTAAGGCCTTGCAGGGACTAAATTAGCTTCAGTATTAACACTCAGAATGATAATATTGTGAATGGAACAAGGGTTGCTCTAGTGACCAAGAGAGTCCTTAGTCCAAACTTGCCCTCATCGAGTGGTTCAAAGATGAACTCATCCTGTTACATCCCTCTACAAAAATAAATCAACTTTCTAATGCATAATGCAGAGGAGCACTCACTTGATTAGTATTAGACTTTACCAAGACTTGGTATGCATTTACTTTACTTGGTATGCATTAAAACAGACCCTTCTGCATAACTGATGGGGCACTTGGTTCCAAGTACCAATTACAAAGGGTACAATGGCACAGTCCAAGAAAACACAGCAGCCATCTGCTCCAGAGCTTCAGAGCCTCAAATCAGGAGAGATACATAAATAAGACTGAGCAGCAGGCCACATGTGACTCAGACCAGCTGCGTCTTTGTCAATATGCAGCAACCAACAGGCTGTGTCAAAGGATGGAGAGACAGGAGGAAGTAGAAAGAAGAATGGCAGGACAACGCGTAAGACATGGCAAATATACAATATGGACTCAAGCAGGGAGATTACATCCATGCCTGAGGCTCATGCTGACGTAACTGTGTAGAAAGGATTTCATAAAGAGTTAGTCATTTCTGATTCAACGGGCTCCCAGTGTAAACAATAACAAAAGACGTATTTGTAATATGAACAGATGAAGTTGTAACAGGTGATCTAATTTAATCAAGTGTAAAATCCCATTGTGTCATTTATTTGTATAGGTTTAAGTGTCTTTGGTAGGTAACATGTTCCCTTTCTGACACCTGGCATGGCCACACCTTGAGTAAATAGAAATGACTGACTCATGAGCATTTAATTATTGGACAAAAGACATTCTCAGATGGTTTTCACCAAAAAAAAAAAAAAAAAAAAAATACATTTAATATCCTCACTTTAAGAATGGAATATTTTTTGAGGAATTAACAAAATAAAATGAATTAAAAATGAGAACAAAAGTATCTCTTCAGATCACTTTCATATTTGTAAACCGACTGGTATTAAAATTAGACAAAATTTGTAAATAAAAATTTTAAATTTTAAATTTCAATGAGAGACAGAAACAGTTTTATTCAATATGGAGTTAAACTGGAGTTGAACTGAAAGATTGTATTTGATAAGGCATCATTTTGATTCTAACCCACAAAAGGCAAGGCGAACTCACACATTAGTACAATTTAAAAATGTCATATTATTACAAGACACTATCTCAAAAGTTTGCAAACAAACCCCCAGACTTGAAATTTAAACAAAAAATTATAGCTAAGTGAGATTACCCAGTTCTCTCAACATTCAATCAGAGCAGTCCACATCAGAAGAAACAAAAAAAAAAGGACAAACATGCACAGCCAGATGATGTGGACAAACTAAATCATATCTATAGAGCTATGCACAGGGAATTCAATTCTGGAGAAATACTGATGAAGAGATGGGCCTGATGGCAGCAGAAGAAAAGAGAAAACAGGGAAAATAAAAGCATTGGGTGTGTTGGTAGAGACCAAAATGTCATTGGGGCTGGCTGTTGGAATGTGTTTGACAGTAAATCACTTCCTGTGAGGAAAACTTAAAACATAAGGAAATGGAAAGAGACAGGAGACGGTTGGGAGGGGATCAAATCAGAAACATCCTTCAGATTATTCACTCTACAAAGTGAATGGTACGTCCGGAGGCACAGGGCAGTGTCTGCAAACCAGATACCAACCTCGGAGCAGTGGTATGATGAGCAAGAGAAGTGTTGCCTTTTCCTTAAAGTGCGGGCAAATAAGAAAGGCCATAAAAAAATAGTTTACACCCTGTTGCAGATGAGTATTAGTGTCTAAAGATAAATACTGTAATTATAGTAATTTATGCTTGATTAAACATCTAGTTACGCTTCATTTAGCAGCCATTTTGTACATCAGTGAGTTGTATTAGCAGGTGTCAATGTGGTTCCTTCTGTACTAATTTATTTTTTGCTCGCAATCATGTATTGTATAAAGATATCCAACACGTCAGTAATGTAACGTTGCATTGTGGAAGATGTGTGTTGTACACGATGGCATTATCATAATACTTCTCTTCTGTCCTTTATTTTTGTAATTTCCTGTTGCTGTCACTGTATCACACTAGTTCAAAATGAAGTAATCAGCTGTCACCACAGTCAGACCATTTACTGTCGATCTTCTGTGTGAGCTGTCCATCAAACAGCAGACTCATATCACAACTAACACTGGCCTCCTGACTCTGTGCTTCAATCAAAAGTGCTCATACAATAAACGTAAACTTCGACTGACTACAAGTCAAGTGACTACACTGTAAACAGACACTGAGACAATTACAGCAGCCCATTGTGCTGCATCAGGTTTTTCTTTTGACCTAGAATGGGCTTATTATATGGATTAGAGAGAAGGGCAATATGCTGAGATGATTTTTCACAAAGGCAAACAGCCAAACAATAGATAGGACTGCTGGTCTGGGGTTTGTTTTTCTTTCTTTTTTTTTTTTTTGAATCTTGGATTGCGTTCTTGCTGGATTTAAACAGAAACAGAAGACAGTAATGGAAACTGGCTGCTTTTTTATCATTTATGATCAAATCCTGACAGGAAATTTTTCTCACTTTGCTCTGAGAAATGACGCCTGTGCATGTGTGTTTCCATGTGCGTCCTGGTCACGCCGTGCTTATGAGAAAGCATAGCGGCCCATTAGCTGCTCTAATGCGTGTGCTAAACCTATTGTCGCTGCCTGACCATCATTCACAGCTGATAGCCCTCCAGACTTGAACCTTGTAAGGCTTTAAAAACAGATTAATAAAAATTATTTTCTCCTTGCTCTGAGCAGAGCCTCGGAGGCGTTATGGCAGCTGTTGGATTCCCGGACAATATCCAGGAGCAGGATTAGCTGCATTAACCAGACAAATTAGGCTTGTGTAAAGTCAAGACAGAAACTATTTCCATGACCTCCATAAACAAATGTCGCCAGGTTGTTCATCTACAACTGCAAACTAGGAGGCCACCCAGAATCCTTTTACCTCTGTTGTTTTTTATCAGCAAACTCACCAGAGTCAAGGTCCTGGTCACCTAATGCATGTGATGAAAAAACAAATAGGTCGGGAAAATTAGGTGTGGAAATAAACATCAATAAGAGACATTACAAACCTTTGCAGACAAGGCTCCATTTGTAGTTCACTCATAGATTTATTTGTAACATCAATCAAACTCTTTACAGATGTGACACTGATAAATGTTATGCTAGGGGCCATTGCCACTTTTATTTACAAATGCAATAAAAAAAAGTGTGTTAAAGCCAGGAGGGAGGAGTCACGTGTCGAGTGTCACATCGTCTTTGTTTTGCTCACTGTAGGTTTGGGAGCACGCAGGGGTCGGCTCAGAAAAGAGACACTAGATCACAATCACTGACAACTGCAGCACTCGCCTTAAAGGAACGTCATCTAAAAAAAAAAAAAAATGGCAGTTTGTTAAGTGTTAGATGAAGAAGCAAAGCCAGAAAGACTCAACTTCTTTTTGACTTCAGGAATTGCAACCATTTAGAGGAATTACCAAACAAAAGTGAAAGAAAAGAAAGAGGAAATTTAGAGTATTGTTTTTCTCATAAAATTGCGTTCTTTTTAATTGTTTTGAATGAGAACAATGGTATCTCTTAAAAATACAAGGTGGGGATTAAATGACTGATGTTAAAATTACTAAATTTGTAAAAGAAAATGTAAAAACAGCTGAATTAGTAAGATTTTGACCTTTTATTCCTAAAATATGGAGAGAGAAAAAACATTCAAGTTTAGCCTCAGATTAAAGAAATTGTTTCTCAGCATAAAACAGAAAAACTACCCCCACTTTTGAAGTCAGATATAGTAAGATACTGCACCAAGTAACTCTGAGTGACAAATGAAATGGAATACATAAGATTTTTATTGAAAGGTAACAGCCCCACTGTTTGTGGCATGTGTCCCTTTGAGACCAAAATGGGAACTTGACCATGTGAAGCAAATTCAGTAAAAAAAAAGAATGAAAAAAGCCACTTCATATTCTTCACACGTTACTGGGCGGTAGAGTTTGATGATGAGCAATAATAATTCATTGACTTGTGAGTCATCATCAGCATCATGAGCTCCTAATGAGTCCCTGAGTGACAAAGTACCTCCACAAACTGACAGCTCGGCTTTTCATTAGTCACAAAATAGAACTGGTATAATCAGGGAGCCACACACTAGTCTTTGTTATGTACACGCTGAAACAATAAAATGAGCTTTTTAATTCAGAATCAAAACTCATCTAATCCCATAGAGACAAATATGAAGCTCAAAACAGGAAAACAAAAGCATCTAAACTACATTTCCTGAATCCAAAAGATCTCAAAGGTGCAATACTTTTTATTCGTGAACTGTAGTTGTGTTTATTAAGGACCCATCTTGT
The DNA here is from genome assembly GCA_024349245.1 of Neodontobutis hainanensis. Classification (NCBI taxonomy): domain Eukaryota; kingdom Metazoa; phylum Chordata; class Actinopteri; order Gobiiformes; family Odontobutidae; genus Neodontobutis; species Neodontobutis hainanensis. Next base: position 1,723,269 of record JALDNG010000086.1, on the reverse strand, counting down.
TTTTTCTGTTTTTTTTTTCTCAAAAGTTGCATAATGCTTTAAAAACACCAGAGACCTTTAAAGGACATGATGGGCCATTAACAAAGTGGTGCTATATATCATTGGGAAAGCAAAGAGGTTCATCCTGGACATTTAAAACTCTATATAAAATGGCTTTGTTGGGTTATATGTAATCACAAACAAGGAAGTGAATAGCTTAATATCTTAATTTAAAAGTTGAAATGGTTGTAGTCACTCAATAGCTATAGCTAATTAAAACAAAACAATGTCAAATTAAACTATGTTTACACAAACTGTGGCTGCCACAGGGCGGGAGGTTCAAGCCACTAAGTATTTGCTTGCTGTAGATCCATTTCTCTCTGTCCTATCGGTGTTCTGTTGTTAATCAAGGTCTTAATTTACATAAAGTTGAGCTTTGCTTAACTTTAAATCTATTCTTGGTTCGACGGCCTGTCGAACAACTTTAGTTGTTCATGTTGCTGTGTCACTTTTGGGGTGAATTGACTATAACAGACCCAATTTCTCTGAATATATGTCTCAGTCTGATGCTATGATGAATATTTAACTTTCTACTCTGCTGATGCTCACTGTCTGAAAAAACACTCATAGTCAGAGGCATTGTCCTTGTTCCAAGCTTTTTTGGCGTTTTCTTTGATTCCTTTAATTTGAATTGAATGCCTTTATTTGGCATTTTATTTGAGTTTTTCTCTTTATCCTCTCCTTTGTCATGAAATCCTAGAAATTACATTTCTGTTGCAAGAATAAAGTGTTCATATCCTGTCAGACTGCACAGCATGAACTCTACCTGTAATCTCGCAGTAATCTAGTGAGTGAAGACAGCGTCTCTGGGATCTTATTCAATCATCAGACTTGACTTTCTCCTTCATACCAATTTCATGTCTGACATATGGTGGAATATAATTCTCATCAAGAGATTTGATCTCTTCTTCAGGCTGCAAAATGAAACCTTAAATATATTGGATTAAATATAAGGGTGGTGATATTAAGGAATTATAACAGCACTTTTCCTGCTTTATTCTTTATCCTTTGTAGCAACGTGAGTCTGGGATTGGCTGAGTTTCCCAGGAATGGTCTGAGAGTACAGTTCAAGGGCAGAAGTTTTTAAATAACTACCAGGTACACACATGGTCAACATTAGCACTTACAGAAAAGAGAAGCACATGTGTATCACAGAGTCAGAGGGGGCAAGCAGGGTGTGACAGTGACAACAGGCTCAGAGAGCACATGACAAGAATTATTTTGAATTATAAAACAGAAATATCAAAATGCAAGGCAATCAGTGTACCTCACAGATTTATTTAAAAAATAATCAAATAAAAACTGCACTTTGTGATTTTAATGTTTACTTACTTAATACTTACCATACTTAAAAACTATTTTTAATTACTCAAGGATTTTTGTTTTCTTGCCTTCATGTACCTTCTTGTCCGACGAGAATTCTAAAAACACAATCCTTAATATATATTGCAGAATACTGTACACCCCAGACACTAACCTGTTTATGTAAATACAGCTTTTGGAGTTAAAGCTGTATACATGCAATCTACTGCAAACAGAAATAACAATACATATTTCTATTTGAGATAAATTCAGAAGTCTACATTGCACAGAGATAAGCCACCCTGTTAAATGACAGAACACACAACTTCAGTGTCACAGAAGCATACATATAGGATGGTATGGCTGCTCAACAGATGGCACAAGTTTGTTCTGCCCTGGCAAACCAATAGCATTGATTGTCTGTTTTGATGAGGTTATTCAGATGTTTTGTTGTGACAGACTTGTCCAAACAAATCTTTACTCAAAATCACATTACACATTATCGGCAACTGGTTTGATGTTGAACTTTTGCTAAAAATCATGTTTTTGTTTCTTATGTCAGGATAATTCCAATATGGATGGATGCACTATTTATCTCCTGGGTTAATTTGCCAAATGATATCAGACTGAGGTTAGAGCTCTGGAATGTAGCATGAGTCATAAAAAGGCTGAGTTGTTTAAAGGCTCTTTTAAAAAATAAAAGTGTGTATTGAGCCTTCAGTAAAGAACTAACTCATCTAGTCTCTGGTCAGCTGCCAGCTCCATGATGTGGTCCTGAAACTAGAACAGGCAGATGGAGGACGTGTCCTCTGTACCGCTCACAACTCCACGGGACCCGGAGCGCTGCATGTTTGGGCTAAGCTTAAAGGGCCAACTCTTTGAAAACTTGTGTCACCCCTCACTTTGTACTTTCACTTTCTAATTTGCAGCTCCGGTGCCCTGGCTTGTTCTGTTTGGCAGCCCTGCCTGCACAAGAAACTGAGTAAATAAATACACTTGAGCGATATGGCTTTTCCATACAGCACTGCTCCCTCGGTCGACAGAAACATGTCAAAGCGCACAAATAAATAGCTCCCCTGTAACCCAAATACCATAATTGCTCAGATCCTGCTCTCCATGCTCTCTTACTGAACATGAGAACCAACTTGAACCCCTCCTCCCCCCCTCCACACACACTGCCCCCGTTAAGGATGGAGGATGCAGGACACTGTCGACCAAATGTGCTCTAACACTTCCACTCTCTCAACAGCCTATTTCTAGAGCAGGTCTGGGGGATCTGTTTTTCCCCATGTGCGCCACCAACGTACTTCTCGTCAAACACTGTACAACACTCGGGCAAATAAAAACATAATGATGCCTACAGGGAATTACGATTATGCCAGCAGCAAACAAACCAAAAACATATGCAAAATGGAAATTAGAGGGAGCTTTAATGAAACACAGCAAGCAATGTCAATCAAATGATTGCAAATGATACCGCAAAATAATGCAAATGATGTGCCACTGGCAGTATGAATACAAGCACCAGCCAGGCAAAAGGAAATCCTACATTGAAAAAATATGAAAGGATGTGATTTAAAAAGAGCCATGAATTTTTGGTGCTAATAGATCTTTGTTTGTTAAGTCCTTTAAGATCTCACATACTTTGGTTTCCATCACAAGATAGGAGAGTGACATTGAACATGACAATGAGTTCACTTTACTCAAATGGTCTCCACAGTCTCCAGATCAATAGAGCACCTTTGAGATGTGCTGGAACGGGGGATTTGCATCATGGAAAAATCACCAGCAACTGCGTGATGTTATCATGTCAATATGGACCAAAATCTCTGGGGAATGTTTCCAACACCCTGTTGAATCTACAAGAATGTCACAAAGAATTAAGGCGGTTCTGAAGGCAAAAGGGTGTCTAGATGTCTAAATGCATTTAGTTGTTGCGATGTGATTGGCTGATTAGCAATTTGTGTTACCAAGCAATTGAACTGGTGTACTCTATAAAGTGGCCTATGCTAAGCTAATATTTTCAGTGAGATTTTGTTTTTGTTGAAAGTCAGGTTTTTGCAAAGCTGGTTGTAGAAGAAAAAATACAAACATTTGAATGGAGAGAAGTGTTGTATACAATGTAAATGTTCATCAGCAGTTCAATATAAACAATTTAACAATCCATTTTACTACAAACATTATGTATACCTATAGATGATATATAATTACATATTGGTTATTGTATTGTGTGCAGTTTACTGTAAACACAATGTGTGAAAGACATGAAACCTTTCACCTTAACCTTTATTTAACCTCTGCCTAAACCCAAACCTCACACATTCCCCCACAGTGAGTGCTCTTTGCCTGTGTTCACTGGTAAACAGACCTCCTCAGAGCCACTCGGTGGGCTCAGAGCAGATAAACTTTGAGGCACAGTAGTAGTGCACCCCAGGCTCAGAGCTGGTTAACTCCCTGACCTCATCACATGACCCCAGAGGCCGCAGTAACACCGGTCTGCTCCGCTGGACTTCTGAGAGAGACTGGGATCACTTACCCCTGCGCTGTGTGAGAGACAGCAGCAGAGGCCGAGTGGGGATGCTCTCCTGTCCAGACCGAGGAAATGAAAAGTGTTTTCAAATGTTTGTTCAACTTGGGGGAGTTTAAGGACCCTGCTAATCACAACCACATCGGCATTTTGACACATTCCCACGCACAACATTTTTTGACACAATCTGAACTACAAAATGCATGACTTATTAATGTACTTTTGTCAAACACATCTACAGATATACATCCATATTACAGTATATGTGTGTGTAGCCTGTTGTATTGTGGCAAAACATTCTCATTCAATTAAGCAGAGTCATCAATGTTGTAAATCAAAATGACATAAATCTACAATAAAAGTCATCTGAACATAATTTGGTGAACTGTCGAGATAAGTCCATGTGGAGCCTGTAACACAAGTACTACACACACCAGCAGCTGAACACACTACATCTGAATCTCCTCAAAAATGGCTCAAGCATAATGAAATCTCTGAATCCCATTTGAACATATATCTAATCCACACTATGCTCTGCCTCCTATGAATATTTATGCTTTCGACTCTGTTTAGATTAGAGTTTTATAGTGTTATCACTAGGGTTCTGTCTGAGACCTGTAATTGTTTCCATCCACATCCATAGGGTTTCCATTACAGAGCTTTGCCAGCAAAATAAATGTTTTCAGGACATGTAAACACAGCAGCTAACAGTTTGGGACTGCTTTAAAGCCATAAAGTAGGTACACAGCCAGTAGCGTGATACTTCTGACTCTTTATGAAACATTTGTCCATGTGGACAAATTGTTCAAAAAAAACAATTTCAATTTATTAAAAAAGATGGCATTGGTCATTCTACATCTAGTTTATAGATCCTCAGTCATCCGGGTCATAATGAAATAAATAAACTGTAGCTGATATTCATAGCAGAAAACAAACATCAACTTTATAATCTTAGATTTTAGTCAACCAATTTATACCACATTGAACTCTGCGTAATATCTCCGATAGGATTACCAAACACAAGGTCATGACTGTGCTTCCAGCGGCTTGCAGCACTTCCATGTAATGTTACCCTTTACATCAGCGTGAAATTCCTGCCTCCTGGACCTATGGAAAGCAAAGTAGAGCAGAGCTGATTCTACGCTTAGATGTGTAGGCATGGCAGTGAGGAATAAGATCCACACTTACTTTGGCACCGCTTTCTGGCTTAGCGTTTACAACAATTCTACTGTGATTCATGCACCAAGCTCACAAACGCAGACACAAAGAACGGTTTGACCAGAGGACTACAAAGGACGACATTGACAAAACAAGAAAACGTTTGGGTGTCTCATCTGCAATCCTGAAATAGTGGGTTAATGTAGTGACGAGGTTTGATAAAATGTAGATTACAGAAAGCTTTTGAATAAAAATAAATATTGTATTTTTATTCTGGCCGCTATAATTTCTAAACAATATTATTTTAAAAAACGTCTATGCAAAAATCAACCATATTCTTTCCTTGTGCTGTCCGTTTGCATCTTCAGCCTGCTCAGAGCTGCCCCCACCTTGCCCCCTTTAGTGGCAATCCTTCGGCTAAAAGCTTTTTTAATTATGGCAGCCATTAAAGAGTGGTGTCTCAAGGCTATGAGTGATGTTAAGCTATGTGCTGTTGCTCCTCTCAGCCGTCAACATGCTGAGGTCCACTTAGTATGTTCCCCCACACACACCTACATAGGCACTATACATACATTCACATGTATGACTCATGCTCAGATGCATACAAATGGAAAGGCTGACAGTCAAATGCCTTGACCAGACAACCTAACTGGCTCCAGTGGCTTTAAATCTGTCTAATCATCTTTTTTTAAATGATGCAGAAGACATAGTGGCATGCCCTCATCTACTCAAGAGAGAAGAGGACAGCAGCCAAAGAGCAAGGCAGAGACAAGACAAAGGGAAAGGCACAAGGAGAGAAAGGGCATCAAAGAGTAAAGCTATAAAACACTTTCGATGTCAGAGTGAAAGTGGGTGTGTACAATAGGATTACAGATAGAATTGTGAAAGTACATGTTGGGCTAAAGATAGAAATGCAGCCACACTTTCTGTATGACTCACTGACTGTACACTTCGATTGATTTGAAATCGCACAAGAAAATCGTGACATCATACTTGTGAAGCATATTTAAAAGGCAACTCTAATGTGTGTGCTATTCAGTAAAGGATTAGGGTTATAAAAGTACCTTAGTCTTTTGTATTATACTGATCTTAATGCCTTCAAAAATCTTAATACCTTAAATATAAGTTATCTGTTTATTAACAGCTAACAATGTTAATAAATTACATATTGTTTATATTAACATAATTTAAATGTTATCCATGGTGACAATGCTAAATGGTCATGATGAGCAGTTAGTTTGTGATTTACAATTGCTATTTATAGCTCTGTGGGTGCACTCACATTAGCCAGTCCATACCAACGTCATAAAGCATTGCATGACAAGTGAGAGTGCTCTTAAACGTGCTCAAGCATGGCATGCTTTCTAGGGTTTGACACAGTTGGTAGAAGTGGGATTCTGTGCTACACTATTGTATGCACGAGCACCAAAAGTGTTAAAACGAATACCTGGTTGGTGATTGGATTTATTTACCACAGTTTATCCAGTCAGATCAACAAGTTTTTAGGTACCATAATGGTAAAACTGTAGCTATTTTTTTCAAATCTGGCAAGAATCAAGCTGCATAACAGGGTTACCAGAGCTATGCCCAGGCATAAGCAATTTTGAGTGTGGCATGGTTGTTGGTGCCAGACGGGCCGGTCTGACTATTTCACAATCTGCTCAGTTACTGGGATTTTCACGCACAACCATTTCTAGGGTTTACAAAGAATGGTGTGAAAAAGGAAAAACATCCAGTATGCGGCAGTCCTGTGGGCTAAAAAGCCTTGTTGATGCTAGAGGTCAGCGGAGAATGGACCGACTGATTCAAACTGATAGAAGATCTTTGACTGAAATAACCACTTGTTACAACCGAAGTATGCAGCAAAGCATTTGTGAAGCCACAACACGCACAAGACCCCATCGGGTACCACTCTTCTCCACTACAAATAGGAAAAAAGGAAAAAAAGGCTACAATTCACACGAGCTCGCCATAATTGGACAGTTGAAGACTGGAAAAATGTTGTTTTCTGTTGAGACATTCAGATGCTAGAGTCAGAATTTGGAGTAAACAGAATGAGAACATGGATCCATCATGACTTGTTACCACTGTGCAGGCTGGTGGTGGTGGTGTACTGGTGTGGGGGATGTTTTCTTAGAACACTTTAGTTCCCTTAGTGCCAATTGGGCATCGTTTAAATGCCACGGCCTACCTGAGCATTGTTTCTGAGCATCTGACCATGTACCCATCCTCTGATGGCTACTTCCAGCAGGATAATGCACCATGTCACAAAGCTCCAATCATTTCAAATTGGTTTCTTGGACATGACAATGATTTCACTGAACTAAAGTATATATATATATATATATATATATATATATATATATATATATATATATATAGAGAGAGAGAGAGAGAGAGAGAGAGAGAGAGAGAGAGGAAGATTTCTGGTTTTGAGCCAGGTATCATTGCTGTTTACCTTATTTCTTCATGAACCTTGTCTCTGATCTGCGAAGTCCAACTGTAAGCCAGGTAATGCTACCTGCGTGAATTCATCTGTGTTTTTGAGGCCACAAGATGGTCTGGCATATCCCATTAAAACACTAATTCAATTGTCACTGTTCTCAGACACATTTGACCCAGGGGCTTTGCTGGGTCACACTCACTTCCTGTTTGGATGAATGGGGAGGCTCCGTCAATGATGTGACAGCCTGCTACAACCACTCTCATGTTACAAGCCCAGGTCTGGGAGCTGCACCGCTCCCAAGGGGGGGGGTTCAAAGATGCCCATCTGTGATGTGTGGACACAAGGTGGAGTTTTAGTGGGACAAGCAGCCACAGTTACAGCCCACTTCAAAGTGCCCCCATCCCTGTTTCCCTGAGGGCGCCCTCCTGTTCTTCCTTCATGGTGCCCCCAACTGGCAGCTGTACTTCACAATAGTGGATGACGTAAGAACAGGTCAAAAAGGCCTTGAAGTCAGACACCGTCCCAGCAGTCCCGCCTCATGACCTTCCCCTTTTCTCTGATGCTCCCTGCATCCAGCTGATTGTGAATCCCATTTGATCTGCCCAAAAAGTGTAACTTGAGGAAGCCACATTAGTAACACAGCACTTATATTACACCCTATAGAACATATGGATACCTGCTTATCTTAAATATATTCAGAAACATACAGCAGTCAACTCCACTATCAGCACAAAAGAGAAGATAATACAATGGAGACAACAAAGCCTCACCTGTTCTGCAAAGCCTGGTGACTGACAAGGCTTTAAAAATGAAACCGAGTGATAAATGTCTCAGTTTGTACAAAGGAAACTAACGTTTTTGGTCTTCTCTAAACATTACATACAGATGTATCTTGCAGAACTCTCAATTTCCTAGTCACAGTCGTTTACAGTTTGTGAAACACGTCTCCATTCACGCCCATGACAAAACACCTAAACAGACCCTGTGGCAAAGGGGCCTCAGATTTGAGCCATACTCAGATTAGTATGAGTGCCACAGAAAGTCATAACTCCATCTAGATGTACAAAGTGACAGAAAGCCGCTCCATTAATGTATATACTGTCTAGGCATTTAATAAATTAATAGAACAGAAAGAATACATTTTCTCAGATCGCCTGTCATTTTAATTCCTTTTGCCCATATTTCTTCAGTTGAGTGATTTCTTTCTCTGTGAAACTTGACATAGCACTGTATTCAGTATGTGTTATTTCTAAGCCAGATGCTTTGTTAAAATACATTTTATGTAAGTCTGTTATTAGGTGGTTTGCAGCACAAATAAAGCAGTAGATCACATTGAGCATTTAAAGTTAATAAGCCATAACTCTAAATACCACTCGTAGTCACATCTAATCTGACAATGTGACTTGATGAATATGAGAAGCTGGTCAAACTTTAAAAAGCCACCTTCATTCGGAAAACCGTGGGTTCCTGACCTTGTGACACAGCTCCTATTTTTCTCTATGGCCTAACCAGTAGTAAGGGCCATTGCTAATGCTGATCAAGTAAAGCCTAGAGTTAATAGATTTCCTTTTGAAAGTGCTTTCTACCCAAGTACAAATGCATTCAAGCTGAGCGCCTGAGGCTAACTGCTGTGATACATGGCTTCAGCTAACAGTGCTGGATATATTTATGAGTGGACCAATGAGCCGGTTTAAGGTCAAAGGTTATACAAAAAGTCCTATTGGTTTAAACAGTGTCATTTGATCGACACTTGGGGGGCCTTTCAATGAACTCCATCATAGCTCACAATGAGAATACTTAAGCCGGCTCCTTAGATGTTTATTTTTAGTGTTAGAGAAAGGTTAAACAGTTAAGACAGCGAGAAGGTGAAAGCCATTGGTGTTAGGACTGAGTAACTCGCCATAGTCATGCTGTCAAAACCCAAACAAACCGCACTGAGTCAGTAACACCTCGAGTCATGGACCTGGGCACTAGACAGGTCAGCAGCAAAGGCACACATCTGATGAAAAGCATATGAAATGATGACAAATTCTCCAGAAACAGGAAACACTTCACACATTTAAAGAGATCTCCGTCATCACCATAGACCATGACTCTACTGTACTGTCACCTTAAATCAGATGTGGGTTTTTTCCCCTTCATAAAAATGGCACTAACAATCTGAGAGTCATTATCATGTTGTGTCTTATTTTAGCTGACTACTTTTAGTCCAAAGCATATTTTACATTTTTTCCCACTTAGTTTTATGAGCCTCAAAGGTTCCAGGAAATCTTGTAGCCCACAGAGGAACATTTTAGTTTTAACACTTCCTGAACTGAACTTAAACTAAATTACCAAACTGGGACATGTATTTCACCCAAAAGTGGCATTTAAATTGTGCTGTATGTATATCTATAAATATGTTTTACAACAAGAGGGCACTGCAACAAGACAATTTGATGCAGTATGCTTTGAAAATTAAATTAGTTGCATATGGCATAAAGAGAAATGGACTAAATTATAAATGATGCAATGTTTGTTTGAGGGAAGGCTACTTATTACTTATGCAATAACTATAACAATGCAAAAAGAAAACAAAATTCAATAAAAATGTCTTGCAAAACATTCTGTGTTACATTTATAAATTCATACAACGGTCACTGTATTAAAGACAGGTCGCATGATGTCTGTGGTTTCAAAGCAATACAATAATCTATGTCATTGTCTATCTTACTATTTAAGCAGTCTTTAAGAAATAAATACAAATTTAGTTGTTTGTAAAACTGAAAATGATATAGCCACTATGTTTTAACGCACCTAACAGAACCCCAGTGTGTCTGAAGTAATTTGTCTAAACTTTGTGTGAACTCCAGTTTCTGAAGGTGAAGCAGATTGATCTAGACACTACTTCAATGACAAATTACAATGAAATTACATGCATCTGCAGCTTTCAGAAAAAGAACAATGGCACCGTTTCACACTGCCCACTGGGTTGGTACAAGTGTTTATCATTCAACATGAAGCATGAAACTGTTTAGAAGTTTTCTTTCATGAACTCAAATACTGAATGTGGTGCTCTGGTGACTCCACAAAACACTGTTTTCTGCAAACGTGAGCCAAATTTCACAGCAGCTATGGGCCAGCGTGAGTGGCCAACTACCTCCATTCTCTATCTACAGCCCAGTGCAGATTAGATGTCTTTACTAACTTTGAGTCTCCTTCTCAAGGTCTGGAACTAATCCAAAAGTGTAAATATAAATTTAATGCTGATGCCCAGCCTCTCTTTTGTGAAATTCAATTAAGCCCCTTTTCTACATTTAATGTTTACACAAGGTCCCATAGCCAAAGTGGAAGCTGATATAGATATTATAGGAAAACATATTACGGTATATATATAACATAACCATAGTCTCACCTTAGTTTATAAAATAAGTTTGCAGATTTTGAGTTAGTCAGATGAGCATAAAATTACTTTATTATCCTTTCTTTGAAGGGAAATAAAATATAAAGCATGAGGGATCTGTGCAGGATAAATGTGGCCTGAGAGTGTAGACCTCCCCAGAACTGGAGATTTCCCTCTTCTTCATCTAACCAGACCTCTTTTCATCCTTCAATGCACATTTAAAGCTCCCTTTATCCTGCAATGGTCTATTTCTCTGGTGCCAGCCTCTGTCATCACTCATACTTCCCTTCTGACCCATTCTTTTTTTGTGTCCAGTGCTCTTCTCAAGAGAGACATTGATTAGGGCACTGCACTGTCACGAAGCAGCTCACCGAGATTCAATCAGTGCTTTGTTGTCTTCAAGTGCTCTATGTGCTATTTGCAAATCTTAAAGTAAAAATGGGAAGCTGCAGAAAGAGGATGTACATGCTGTAAGGAAACTGTTATTTTTTACATGCAGACTGACCTTCCCATTGATTCTGTCAGCATATGGATGGATGCTACGTCAGACTGAGAAGTTCTTAAACAGGATGGAGGCTCAAATATGTACCAGACCTTAAGTTTGATAAGATCTGTATGTCCCAAACCAAGAAGATCAAAGACAGATAGATTTCACCTGAGATAATAGTCATCTTACATAAAAAATTCAATGGCGTAACATAATATCCATTGCCCATGTCATGTTAAACAGATGGATGGCTATTTATATCAACAAACTGAGAAGGAGTTGGTCAAGTAATCTTGCCAGTTTTCTTTGATTACAGCACCCCCTCGTGGCAAAATGTATGTAAAGGGTTTGTTTAAAATCATGCACATCTGTAGTACATATGGTCACACTACAAATGTAACTCCCTTTAGACATGGAGCGCAAATACATGCCGTTGAATGGTATTCTAGACATTTAAAGTCAGCTCATCCAAAAAACATCTTAAATTGTAACTGTATCTGTCAGTTCAGTGTCATTTAACAACTGAGGAATTACAAGTAAAAAACAACAGGAGGATGTGACTTTAGAGAACAAAAGCATCCTGTGTGGATAAACCACTGGCATGCTCTGAACAGATTTCCCTGAAAAGTCTTCTCGTGGAGTAAACAGTTTATATGTTCCCAATAAAAAGCACATATGAGAAGAAAGACTAAATAAAAGTCAAATTGGAGATCAGATTTTTTTATCCTTATCCTTTAAACTCTTTTAGCTGAGGGAAGCAGTTGCTTTGGTTGTAAGGTGGGGGATACCTTGGGTAATTGACAGTTAATTGTAAGGTGAACATTTACAAATAGGCATGGGACAGTATGAGATTCAGACGTTATGGCAGATATAACTTTAACAGTTGGACATAGTCACATCTTTGGGTTGTAATAACAGTTAAATAATGTAGTACATTAGACTATCCCAATACATTTCTTCCAAATAGAGGAACCTAATGACTTTTTGGTCTTCTGTCTTCAGCTCATTTTACATGAATGGTATGCCATGGTATTTGTGTTTATTTAATACCATGATTACTATGACACATTAAAACCACGGTATACCTTAAAAATGATTACAGTCCCATGCTTACAGCCAAACGCTCACAATCATGGGTCATTTAGAGTGACCAGTTTATATACACGCATGTCTTTGAACAGTAGGAGAGACAGACAGACGAAAGAGAACCACAGTTACACAAAGCTTCCATACAAACACAAGGCCATGATCGATCTCTTTCCTACAGCAAGGCAGGATGCTAACCACAATACACCCTATGTATAGATTAAAATATTGCTTTTGAATACAAAGTATATAATACGGGTCTGGAACCAGCATTGGCCTCTCTCAAGCCCAATCCCAGTCTTAAAATCTATTCTAATATAATATAATATAATCAAATATCAGTGCCAGAACCAAGAAAAGTAATATAATGTTAAATAATGATTATGCAATATGTCAATGACAAAGCCAACTCAAGATTTATTATTAATCGCCTACCTCCATTCATTCTGCTTTTTATTGTAGAGTCTAACATTACCTCCCTCTGCTGGTAGAGGAACGCTTTAGAGATGAAGCTGGAAGCAGACACTCAGACACTAGAGGGCATCCCGCACTCAGCTATAGACCCTCTGCTCTGGGTCTGTGACATCTCACCAGGCTGTCTGTCGCCTGCGGCTCCACATTCAAAACGAATTATACTGTGAAATAGGATTACGTGTCAAGCAATGCAATGATTGAGCACAATTGTTGGGCGTTTGGCAGCACAGAAGAATAAAAAAGAAATACACAAACATGGGGATGTGAGGCGTCTGTGAAACGGCATAAAGATAAAGTCAGTGCTGGGTGTCAAATGATGGGTATCTCAAAATTCTTGCCTTTTCAAATGGGTAAAATATAGCTGCTGTTTATCTGGTTGATCCCCAGAGAGTATACAGACTGAGTTACGGCCTTATAATTATGTGCAGGAGTGTGTGTGTGCATGTGTGTGTGTGTGTGTGTGTGTGAATATGCTCCATTTTAAAAGGCGTTTTATTATGGTTGCTGTTTCTTCCAATTGTGGGCTGGGGAGCGGATTTCCCTTTATAGGTTACTGTTTCCTCCTCCCTGAGAGCTCACTGATACCCTGGGCAAGGGAAAAGGCTGGCGCGAATTATACAGAGACACGTTTAGCGTCTGAAATAATCTAATAAAAAGACTGCAAGCAAGAGGGAGGGAGAGATCAAGCAACCTCCAAAGTCGATGAGCTCATTCCCATCTTTCATCAGCATCGCCTGCATGGTAATGAGCAGTCAAACTGGATGTGTGCTGCGCCGAAGAGAGAAGTCGTCTGCACCCAAGCTCTTTGATGTTTTAGTCACAGTGGATTGACACTAGAGTGTGGCCACCTTCTCAGAGCTGACCTCAGACCTTCAAGAGTCGGGACAGCCAGTTTCAAGCTTGTCCAGCCAATTAACCGCTGAACTCGGATCAATTAACCCTTTTGCCCCAGCACAAGCACATAGCATTGCATGCATTATTAACAGGTGCAGAAAAAAAAGGAAGATCAAAAGGCTTAAAATGGGCTCATCCGAAGCAAAAATAACAGTGTTGTGAAAGGTTCTGACCTGGAGACAGAAATTAGCACACTGGGTCTCATGCTCTGCCGGTAGGATCGATGAGCTGCAGAGTAAGATGGACAGAGAAAGAAGCTCCTCTATGGCTCTAATTACGCAGAAATAGAGCATAGTTATATCTTGCATTCACTCCATTAACATGTTCCTAATGGACTGTGCGTTATTGAGGAAAGTCTGCATTAATCGCAGCCCTCTGAGGTAACAGTCACTGGTTTATCAGTGTTCAAAGTGTATGCTGATACTCCCCAGCAGGACTCTGGACCAGCACCTGACCTGGAGGGGACGGACGCGGAGCAAGACTTCAGCTCCTAAAGTTATGTGACATCATTGCTGAACATTCAATTTAAGTTAAACAACCAGTGTTGAAGTAAGCACTTAGAGCTTACTTCAACACTTTCAACAAGCTTCTTATGCTTGTTGAAACTTTAAGTAAACCCTATTTGTTTGTCATGTCAGCTTTTCATCTCAGCAGGTTTTGGTTTTTGAAGATTTGCAGGAAAAACGAAAAAGTAACCTGATATTGATACATTTTCTTGTATCTAGATAAACTACACCAATGAGGACAACAGCCAACATTAGCTCAAAAGACAGTCAATGCCTAAACTTAAATAAGTTGTCTTGTACCTCACCATTACATTAACATCATCCTTAAACTTAAAAAGGCTGGAATTGTGTAAAGTGTAACATTTTGTCTCTTCTTTTACAGAATGTTTGACATTAAAAGTCAATTGAGATATCCAATTTCCCTTTATATAAAACAAAGATGTGATCTGTAAACAGATCCAGTCATTTCCAATCAATGACTTTCACTCAGCCTATCAGAAATGATTATAGACCTAGTGCCAGACATACTAACACAGCCATCAGTGGGTTAGTGAGGCAGCTTGTTATGGTTCAGCAAAGTCCTATGAGAAATACTGGTAAGGGGCTGATGAGGGCCTAGAACAGATGTTTATTGTTGGGCCATTAGTTAGGTTTAATTGTTCCTATTCTGTTTTATGCAGGACTCGTCGAGTTAATGAGCTTGGTTGTATGAGAAAGAGAATCGCTCGAAGGGGAGAGAGACTGAGATAGGAGTTATTAGGGCTTAAAAAGGGAGGAGTTTGTGGTGTTGAGAGAAATCGGGGAGGTGGGGGCAGGGGGTGGGGGTGCACAACAAGGGAGAGAGAGAAGAAACTGTTAAAATGTGCTCCCAGACTCAGCACCGCTCAGTTTGTGCTCAAGGCTGCAGACTCCGCATCATGAGCACCACACATGAACTACCAGTCACTTCCCACTTCAGCCTGCCTACTCTGAGCTGGAATCCCCATTTTGCCCCCTGCATGGACCACTACGGACACTTGATGGATTTCCCACGTAACAACTAACCTGACTCAAAACATAGAGGATTGTCGGAGGCAGAAGACGAAAGAAAAAGGGGGGACTCACAAGTGTTTAATGTTGGACATGGGATCAAGCATGAGCCGAGTAGTACCCGGACCAAGAGGGTCTTCCTGAAAACGGAGAGAAACCCAGTTTGGGGAGTTTTATTTGAATTGTCTGCTGCTAATGAGTTGGGAGTTGTAAGGTTTTCCGCGCCGGAATGATGCGTCCCAATCGTGGCTTCATCCTGCTGCTCCTCAACGGCACCGCTTGTTTGGTAAGTGACACACGAGTGGAAACTTTACGCACCTTCAAAAACCTCAACGATTGTTCCTACAGTTTTTCAATACGTGACTTAGAGTAAAGTATTTACGCTTAAACGTGCGCATCCACAAGCTTTTACGTAGTTTAAAAAGATAGATTTGCACTGACAAGGCTATTAAAACTGAGAAATGAACCCTGAGATAAAACTCGCCTGGTTTGCGACTTATTTGTCGTTGCCGTGTTATTTCCAGTCTTTTTTCTTCATCTTCATATTTTTAATGATGCACACACAAGCGTCCTCTCTGACCAGAGCTACTATCACTATTCCCAAAGGACTCTCGTGTAAGCCGCGTGCCGAGCGCAGCGTGTCCATCTCTGCTCTACTCCGAGCGTATTACGGTCACACAGGCTGCCACTTGCAGTTTGATATTGATTATTAACCTACATACGTATTTCTGGGTTTATATAACGGATTAGAGCGTGTCACATAAACAATGTTTGCAAGAATGTACAATAATAGCAAACACTTTATTCGCCATACTTACTTTAAGTAGGCTATAATATTTGTGACATTTGCTGCTTATACTGTCCAAATAAAACAAAAAAGGCAAGATCATAGTCATGGGGTCAACATTGCAAAATGTTTTAACCACTTCCAAATACCCACTCCTGTGAACTTTTTATATATTTTTTTTAAATCAGGAGTCAAGAAGGTAAGCATTTGCCATAAATCTATATAAACGCTATCCTGTAACTGATAACAGGACACACATATATTTAAAAAAATCAATGTTTATTGTATAAAAGTTCTCTATTTTTATAAATAATATATATATATATATATATATATATATATATATATATATATATATATATATATATATATATGTATTTTTTTTTTTATTCTTTGCTGTAGGTGATATCAGTCCAACCAAAGTTAAGTGGCTTTGACCGATTAAAACCACTAAAATAGAGTTGGGCTTTGAAAACAGCGCTATGTAGAATAAATGTCCAGCCTCAGTTAATTGTTTGTGACGGTTCTCATTCATCCAGGTCATCTTGAAGAAAGAACTGAATTGATTAAGTCTCTTGGAATTAGAGACAAAACATCTTCACTTTAAAAACTGAGTCCAGTTTCTTTGACCTTTTCTTCAAGCCTCAGTTAATCATTTTTCTGTTTTTGCAAATACACTCTGGCATGTGTTGAATTAAGATGGTATTTTGTACAGAAGCTAAGCATAGACCATATAGTATCTTAAGAACACCTAACACCACTGAGTTGTTTAAGATTAATTTGACACCCCTTTCAAGTGCGAGACTTGCTGAAAGTTGAGTGAGAGACATACAGTAAGTGAGACTTCAGAAGAATACCTATAGCTACTTCACAAACAGAATGATAATTAGAAAGTATAAATAACAAACAGTCCATATAAACTTTAGGATGCTCACTTCTTCCCCAGACCAACTCCTAGATACTGTATACTTCCAGTGACATTCCCCACTTCTCTTTCATCTACTGCTCATTTGTTAAAAAGCTGCCTTTAATGAGAAACCTCTGGATTCACATGAGAAAAGTTGAAAACATCCTTGTGCTCGGAAACCCTTGGGCTGAGTCGCTTTGCTCATCACAGGACCCAGGAAATGAGCACAGTCCCAAAAAAAAAAAAAAACTGGCAGGAAATAGGAGAGATGTATTCAAGTGAGTGTCTGTTTGATGCTTTTATGTCTTTAAGGGTGACCTTGTGGGTTCTGTATTTGGGTAATATTCAGGGGAAGCAGTTGAGGCTCGTTTTAGACTGCACAAGCAGATTTATTCCAGTCAGAGAGATAAAGAAAGACCACACGCTGACTTAAAATATGGGGGATGAGCGCCTCTCAGACATTGTATAACTAGATACAAGAATGTGGGATAATAGGCTTAGTGCTCGCTCTTCTGTTGTTGTGGTTCTGGGAGCATTTGTGAGCTGCAGGGCTACAGCACATCGTAAAAGGTCTGTGGCTAATGATAATGCAATTAATTGAAGTCCCCTTTTCCCTCTTCAGACCATGTTATCTATGAATAACGCACATGGCATTATTCAGCAGGCGATCCTGGCTAATTCACTTGTCTTATGACATTGATAAATTAAAGCGTAATTAATACATGAACTAACTTATGAATATGTAATACCCCAGTTAAAATCATATAAGCCTATTATAAATTCGATTTGGATGGTTTTCTTTTATAATGGCCCGCCATTCCTCAGAGTGGGTTTTGGTCTCGAGGGACCCTCTGCAATGGATAATAATATAGTCGACTATTAACCCACTGTGTCACTTCAGTTGTTTCAAAGACAAATGATATGTTTGACTTGTTAATTATTCGCCGTACAGAAGGTGATGAATAATATGAAGTGTCTCAGCTGTATGACTGACTGCATGAGAAAGTGTGTTTATTTTTGTCAGCGGTTAGAATTATTTTTCATAAGTGACAACCAGAAAGACACCAGCAAGTCTAACCACCACAGTTAATGGATAATGCCAATATATCAGGAGGATATAAAGTGCAATAGTACAAATGTTCTTGTATTCACTGTTGTGCACTAATAAAGATACAAGTGATGACTCAGTTTTAAATTAATAAAAAACAAATGGTGTATGGTGTATATTAAAATTACAACTCTAGATAATTATCATTGTTTTTTTATATTCAACCATGCTCAGTATTTCCTCATTTGATTCATTTGATTTGATTTAAAAACCTTCTTGTAGTAATGTATTTGAAGTATCCTGGTGACATTTCCGTATATTCTTCAGATTGAGAAAATGTGTTCTAATAATCTGATAATGATTGTATAAAAATCATTATAAAAGATTTTTTTAGTTATCCTCTCTTCAGCCACTAAATATATGATGGCATTCAACTTTTTTAGAAAAAATAGTGGAGTCATTTCATGGGTGGAGTTAATTATGTTCTGGTAGACTGAGGCCAAACGTTTTGTCTGTATGTCAGTTTATAGTTTTACATGTGCATTCATTTTAAAGCCTGTTTAAAGTCCACATGTTGTCCGGCTTCACACTTTAAAAGTACACATGAGGGAGTGGGCACAAATCTGAAATGAGAGTGCTGTGGATGAATTACTAACAAAGGATGTTCAATATTAGATGTTTCGAGCTCATTGTCATCAAAGGGCTTTCCTCTCTTTTTCTCAAACAAACATTATAGGTGTGTGTCAGGCTGACTATGTGAAAAACCCAGAGTGCTGCAGGAGAAAGGTTGTTTCAGAAATGTGATACCCAGTAAGTTCCCTCGGAAAGGTCTTTGAACACAACATCTTGAACTGCTGACTATTTGTTAAGTATAGTTTTGAAAGTACGTCTTCGTTTCTCAAAACAATGCAATATAATGTTTAATAAAGGATGCATTTTTTAAGGCCAAGCCTAATCCCAAGTCTCAATTATAGCTTTACTCATATGATCCCCAAACATCTGCACTGTCTTGTGTACAAAGGCGGGAAAGAAATAACAAAAGTGTCGCAATATAGATGTAACCCTCGTGTAGTTCACAAGCTTGCCACAGCTCTTCATACAGGCTCTCACTGAACTCACTGCTGCTTTTTCTAACATTTTTTTTCAGGAAAGGCTTAAACCTCAGGTAGCCTTTCTGTGGCCATGAGAGAAAGGGCCACTTTATTCTCCCGCTGATTGCTTTCAGTGCAGATGCACGCACTGGCCATCAGGCCTGATAACTGAATCAGTCGTAGTGCACATAATGTCACTTTGTGCAGATTGAATTTGGGTCTTTCTATTCATACATATTCCAAGGTTTTAGATGTTAGCCTCTACTATGAGCTCTGGCAGTTTAAAGATGTGAAGTAAACAAGACACAAAACACATGCACATTAGCAGTTTTGAAAGTTGTCTGGCTGTGGTTGTGGTATTTTGGCTAATCTTTATCCAGTGACCTTTTGTTGTATTACAACTTCGCTCACGGCTCAGTAAGACTCTTTTTCTGGACTACTGTCCTTGTCTGAGTTTACATGCACTGAATGAAATCAAATTATTGTGTCTGCTCCATGCTGATCAAAGACTTTCTTAGTCTGCTAAGACTAAAATATCTGAAAGTAATAGTTAAAACAGTCAATAAATTTGAGTTTGCTTAGTGTTATGCAAAATTAGGTGATAATTAGGTAATAATAAATGGTGAACAGTGATTGTGAACCAAGGATTTGTCCACAGTATGTTTCAATTGACACTTTTGGAGAAAACAGAATGGTTTCTGTCCACATTAACATTTAGTGTGTAAATGATTCAAAAGCCATATTTCATGGTTTGTAATCCATGGATGATCAAGGATAACATAATATTCTTACTGCTTCCAGAATTGTTGTATTGCCTGATGATCAAAAAAGATATATAGACATAGCAAACAGAGCTGTCACTACATTATGCGTAGTGACAGCTCGCTACCTTCTGTGCCTATCTCACAGTTATGACAAATTTGTATTAATATGTATATAATAATAGCATTCCAAAGCATTGAGTGAACGCTAATTTTGGTTTAATAAAACTAATGCACTTAATGTTGATTAAACAACCTCAAAATCTTAGGATCTTCTTCAGGGCAATGCTAGGTTTCAGCTTAGGGAGCATTTGAAAGATAAAATAAGTACAACAATTGAGAAAACATTTATTTTAGAAATAATTGCCCAGATAGCTCATCAAGGAACAGCTGTGGGTTTCTGTGTGGAGTTTCAAAAGAAAAAGCCAATTCTAACTGCAGTAGACTCCTTTATGCTTTGGCCTGTCACAAAGCCTTAGATTGTGGTTTCTTAGATACCTGTCCTCTTTGCAGGGTTGCTGACCTTGTCCAGCTAGATCCTTTCCTCAGCTGAGTGGAATACCAGCTTAATCCTCTGAAAAACAAAAGCAAATAGCTCACTGTCTCATACTGAAATATTGCATGCAGACACAAATACAAGGCAGCACTGACAGATGGAATACTAATATTTTCTTCCTTCTTTGCTGTATTTGTTGCAATCTGCACACCAGAGCTCATAAGCTTCCCCTCTCCACCTCACTTCCACTCGTCTCCCACACACAGCGGAAATACAAAACTCATTCATATCTGTCATATTTCCATCATAAGCTGGGGTTTGGCTGTATAATCACAGGGGAGCCACATCGAGCGGTTTATTGTTCGGCTGACATCTGTCCTTTACTGTTCCCCCATGAGTGCACGTTCACACGAGGGAGACAGAGTCGGAGTGGTATTAGCAGCCAATTCCTTTTATCAAAAGAATAATTTGTGCCAGACCAACCTGTAATATCAAAATTTATTTTCAGTTTAGTTAGGGCTAGTAATATGTATCTCACAAAGAAAACTCATTCAACGCCCACTAAATCTGGAAACAATGTCATGAATGATTATGTACAGAATGAAACAAATTGACTTTTGATCCACTTGCAATAAAATGCATTGTGGCACATTGAACTAGAGACAGGCAGTGTTTTCAGGGAGCAGTTTGCAAATGTGAGGTTAGACATAGTATAAGCCGACAAGTAATATTTCTGTCCTCGTTTTAAGAAATACCTCCTAACTCAACCTGCACCATTTTCCCCAAATTTTCCCTGGAGCCTTTTTAAGACATCTTAAGAGATTTCTAATTGCCAAATGCGACTAGCATGTGAATTCATAATGAATACTGGGATTGTATTTGGCTTAGTGAAGTGAACTGCTGTGCCTTGTATTTTCCTCTTTAAAGTGACACGGTATACTCCCTAAGGATGTCACATATTCACTTCTTGGCTTTCAAGATGATCCTCTTTTGTAATATGACTCTTTTATAATCTTTTCAGACTTTTCTTTCTTCTGTGCACACGAACCATCAACAGGCAATCATAAGTGGAAAACATACTCTTGTGAAAGGTCTCCTATATGTTGACAATAAACATTTTCAACAAAAGCTCCTAACATTTAGATGTTATATTTCATTTGCTATGGCCTTCACTGATGTCAATCTTATCACCTCCATTTGAGAGTCACATTTCTTGTGACATTAAACAGTTGAAAGGCAGACATAACCAACATTTCAAATGCATATGATGCTCTTACATATGTGGCATTTGTATCATGTAACAAATTCAATAGAATATAAAAACTTGGGAGTGCACACTGTCTCAATGTCTCTAAGTCTCTAAGACACATGTTCTTGTACAGTGAATGGACACTGGACTTCCTGCTCATGGTGTAAAACATCTTGAGTTATGCATAACCACAGCTTGATTGACCCCAGAGGCGCTTCGCTTTCCCCTAACCACCTGCTGAGAAACCCAGCAGAGAGACCCCCCCCCCTCCTTCTCACTCCCCTTCTGTGAATCTCCCAGCAGCCCCTCACACCGCAGCTCTGACACGTGGACAGAGACAGACAGAAGGAAGGCATGCTCCCTGACACACTGACAGGCCTTCACACTGACGTGCTGCCCTGAGACGGAATACAATATCGACTCAAAACCCCACCATTCATTGTGGCAATGCTCCCAGAGAGACTGCACGGGAGACAGAACAACCCTTCAGGGATATGTGTATAATCAACACGTTCTTATTGACATTTAAGCAAATATAGTCTAAAAAAATATTGTCAATAGATTTGTGCTAACATTGTAAAATGACCCAATCTTAAAACCTGGTTAAAGTTATTAGGTGAATACAGAACATTGTATTTTAGTAGTAAACGTAAAAACATTTATAATCACTTGAAAATAACACACTTTGCATTAGTCTAGTAGACATTTAAAGCTGGAAACAATAAAGGTTCATTAATTCCTGTTTCTCATTTTACACTACTATCCAGGTTGGACAAACTGAGCATTGCTAGGGCAGAATCACACTTAGATTTACATTTAAAGACTTATTTCCTCTGGGTTTCTTCATAGACAGATAATTCATACTGTTGTTGTGTCCTTGGCCAAGACACCCTTCATGCCTCCAGTGCCACGGTGGACAGAAGTGAGTTTGGTGGTGGTCAGAGAAGGCTGTGAGCGTCTTGTGCATAGCAGCCCCCTCTTTGTCTGCCCCAGGTGTGAATGTGTGTGAATGGAAGCATGATGTAAAGCGTTACAAGGGTACAAACAAAGCGCTATATAAATCCCCACCATTTACCACAGCAACATGTCCTTTTCTGGTGCAATAGCGTTTCACATGCTTTAAATGAGGAGTATGAGGTGTGGAATATAAAACACACTATATATCGGCACCCAAACTGACCCTCGCCTCTTGTGGACATACTGGAGACTTAAATCTGCCCAGTGGTAAAAAGGTGGAATGGGGTCTATAGCAAGTGTAGGGCGTCCACATAAAGGACACTAAAGAGGACCATCTGTGTCACTATAGATGCCACTGTTTGAGATGATTTTCTCACATCTGGGGAATTTGTCTGTGGGTTTGAATTACAATAAAGGGTAGAGTGATGTGCATAAAGAAGGATTCGTAGCTTTGGGTAAACAAGTGGGTGGAACTCCCAAGGGATCTCGATAAAGATGTGCTTGACTTTAAAACAGATGAATACTGTGAAAAGGATCATTTCAAAAAATTGTGCTATAGGAGATGAAAAAAGTACATCATTGTGGTAACTGCAGTGTCAACAGTGAATGGCAGTTTCATTGTTTCTGGATCTGTCAGGCCGAAATAATATTAGAAAAAGTGATATGGGACTATGGGACTTGGGTTTATTTGAAGAGGGAACACTCGGCTGTCACTGTAGTTTTTCACTAAAGGAAACCAAAGCTCTCCTGATAGCACAGGCTGTGAGGTTAATACTGACCTCATCGTGGCGAGCGTAGAGTCACTGGACACCACAGTGATATAAATCGGAGAGTAAAAGCCCATTTATATTCTCATTTCTCTCACATAGCGTAAACATTGTTCTGCTTGAATGAATGTGGAGCTGACCAGCACACTGCTCAGTGATGCTACAGTGGTTTTAAGGGTCAGACTGTTGCACATGTCCAGACAAGGCACTCTGAGGCTCTTTACAGGGGTTTCCAATTAGGCCAGAGCACCACCACAGGGATCGGGGAATGTAGCTGAGCTTGAAAAGAGAGCATTTCAAGTATAGTAAAAGGATAATAGGAACATTTTTTGCAGAGCTTTGTGATTTTCAAACTGAACTGAGGATGTCATTGGGGAATATGGAGCTGCAATGAGTAGCCAATTATTTATAGTGTTAATTTCAAAGGAAATGTGTACTGATTTTAAAAATTTGTGTAGGTTTAACAAATCAATACATCTTTGACTTCATGCTATAAAATCAGATTGTGTTGAAAAGGCTCCAACTGCAGAAGGTCTGAGTACAAACCACTATTACTTCTATCTTTCATCACCCATTAAAGCTGCAGTGTAAAAAGAATAAATTAAATATGTTTTGTTATTTTAAATGGTTAATAATTGTCTAAATTCCTTGGTTCCCTAAAAAAATCAGTTGATTATTTATGAGTAGTAGGACAGTTTATCAGAAAAAAGATAATCTTGTTACTTCCATTCAAAGGCAATCAGCTAATTTAGATTTAGATACAGTTTTCAATCTTACTGTTCTACAATTGTGCAATACACAGATACACCCCATGATAATTTTAAAGTTTCAATGATAAAAGTGTTTAAACCTAGACATTAAGAAAAACTTTAGTCCTTTGTTCAAAAGTGCTCATATTTAGAAAATTTTGCTGTGGAAAGAGAAAGGCTGAGTAAATTGAGTTGCATTTTTTTTCGCTAGAAAGAGCTTTTATTCTCTATTACATGGGGCCTTGCAGTCTTCTCATGAACTTAACAATGTCACTTATGCTACGTAACATTCTTACAACATAAAGTTTAACAATGTTTTATAAATACTGGCACAAAAACAAGCATATTTGAACCCACAAGAATGGGCAATGTATGTTCACATCACAGGCTTGTGACATCTGCAGCTGAGATTTACTGTGGTTCGCACCTGTTGTCAGCAAATGAGTATCAAATGTCTCTGGTTTTAGGAGTAAGCACTTCAGATCACATTTCCCTTCTTCCTCATTTGGTTTCATGTGCGACTAAACAAAAAAAAAAGTCCAGATTCAGCTACCAGATTGCTGAGCCGTTTGGTACTTCACTGGCATCCATACTGTTTGGCATATGCAGATAAATTGAGTTTGGAAGGTTTGTAGTCTTACACATGCGAGGCATACTAAGCAGAGCATCAGCAATCAGGATTGTGTTAGTGCACAACGTACAAATGTGGGCACATCTGGTCTAGCTCTTTGGGAAGTGACACATTTTGGATTATGGCCACTTTTGATATCTAGGTAGTTTGTTCAGTGTGTGTGGTGTGCATTTAGAAAAAGTGCTGTAAGTGAACTTATAGTGAAGTTCATTAAAGAACATCCTATGTGACCAGTTGTGCATTTTTTAAACAAAACATGAGGTCATGAACATAGTAAAAACATATATATATATTCTAATATGGAGTATTTACTACAACATGAGATAACTGTTTTATTATTACTCTAAATGTAGCTGATGGGTACATCACACCATAACATAAAACTTAATTCTGCCTCAAATACAAATCTAGTTTTAAGCTCTGTGTTTTGTGGCGTTCCGTCCTGCAGCTCACTGATCCCAGACGTCCCAGACTGGCTCCTCTCTGTTGTTCAAAAGCCCAATGCAGGGGATGGGCCATGTTGTTCAATATAGCATCTCCCAACTAATAACTATAGTAATAGTTTACACATTCACAAATGATTTAAGAAAATGCTGCTGTGTTTGTGTCAAAACTTTTAATCTTTCATATTCATGTCACAATATTTAAAAATTTGCCCCGTGACATAAACTTTTATGTGACTAAATGTTAACTGTAAGTAAATGTTACCATACAACAACATCTAGCGTAAAAAAACTTCAGGCATAATTAACTTAAATGATTGTAGGATACATTTTTGTATCATTGATAATATTTTGAACATCTGATTTTTAAATTGTTGCAAATTACTGCCTACACTAAACACTGTTAAAACATATTGTGTTGAAAACCCAGGTAAAACTGTGATGTTCCCAATACGTGCCCTCACTAGACAGGTGTACGAATTGTTGTACATTTTGTAGAAGCACTTTAATCAGCTCTGTCACATCAGCCCATGCTTTGCTATCCGCTCCCCCGAGAGCCCCCTGGTGAAGAAACTATCCTACACGTCCCTCTCCTTGCGCCTCTTGTCGATATCTTATAATGTAAAAATTTGATAGCCAATTCAGAGCTTGGATTCTCTTAGAGCATACAGAATGAGCCAAGCCTGATGGGACCACACAACTGAACCAAAATGAGCTGAAAAGAAAGAGGGAGAGGAACGTAAAAAAAAAAGATTGAAAGAACAGAAGTGAAGGAGAGTTTAAAACACAGAGCTTGCTCAAGCTTCAGTGCAGCGGGTTCATCTAGCAAGGCTCTAAGCTCGTCTGACCTCTGAGAAGCGGCGGTAAATTATTCATTACGAGTCAAATAGCTTGTTTCTTGTGAAATTACCTTTCTCTGTCTCACCTTTTTTCAGATACACTAGCTAGAAGAATAATTAGTTCTTAGGGCGCTACCATTTTCAGACTTTAATCATGTAACAGAGAAGTCTCCTGCAGTGAGCATATTAGATCTGGAGAGGTGTAGAGAAACAGAGAGGGAAAAAAATAAAGCAGAGAGACGAACACTTAAAACATCTGAGCTGCCTAAGTCTTTAATTAAAAATTCATGTCATATTAGAGATGTAGATTTCAGCACCACAGCCAAAGAAAAATTGAGAGCTTATTGAACTTGTCAGCTCCGCAGGACAAGCACATGCTCTCAGCAGCAACAGCTCGACATGCACGTTATCTATATCAGTCAATCTGTTTGCTTTATCTGGGTTCATGCAGCTATGAAAGGCTGAAAATCATGATGTGGTGATTTGCAGGACAAGTTAGGATTACTTGGAGGCAGTTCATAGTTCTTTTAGTGCTTGAATGTCTGAAATGTACTGTATATTGTATGTCATTGTGTTTTTTGCCACCCAAAAACAGCTCTCATAACATTATTATTTTTATTTATTGTTTGAGATTTTTTAAATTAAACTTGGCACATTATTTTGTGAATGAAAATTGGAGTGTCATCTGCAGTTCCTTCAGGGTCCAGCAGTGGGCTGCAATCCACATTGTTTTTAGGCATTCTGGTTCAGAGGCTTTTATTTTGAAAAATCTGGTTTGTTTTGCCCTGATAAAAGATTTACTTATTAAACCCATTATTTTTCATTTATTTACATGACATTAAATACATTTATTAGAGCTAAAGAGTTAAATGTTACTCATCATACAGCAGGTTTACATAACTTACATAAGTCACAAGGTAACATTTTAATTTTAGAATTCAACACCCTAATAGATCAATCAATTATCAGAATAGAGCTTTAATATTTAAGACATCAACTGCATTCTGCAACATTCTTTGCACATCCAAGAAAAGTGTCTCAAACGACTTACAGAGCTTGTCTGGGGACTGTTGCGGCACAGATGCCAGTGAAGTGGCCCCTGATCTGACCATGATATTATAGCACCACTAGTGTCTGTGTCACTAGAGGATAGGGGTTAAAGCGCTGTACCTGTCACAGTAACAGGCTGATTATTGCTCGTGGAGCTTGGCAGGTTGCTGAGGATGGCCCCCTCCACACACTCCCCGCTGGGAGAGAAGCCTGGGGCCTGCTGCTCACTGAGGCTGAGTGACTCACAATTACCACAGTGACGGAGCGCATTGCCACCTTCCATCCTCTCCAGCCAATTTCACTGAGTCACTTAACGCACATGACAAATGACAAAATTACCTTTAACCCTGCCCCCGCACTTGGATCTGATACAGCACACATTTTGACCAGTGCACTCTCAGCTTGGATATCCTGCCAAACTTCAGGAAACAAAACAAACACAAACTATCTTCATGTTTTTATCCTCTGCCCATTGAGCTTTTTTTAATTGTCGAAACCCTGGAATCAGATTTTGCACAAACGCCAATCTCTGATTCATCACAACATATTCCACAATGAGTTAGGAATCATAAGCCCTTTTATGCTCAATTTTTGTGGGAGATATTCTTATCTTTCTTACATCTCGCTAACTCCAATCCCATAGTAACAGGGTTACGCAAAACTAAACCAGTTACAAAGTCCTGGCTTTTGTGTCCTTTACACTGCCTTAAACTCCCTGCTGCCTTTTGGGAAAAGCTCATATATCATCAGATTATAAATGTACTTTAATTATCACAATATCATCAAAATATAAAATTACCACATTTAGAGGAGCAAACACACAGTCCAAGTAGTTTAAGTGTTAAAGAAGAGCTTTGATTAGATTTCGCCCCAGCCCGGTTTTCATGTGTAGGATCACATTAATGTTTTGGCGTTGTACTCTGGGGTTACTGCAGATCATTTCCGAGATGCTTACATTGCATAAGTCAAAGTTTTAAGGCTGCTAATAGCTGAATCTTACACCTCATATACTCTCCTAGTTTAATGCAAAGTTGCAAGAAACTTAAAGTCATTTGCACATTTTCAGAATGGTGTCGAGAAGAAATTAATTTCATGATAATGTGTGACGCCTGCGACATTATATTACACATCTACTGTTTAACAGTGCAAATTGAATGTAAATATATGCTACATGCTACTTATAATCACATTTACTTGTTATATGTAGAATACTACCCCACTTGAAGCTGAAAACAGTCCTGTAGTGGATTATATGACTGCACATTATGCGTTCTCTGGCTGCTGGCCATTACTGCTCCTGCCACAATTTTATCTTCTATTTTTGGAGCCATATGAAACTCATTGGAACATTTGTCTTTGACAATGATGCTGCACAGTGAATCTGACACCTCCAGTGGTGCCAGACGCTTAAATCTTCTGTTCAACAATAGCACAATGCTCACTTCATCTTGCCTTCTGAAGCCTGGCCTCTCAGGCTCACTAATAAATGCGATGCAAGGGAGAAGGATGTCCTGCTCAGTATGTCAGCTACAACAAAGCATCCAGCAAAATGGTGTAGTTAAAACCACGAACAATAAAGAAATAGTTGATCATATGATCACAAAAAAAATCTCATGCTGACCAAAGGGTTACAAAGAGGTCCGGCTTGACAAAAAGTTAGAGAGTCAAAATCAGCATATTATTCATATTACAAATATATGGAAGTGCATTTGTAAATGATTTACGTGACACACAAGATTATCATACACGTATCATACTAATGTAAGAAAAATAATGACATATTAGCATGCTGTTTTTAATGCTGTCTACAATAATGGGAATTTTATTGTAGACTAACTACACTATTCAAACTTATTTCTTAGGCCCAATATTTTTCAAACTCTGTAGATTCAGGCTGTATGTACAGAACTTGGTACAACCACATGATTCGAGCATGTGATTGGCCAAACCTTATCATTTAGAGAAAATTCATTCTTACTTCAATATGCTTTTCCTTAGTTAAAACAAAAACGTTTTTCTGCATGTTTAAGTGAATTCAGTTTGAAATTCTTCTAATGTCTGTGTCTTACAAATCAGGAGCCGCACTTTTTACAAGACACCTGTACTGCCCTCTGTTCTAAGCAGCTATCAGCGTATTGAAGAAGAGAACTCAAACATGGGCTTCAATAGGCACTATTGGGAGTGCTGCTTTAGTCATCAAAGTCCTGCATGGCCTCGACTGCCCCACACAAGACCCAAAAAAGTTATAAGATAAAAATCAATATGTCTTCAGGTCTTCTAAATGTGTGTTCATTATTAATGACTTTGGGATTCTCCAGAAAGCTGTTTGGTTCAAGAGGAAGAGTAGTTGTTATCAGGCTCTGCTCTGATGCTGGAGCATGCGAGCGGCAGTGTAGCGTAGCAGCACACAGGTAACAGGAGGAGCTCTAGTCTGGCCTGTAACACCTCTGTGGGAGCAGTGCCAGATTAAGGAGGAGTCCTCTCATGTGAATTCAAACAATAAACCCCAACCACATCAGCTGGAATCCTTGCAAGGCAGTTGAAATGTGATATGCATTGTTATGAAAGGAAATACATGTTTTAGAGCAACATAAAATCAATATCGCTGACTGACTGTAGTGCAAGAGAACAAATCTGAGTGAGCTTCAAAAAGCTGCATAAAATGGAATAAAAAGGAGTCAGACTTAATAATCCTGACTAAGCCTGTATAAGGAAGCCCTGGCAGTCAAGACAGTAGATGGATCAGAGCACAGAGAGAGATACATGCATAATGCATCGCTGTAAAATCTCTCTGGGTAAAGTACACACAAGTGCAAACGCACTCCGCCTTTTACATTTGCATCACTTATTGTTCGCTTTTACTCTAAACTCAGACTCAGAACTGAGGTATGTGTCGGCTTTTCATTGTCAAGTACA
This sequence comes from Neodontobutis hainanensis, assembly GCA_024349245.1. Classification (NCBI taxonomy): domain Eukaryota; kingdom Metazoa; phylum Chordata; class Actinopteri; order Gobiiformes; family Odontobutidae; genus Neodontobutis; species Neodontobutis hainanensis. The sequence goes on along the minus strand of JALDNG010000086.1, from coordinate 1,693,248 downwards.
AAAGATGTGCTCATGCTGCTTGTTTCTGTGGCATTTTGGACAGGAGCTGGCTGCTAATAGAACATTATACTTAATATTTTGCAATTACTTTGCTCTCACATTCACACAGTTCACAAAGTGACTGCTGAGCGCAGCAGCGATATCTTATCTCCCCTGCTCTCCATCCCCTCAGCAGATGTTAAGATGTGACAGTTGTGTGTGCCGATACACTTTTTTTCTTTAATTAAAACACTGCAAGTCTTAATTGGACATTACACTTTATTCTTGTGCCCCCCGCTTTTTTTTCTCAAACGCTTTGATCCTCCAACCAAATCTTACGGAGCATTTTATATATTTTTTTTGTATGAGTACTTTATTTTAGTAACATGTTTCAAACTGAAGTAAGAGCAACATTCAATTCAAACATTATTTTTACAGAAAAATATAAAGAATATATAGAGAAATAATAATTGGAATAACATGTGTCTAGAGGTGTTTATGTGGATGTGATGTTGCGTGCATTGCCCCAACATTCTTCCAATTTTTGAATAATAATATCAGACACCTGCTGATTTTTACAGCTGATTTGTTTTTCATCATAGTGTGTTTCCCACTCTTGATATAAAAACACAGCCAGGTATTTTATAAGTCAATAAATCTGTCTTCAACCTCTTGTCAGAGAAACCTTTTGAAAGTGTTTCTTAATGACAGAGGTTTATTGTTTTATGGGATTACTGCCATCCAAGAAAATTGTCCACCTTCACAAATATTGATTAAACTGCAAAGAACTAAGAGACTAACACACTTTATGTGAGTTCAGGTTGGGTGTGGACTTAGTGTTTGGATGTGTTCTTTGATCCCCCTGGCTTTCCCAGTGGCTTGGAGGAGGCATATGAGCCCATTACTGCTGAGCTTAGGGAATTACCTTGGCTGTGCGAAAGCTAGACATAAAGGAGCATTTCTTTCCTTCTCAAAGCAGAAGTAAACAAAAGAATGTAATAATAGCAGTACCTGAAAAATCATCACCCTTTTATTTATTAATTTATATATATATATATATATATATATATATATATATATATATATATATATATATATATATATATATATATATACAACATTGATAGAATGTCACAGTTACTACCACTAGAGGTATGAACGGTAAATTAAGTATCGATTAAACCTTTAATTCGTTTTCTGTCCATGTTTTTTTCTACCTCACTAATAACTGCCATACCTGACTTTTTTTTTCTATTTTCCCCCCACCTCCTTCTCTACTTTGTCAATTCCCTTCTACCTCCACTATGCAGGTAGCCTTGGGTCAAGAAGAAGACTCGTCTAGCCCTAAGACCACTTCAGACGATTCGGCCAAGACAGTGGGACTCTTGAGCGGACAAACTCCACTGTCGCCCCTCAGCCGTTGGATGCTTCACAGTAAGAGTCGAGCTGCCAACGCCACATCTTTAGAGCTGCCGTATCGCTCCCCAGGGCCCTTTGCCAAGCAGGAATTTTCCAAACAGGAATTTTGGGAGATGCTGGGAAGTGACCTGCTAAAGCCAGACGCCTCAAGTTCAAGGGTCAAACGCAGACCCATTGTGAAAACCGGCAAGTTCAAAAAGATGTTCGGCTGGGGTGACTTCTACTCCAACATCAAGACAGTAAGGCTGAATCTGCTGATTACTGGGAAGATTGTAGACCACGGGAATGGCACATTCAGTGTCTACTTTCGCCACAACTCCACTGGTCAGGGCAACATATCCGTCAGCTTAGTGCCGCCCGTCAAAGCAGTGGAGTTCGACTTGGAACGCCAGAGTGTAGTCTACCCCAAGGACTCAAAGATCTTCAACTGCCGTGTGGACTATGAGAAGGTGGACCGGAGCAAACGCACCTCATTGTGTAACTACGACCCGTCTAAGACCTGCTTCCAGGAGCAGATCCAGAGCCACGTGTCATGGATTTGCTCCAAGCCTTTCAAAGTCATCTGTATCTACATTTCATTCTACAGCACAGATTACCGCCTGGTCCAGAAGGTCTGCCCGGACTATAACTACCACAACGAGATGCCCTACCTCCCGTCGGGCTAAAGGACTTGTGAAGGGGGGGGGCGGGGAGAGGTGGGAGGGGAGAGGAAAAAAGGTGATGAGTAAAAGACACTGAGGAGTCCTTAATGTGGTCGAGGAAAGGAAACCAACTCAACCCTCTCTGTAGCCTGACTGTAAAAACATATATGCAAAACAGCACCTTCAGTATGCAGATAATGAGCTGCAACATTCATTAACTGGACTGGGAGTGAAAATAAAGATTCTTACCTCAATCCAGTTCAAAAACTGCTCATCAGCTATTCCTCACTTCTATTAAATCATGTGTGAATGTCTGAATCTCCCTTTACAGTACAACTCTACTGCCAAGTCACAAGGCAGTATTTTCAGTAAAAGCATATGACTCACTGGAAAGACCTTATTTTAGTAGTTTACACATATACTAATAATTTTACAAACATATATTTTCTGAGTGCTTTTGACAAAATGTCTCTTATTACACCAGTCCACTAAGGAGTAATTATATGAAATGCTAGAAACAGAGAAGAACACTTGGACAGAGGATGAATAAGAAAATCAGTGCATGTGACTACGGACTAGACTCCAACCAGTGTTTAATATCCAGTGGCAGAAAAGCAAGACTGTCCTAGCTTCTCTCTACCACAGTGAATAGGTGAATGGAAAATGCACATAACCACAAGTCAACTGAGGTCACGCTGAAGGTCTTTATAAAGGGCATTATAGAAAACTGTCCCTTTATTGTGGTATTTCTTTTTTTTTTTTTTCATATAACCTAGGCATCCTTGTTTGTGTGCACTTTTCATTTAAAGTCTAGCAGCAAAAGTAGAAAAAAATATTACCATTAGCAGGAAACAGCAATTGCTTGACAAAGATTTAGGGTCAGGGCTTGAGACATTGTAAGGGAAATAAATAGATTGTTAATAGAGATACACTTGGGAGAGAGAGACTCTGTGAGCGATTTAAATTAATGTGGAGTGTGCTGTGGTTTCTATTGTCCCCTCTGTATGAAAAATATTACATTTTGTTGCCGTCAGGATTTTTGATTTCATGCCTTGATAACTTTGACGATGTGCGGAGGTTGTTCTCTCCTGCGTTCAGTAAATGACGTCCTGTTATCTTGAATAAATGAAAATATTATCATAGTAATTACATATAAATTAATCTCCTTTAGAAGTAATTAAGCTTTCAACAAGAGGGCAAAATATACTCCTAGAAATAAAGTCAGTGGGTAAGAGGATAAGAAGACGTTTGTAGAGATAGTGTTTTAATGTGGAGCCGGCAGCTAAAGCTCAGCCCACAGTTAACTGCTCTCATTAAGATAAACAGCCAGTGGTCTGTCCATCTAATGTTGCTATCACAAACAAAAACCAGTGTGGAATATGTGTATGAGTTAGCTATCCTGACATTTTAGGGAGAGGTTATGAAGACACACTGGTGTCCCGGCTTATTAACACTAAAGTCTCACAACACATGTGTGAAGAGTTATTAAAGAGTGAAATTCCATAAGCTGTTTGCTGCTAATGTGCTGCAAACTCCACAGCCGTATAACCGAGATATGTGTACAGGGGCTAGACTTCAGAATTCACCGCCTCGCTAAGGTGCTTGGAGAGAAGGAGGAATACACAGTCACTTTGACTAAAGTGACAACAAAGATAGCAACAAAGACCTGTAAATCTGCACATCAAAGATTTTGACATTTTAATGTACTGGTAAATATGGGGTGTCTCGACTGACAAGTGGCACAGCGTGACTGACACAGTAGCCACAATGACAAAATAACACACAGTTGGATAAAATAAAAAAAACAATAACCTTAATCAACCCATTTTCCTGAATGTTTACTAGTGTTTTAAAAGGCTGGGCTATTAGTTTGATTATTGAAAGAAGAAAGCACCCTTGTTAAGAAAGGTCTAATTGATCACAGTGTATGCTATTTTGATACAGATGGCTGGTATTAGAAGCTTTTGTATGAATTAATACGTGTCAATGAATATAACTAAACTACAGAATCAGCCTGAAAACTTTATCAAGAATCAAACATACAACATAAATCTATTAAATTAGTCCAATGATCGAAAGACTACCTCTACTGGTATATGTCTTACTAATGAGATGGTTCACAGCAGGCACAACTTTACCACTTGTAAATAAGTGCCATACATCATCTATGTTGTTATGTATTTAATGGAGCATTAACATTTAAGTTAGCCACAGTGTAAGTGGTTACATTGTAATCTCCAGGAGACACAGTGGACCGCACACTGCCAAACGAAAGCCTGTTCATTAAACCTCTATCTCCTGGTTGTTTTACAAGAAGAGCTATTTCATATGAGCTCTGGCTTGGCTGCCTCTCTGTGCTCTGAACCCCATCTCTTATTCAGATTGTCTCACAGTCAAGGATCCTCACACTGAAGGGAATTTCCTAAAGAGGCTACCATCAATCAGACTGAAACTCTACAGTGCAAACATAGAGATGCTAGTGTCAAAGTAATCAGACTGTGATGCTCTCACGTCATAGTGCATGTTAGCGTTTTTATTTCATACCATGTACAACATCCCTCTGAAACATGCACATTCACGTGGGCCTTGAAGAACGTCAAATTAAAGACTCAACAAAGTCTGTGAACGCAGCCAACACAAACTATCCTGCATATTAAAAGCTTGGTGGTATTTTTAGGGAGAGAAAAGGATGGATTTGTGGTAGTCAAAAGGAGACAGTCAATAGATTACAATTGTTCAGTAACTATACACTGTAGTGGAGTACTGAGCTGAGACCACTGCATATTGCAGATTGTGAAAATAGCCCTATATAAAGATTTTTTTATATATACAGAACAGCATACAGTTAAAGGTGATAGCCCACAAGAATAAAAACTTTATAAATTTACCATGTATTAGCTAGAGTGACTGTCTTACTTTGCACTTTCTTAAACCTTGCCACATTTGCAAATGTGGAAATAACATGTTTCTGTCCCAGGAGTCTACTTGCTATTGGCACAAACAGAGATGCAAATGTAATGCTATCTTAAAATATGATGGAGATTTAATATATGCTAAGGTTTACTTAAAATCAAATATTATTTATTACAGTTTATAGTCAATAAAAAGGGTTTTCACATTTTTTTCACAATTTATGTATGTGTTTACCGTGTGTGACTGGACAGCGGGCCTCAGTCTTCAACCCCCAGAGCCCCTCCCTGCTATTCTTACCCTGACACTGAACCCTGCTGTGGGTATAGTTCCTCGCTGCACAGCAATACACTGAGTGGGTAATCTCTGAGCTTAACACAACTATAAGACACCCTCCTCCCCTTTTATCTATCTCTATCTATCTCCCATCAAACAAATGTGTACACACAGTCTTAAGATGCTGCTTTAGGTATCTCCCTCTTTCCTGTTCAAAGCATCTTACATAAGCCCCTGGATTGTCAGGACATAAAATCTCCACAAGAGCATGCCAACACAGTGTCCAATACAGATACAGCCCAGTAACCTCAATACTCCTCTCCTGCGGGACGTCCAGCAGAAGCTGGATGCTCACACATGTTGGAAATCAAAGCAGTGGGCAACATGAGCTCACAGAAAAGAAAAAAAGGACACAAGTCGGGCTACCTGCTGAGAAGAATCCCCTCCCTCTACTCCTCATTGATCCTCTAAGATTTACAGCAATACTCCCCACCCTCTCCACCTCTCTGGGACCAGATACATGGCTGCTGCACTGACTGTTAAAGACAGTGAGATCAATAGTGTTGTTACGGCAGCAGCCTTAGAGGTGCCAACAAACATGTGGATACTTTTGGCCTTAGAGACTGCGACAAAACATGAATAGAGACTGTCAAAACATAAGTATATATATATATATATATATATATATATATATATACATATATATATATATATATATATATATATATATATATATATATATATATATATATATATATATATATATATATATATATATATATATATATATATATATATATATATATATATATATAAAAGCTATGAGTCCTCAGATCTGAATAAAGTTGTATTTAAATGTGGGTCATGCGGTGGAGCTCGTCTGTTTTAACTTTCTGTTCCTCATGATTACGCTGTCACAAGGCAAATATACTGTGTGGATGGATATGATGGATTTACTGTGGTTTTCAAAATCTGCAAAAATCAATAAAAGTACACAAACATAATCACTTTCAGTTTTAGAGAAGCAAGACTGGTGTGCACTTTAATTCATCTATAGGAAGAAGAGTGTGTCGACAGTGCTGAAGTCTCAATTTTCAACTATTTGCATATACCCATACTGTGTGCCACCGGCAAAAAAGATGTGACAAAGACTTTAGTTCTGGGCTTTAGCAGATGTAGGAAAGGAAACAGAGGGAGGAAGGAAATGTTTTAAGTAGAATGATGCATGAACACAACCCTCTTCTAATTAGCCTACTTTCTTTCCTGCTATTTTCACGTAGTGTCTTTGCAGTGAAACTTCCCACTGCCTGTTTAAATGTAAGATGTAATTGACCTTTTTCTTTACTTGGACTCCGTAAATAAATCCCAGGCAGCATAGTGTACAGGACAACCTGCTAAAGATGGTGAAAGGGAGACAAAGGAGTCAATGCACATAGACACACAGCGGGTAGAGGCGCATTTAGGCCCCATTTAAGTGGGAGGAGAGAAAAGACTTGAGTAACGGACATGGAATATGGTCAAGGGAGAAACCAGTCATGGCAAAAGGTGATCAGATCCTAAAATGATAAGAAATGACCTTGAAAAAAACAAAATAAATAAATAAAAAAAACAAAATAGAGATGCAGGTTAGTGCTTTTAACACAAATGAGGGCATCCTTTTTACTAATGTATTAAAAAAAGCAGAAATTAATTTTACATTTTGAAGATGTTAGACAAAAAAGTGTAATTTTGCCTTATTAAACCCTCACAAACAATCTTAACCTCTACATATCTTCACACCTTCAAATCAGCAGCAAGGAGCAAACGTTTATACTTCATTATGTTATTACCATGTTTTACTAATAAATGAGTCATATACCACATAAAGCCAACTGTAACCTTCAAGAAATTATTTGTGCTTTTTTGATTTAACATCCAGCTCCACAAATATTTGTAGGGTCTTCACTAAAAGCCCTGATTACTCAGATTTTAGTCTCTTGTATTCTAATAAATGCTTTCTATGGCTTGTTGTACCATATCAAGAATTACAGGGAGGACTCTCACCTGTGTCTAGTTAAAGTTTACTTCATGTTATCTAACCTTTGATCCTGCTTTTCTAAATGTGGATTAGAACATAATCCAAAGACTTGCAAAATAACTTAAACGCACCAGCCCTTATCTAAAATTGTACAGACAACTTCATTTTTATAAACAAATTATAGTCAAGTGTGATTAGAAATAATGCAGCACTAAATTAAACCTTAATGATGCACGTTTGTACCTAAACTTTAATATTTGGGATTCTATTATTTCCCCTGTCATATCAAACACAAGTGCAGTCATAGAAACTGATTAGATTTGTTTTTTTTACCAAGTCTATCAAGCTGCTATTATTATTATTATTATTATTCCACTTTACTCCGCAACACTTGATGAATTTACATACACTCTTTTCTGCCTTGTTTTCCTCTGTGGTCATGGTCACGCATTTACCATGTACCCCCCCCCCCCACACACACACACACACACACACACACACCCCCATGCCAATCATAGTGCACTGTGTAGAGCATACAAGCAGATGGGCCACATTTTCTGCATCAGCGCAGGCGGGTTATATCAGGCGAGGACAAATACAGGATCATCCTCTCAACCCCTTAGCTCCTTTTGATGGAGCACTACAAACCTTATTTGAATGTATTTCTACAAAGACTGGACACAACATGGGGCACACATGCTCGACAAGAAGACATGAAAGATGGAAAATTATATGGCAGCAAAAGGAGATGAGGAAACAGTGGGTGGGGGAGTGTAGTCTGTGAGAGCTTGTTGCAAAAGAAGGCACAGATGGCCTAGGGCTACGACATAGTGGGAAGAAGAAAAGAATAACTGAATAAACTAATTAGAAGGGCAAGATTTCATGTACACCTCTATCAAGTCAACACTTAAATCTTCCACTTAAAGGTTGTTTTACCTGTACATCATTCTCACAGCATCTGCAAAAGATATCAAAGGCATATAGCTCCACAACAATGGCACTGTGAATATTCTAACCTGTTCTTCTCGTCAAAGTGTAAACTACTGTTCGATCATTAGGTCATTGTCCCCTTTCTTCTACTGTTACCCAGTACATTTCCATGACAAGGGAAACAATGCATAAGCAGAACTGTGTATGTACACTGACAAGGAGAGTGGTCTTTTTAATCAAGACGTTGAATTGAGTGTGTTACATAATTAAAGGACTAACTACAATTAAAAAAATATGATGTTTCTAAACTCCTAAAATTAATGTAAACATGCAAAATAATTTTTAACTTTTTCTAGCTACCTACATCCATAACAAAAATGCTCATTGGGAGTCAACTGTGGGGCGGTTTACACAATGACAAAACTCAAACACTGACTGGTGGCAAAATCAGAATGACCCTCAGACCTGTTGGGAGCGCTGTGAACCTGATGAGACTACAGTACCTACACACAGAAGAAGTCATGGCAGTGATCTTCTCTCGAAACAAAAAACTTTTAAATCACTTTTCTGAAGTCTAAAACCTCAGTGTGGATATACACACCAAATACTAATAATGTATTATCAGGACACTGTTACTGGATTTTGCCAGCAGCAAGGACCCTGCTGCTTTATCACTGTTCTCACTGAAGACACCGTCTTCACAGTTTAAATGACAACGCAGTGGGTGCCAGAACAAAATGAAAACACCTCTCGGCCAGATTAAAAATTTTGCTTTTTTGTGAAGTGAGAATGCCATCCTAGTTTAAGCGAACCACATAAACACAAGTCTAGAGTCTAGAGTTTATAAAATAATGAACTAATGTCTTCAACAGCAACGTGAGTGGTTAAACATTAGTATATTACAATTTGTGAATGAAAAAGTTTAGAAATTCTGTGTTCTTGTGTCATGCGATGTGGTTTAAAAGGCTGCAGGCCATCATAATGACATTCGGAGCTTGATCTCTGTATTAGTCTGAAAAGAGGACATTTCCACTTAACAAAAGGAAGCCATGGAGAGGGAGGATGATTTAAATTCAGTGACAAGGCTTTAAATATCAGCCCAGGGATCACAGTTGTGCCCTATGGCAAAGTAATTATTCACTCTCATAGACGATCAGGTGCTGAATGGTGTCTACTGGTGTGTGTTGCAGTGAAACAGAGAGAGTGAAGGAGGTGTAAATGTTTCAGTTTCTCCTCTTTCTGTGTAACTGAGAAGTGTTCATGCCAAACTCAGAGGCAGGAAGAAGTTTTCCGCCAGGGCTTCCTATCAGGCGTTAAATGTGCAAAGTAAACGAGAGGAAGAAATAAAACAAGCCCAAGGTAAAGGTTATCTCTTCTCTTTCCATCACTGTCTCAAACCAGATACTTCTCTCGTCCTGACTGCTTTTTTCTGCTCTAACCTTCAGCCAGAAGCAGCTCGATCTCAGGGGGAGGAGCTCTATTTACTGCTGTAGCCAGGCCCAGACCAGGGGTTGATGGGATGAGATGCTCATTTGGAAACTGTCCTTCAAAAACTGCAGTCTGATGGATTTCTTTGGACTGGGTTATGCGTAACACATCCACAGTGCTGTCCTCTTGACATCACTTACTCTCCCTTGAGTACCCTCTCTTGTCTCCTCACCACATACGTCATTTTATGATTAACTGCAATTAAAAATAACATTTATTTAATATTTTTATGCAACAATAAAGAAACCAAGTCTTCAAATGTGCCACTTTTTCCACCAAGGCAGTTTTAGAGCTGATCTGGGGCTTATAATTCTTCCATTAAGTAAATCTTCCACATCCTATTTAAAAGTAGAGCATTTTTCTCTCTCCAGTTGTAGTAATAGTTACATGTTGGGACAGTCATTGTTATTGCACATTAGGAAGGGGTAGTCAGAGGGAGTGTTACAAGAAGAATGAAAGTTGAAAGACAAGACTGTGTCCCATGTTATGAATGTGACCTGGGGCTAAGACAGCTAAAATCTCTAAAGAGACACTTAACAGTAAAACGAGAACCAAGAAGCTACTTCTGACGTCAGGTCTGAGTGCAAAACACTTACCATTGTAGTCCTTTTGTGTGTATAATATGGTGCACTGGAGAGAGACTGCGGATTTTAGTTGAACTGCTGCTGAAAAAAAAAAATATATATATATATATATATATTTATATATATATATATATATATATATATATATATATATATAAATAATAATAAATGGAGAAGTTATACAAAATATGATACACAGCCTTAGCATCCTGCTCTGCCCATTTATAGCTCTATTACAAAAGCTATCTACAAAATTATATAACACCTGAATCTTCATTTTAACAGCATTAACTTAAGCAAATATAAAGTTACTGAACTAAAAAAGAGACGCCCAATAATGCTTTGGCTCAATTTACTAATAGAATATTATCCAGCCCTATTTAAGAGGTCTGCCGTTGTTTTATTGTTTTTTTTTTGTTAGTCATTGATCTTTCACATCATCTATGTGTACGTTATTATGTTTTAAGATGCAAACATTTCAAGTGAAAGAAAGAAGGTTGAAGTGGTGTTTGGGACATAAAAAAACACATTGCTCCTACAAAGTGGAGCTCACAAGCCAACGCTGACTTTGATTACTGCTTAAGTTGAAATGCTTGTAATTATGTTACAAAGTTGTCTGGTTAATGTGCAAAGATTTTCCCATAATGCAGTCATTTTCTTTCCTCATGTGAAAGTCGTATCTTTAAAAATTTGGAGCTGTGAGCCCTTGTTATCTTTGAGACTGCTCAGTAGAGAACACCCTTTCCGCAGGACTGTGGCAGTGCTGGGTTCACATTGTTACTGGCTCGAGCACGAGTTCTTCAAAATCTCAACAATGTGCTGACTGTAGACAAAAAACTCTATCAGTCTTCATTTGTTTCTTCCTCATCAGTTTTTGCTCTTGTTTGGTGAACACAAGACAAGAAGCCTGAGTAAGAAGTTCCAACCCCCCCCCCTCCTCTGTTACATCCAACAAACAAACAAGTTAAAGACTAGACTTTTGCAGACTCATGGACCGAGCTTTATATACTCGGGCTAATGAGAGAAGGATTACAGGTGAAGCTGGCTGACCAGGAGGAGGAGTCTTTAGAGAGAACTGAACACAGGGATAAACCCAACAGGACACTGGACATTGTAACAATTTGTCCCTAAGAAGACGGCTTTACCTAACAGGTAAAAGGTTGTCCATGTAAAAAGGGTGACCATATTTTCAAACCTAAAAACCAGGACACTTAAATTTTTACCGCAAATTTAATGACAGCATGAAAAAGAATGTTGCAGAAAATTGCTACATCAGTAAACAATTAAAAATCATGAACTGATAGCATTGATTTATAAACGGTCCACAAAACGAAGCATATTCATTGCCTGTTACTTTTCTCAGACTGTTATTATATTGTATTGTTCCTGGAGCTGTTTTTTAAATCACAACTTTCTTTTTGGCTGATGGTCAAACAGTAAACGCTGGAGAAGGATAGCAATAGCCTTTCACTTAAGAACCAATCATTATTGAGCTACAGACCTGAGGAACACGCTTTTTCAATTGGTTGATTTTGCCATCGCCATGGTAACTCTGTGATTGACGTTCAGACACAAAAGTTGCAAGCACAGCACGCTGCTTTGGTGCTAGCATTGGTTAAAGATAGGGTCATTTGGGACAAAAAGAAGGGCAACACCGGGACATTATTGTGTTTTTGTGGAGATCCACCGTGACACAGGACAAAGGGGCTTAAAATCGTACGGTTTTCACCCTACATGTAAAGCATAGTAAAGATGAAAAAACAAAAACAAAGCTGTTTTCTCAAAAAGTTTACAAACAATGTTTCTAGAGTTTTGATAGATGAAAAACTTTGAGCATGCACCTTCTGTAAAATGTCAGTAAACTTCTTTTCTGTGGAAACTACAAAGTATTATTGCTGTCAATGAAGTGGTGGCTGGCTTTCCAGTTTACAACTCAGTAAAAAGAAAAAGCCAAGACCGAGCAGGATTATTGCAGGAAGGTATTTGAGACGCAGGACTTTAATGTGACCTCTCAATGACAATGAGCCCTCTTTGCAGTAAACCCCAGTCTGACATTTTAGTAAATTATAAGGAGATCAGAGATGATTCGTAATGAATAATTTCTCATCTCCGAAAGGAAAAAAAGGGTAAAATTTTAATTGAACTCAGTGTAACATAAAAGACCATTCATGTCAATGAGTGTTCAAAATGTCTAAAATGAAAACCTGCTCTATCCTATAGCTTAGTGGAGATGACGAAGGTCTGTTTCCTAACAATAAACACCCAATGGCAAAGTTTTCTGTTCATAGGGCATCTTTTTTGTGTATGAGGTGTCAGGTGTGGGATAGTATGGCGTTGCTATTTGTCCATCTATATCCAAGAACCTAATAAAAAACTTCAAATCTCAACATTTTATATTCATACATAAAGACTCAAATAGCCTCCATATACGTAGCTGCAATACCATACTTTCAACTTTCTGACTTTTAATCCAAACTAATCCAGATCATACATGTTGTATTATTCACCTTTATACATATTTTATATTCTTGGGGGATTTGAAATAGTGATTCTTCCTCTTCTTTTCTTCTGCTGACATCCTGCTTTTTAATGATAGGTATCTCAGCAAATATGCTCCTGCTCATTACCTGCTGAATAATAGCAGCCCACTATCCAGGCCTTTGTTAAGATGGGATTGCAACACAAAAATATACTACCTGCCTTATGAATTAATAATGTACATTGAACAAACATAATTCTTTTGTCCTGTAGAGAGCAACGAACGTGACCTCGACAAGGGATTCTGCTACGAAATAGCCATCTGGGACTAAAAGCCCACTGGGGACCAGCCGCTTCTTGGTTTATTATGCTGTTAGGTGTCAACCTTCACCCTAAAGATTGACTTCCAGTTTGGTTTGTATTATTGAGATTGCATGGGCCCGGAGATTTTAATTTATTGCTTGATGCCTCCTGAATTATGATGACTAAAAGTTGGATCTGTAAAGCCCCCTTACTAGCTTCAGGATGTCTTTTTCAGCCTCTCAATACAGCATTCTGCAGTCAGGTTTTCAATTCAGTTTTTGAAGCCACTTTGAGACCCCCTCTTCATACAGTGCACATACAGAGACACAATTAAGCTGTAAGTGAAAGGCAATTCCTTTCACAATAAGGGATTTTTTTTCTGCATCAAACAAGTCAGGCACTGGGAATTATGAGCAGACAAAACACCAAGGCTCCCCTGTCTTGTTCTTTCCACCCACCCTTTTCCACAGCTCTGTCCTTGACACCTCTTGACCTTTCCACCTCGATGAGGAAATTGAGTTATTCAGCTCTACAGCTATCAGCCGCCAGCCATAACTTTATAAGCTGACCTTAGCGCCTTTTGTGTTCGTGGTATCTAGCAAGTCGGCTTATTGATGGAGGCTTTTTAACATTGTTCTGTTGTCCGGGCCTGAGGTGGGTGGAAATAAATCAACTTTACCAATGTCTTAATCCGTCTACATTGTAGCAGGACATAGGAGTCACCCATGGGTCAGGGGCAAGCAGCCCCCTTGGCCACTGTATAGACACACCATGACATGTCACTTCACGGAAGGGCTCTTAAATTTGATCTACGACTGGTGCACACATCTAATTGGGAGGAGTTCCTGCTCTCATGGGACACCATCCATCACTATTATCACACTGTGAAGGATGCATGTTGAATATGTTCATTTCAATACTTTGAATGTCTTCATGACATACATGCGTAAGACTCGCAGAAGCCCTTGATAAGAAGGTGATGGTGTAGGTGGAGATAAGCCTCTGAGGGGATGTTAGGTATGTGGGTGATTCAGAGGGAGGGCGGCGTAGGATGAAGGCGGGGGAAGTGGATGTTTTATGAGGCCCTTAACATTTACTTCCCTAGCGTTTCAATCCGCCGTGTCTATTAAAGACGGCTGCTTCTCCTACGTGTTCCCCATCCATCACCAGACCGAGAGACGCACAGGCTTGCACTGACGGACAGCTAGATATGATGGAGGGAGGGAAAGTCAGGGCCAGACTGACAGAAAGTGAAAATACACAAGGAAAAGTGGTTAGAATAAAAATGCAGCGAGTGGCAGGGAGAGAATGCTTTCAGGTACAAACAATATGGACTGAAGATGAGCTCAGCACAAAGAGCTGAAGCAGCATTCATCTCTTTGTTCGAAGGTGGGTTGCTGTCCCCTTTTTCTTGCAATCTGAAAAGATACAGCGTTCCACACAAAGCACACTCAGGCTGCCGAACAACATTTTACGAGGAGCAGTGAAGTCAAACAAGCCATAAATAAAAGGAGACCTCGAGAAAATAGATGAGGTCTCCATTTGTTGTGACAGAGTGTGTGAGGTGTGTGTGGGTGGGGGGTGACCAGTCTTCTGGCTTTAGTAATACGCCTGGTCCCGGCAGGCCACTCCTATTAATTACAAACTTAGCTGGCTACCCTTCCATTAATCTAAATTTTGAGTCTAGAATATAAGCTTGTGGTTGATGGTGAATGGAGTGCCAACCAACCAATCACATAATAGATTTTCTGCCCTCTGGCTGACCAAAGACAAGGTTCACTATCTGCAAACTAATCATAGCCGCAGTCTAATATGCCCACCGGCTGGCAGCGAAGGTCAGAGGACCGCTTGCCACCAAGTTTCCCAAAACAAATGTTTCTATGTGAAGGTTAGTGTAAATTGTAAACTATCAATGTGGATTAGCATGTCAGAGATTAAAAAAAAAAATTGTTCCCGTTTTTTGAATGTATAATTAAATGTAGTCATGCTCTGTATCAAGGTAAATCACTCCTTCTCAGTGTGTTTAAACTCAGCTCACTGGAACTGCCACGAATGAGGAACTAAGCAAATTCTAGCTTTAAAACCATGGCCTTTAAAACTATGTCCAGATGTCTTCTACTTAACCTTTTAATTACAGTGTATTAAGACCCAAGCAAATAAGAATCTCCACAGACTTGTATGAACAATATAAAAGGACTTCAATGGAAATCAAAAAAGCAAGGCTTGGTGTAGAAAAATCAATAAGCCACAACAGAGAGAGACTCGGCCTTAGTCCATGACATCAGAGCTTTTACTAAATTCAGCCACGTTTTTAAAAACTTTTCAGTAAAGCTAAAAGGCATTTAATTTCTACAGGGTTGCCTTGTCTCCTCGCTCCTTTTCTCTCTCTTGTCTGTTTCCTTACGCCCGCTCCCTCGGTTTAATTAGGATGTGTGGAGCTGCTTGTCGGTTGAGTAAGCTCAGTATCAGATGATTAATTGCTGGAGGGGGGTACAGCAGCCCCGGGGCAGTGTGGCCAGGGGAACACAAGGTTACAGCACGGTATACCCCTCCGTCCCACCCTCCCCTCTCCCTCTCTTCATCTCTGTCTCATTTACCCTCTCATTCGCCCCTCTCTCCTTGTTGATCTGTTGTAAAGCAAATTCTGCTGTGTTTCCTGGTTTGACCTACGCCTGTATCTGGTCAGCGCAGCCTCCGAGTGGGAACACAGACGCAGATATGTGCATATGCTTAATTAAGATAAAAGACCAAAAGGCAGATGAACACTAACCAGCTGCTCGTCTTCGCAATGATCAGTAGTTCCCTGTGTTCATTAAAATGCCTAATTTATAAGTTTTAGAAAAATGTTTTTAGTCCTGCTGTGGTTTCTAGTCATTTGTTTTTTAAATTTGGAAGACATCTCTTTCCTTTTCCTTCTGCAAATTCTAGTTAAAGTGAATGTATTTGTGTTTAACCTCTAGACTGTCATGTATTACACATTACAGGAAATGGACGAATACATTTCAATTAAATAATAATAATAAATATAATATTGATAATAATATTTTGTCTTTTCCATTTTTTTTTTAAATAAATGTTTGTGGGCTCCCTGGTCTAGTAGTCTGGAGGGGTGCATATCAAGAGTGGCCTTGGTTTAAATCCTATTTGACTGTCTCATTACAGTTTCTATCTAACAAAGGCATAAAAGTGAAAAAGCAAATCTTTAAAAAAGCTTTTTATTTAAATTGTTTTAACATTGATTGATTCATTAAGTGGCTCAGGTGAGTCATTTAAAAGCATTTTAGTGAAGTTTAGCAAAACAGAAAGATTATGTTTTTTATAATTGATTTTGAGATAACAAAATGACACAGTGTTTCAGTTTAGAGGCTGCCCCCTGGTCTTAGTTTGTATATTTTTAAGACATTCATTTATATTTCAATCAATGAACAAAGGCTATTTTACGGGAAACAGGGGTTGTTCGGTACTGGACATAGACATTGCTTTAGAAAACTTAATTAGCCTCTGGAATGGTGGCATAATTAATCTGAATGAAGAAAATGTGTATTTATTTACGTTTTATAGTGCAGTGCAGTGGAGCACACAGGGCGATAGAAGCAGTTACGAGAGAATGGAAGAACTCCAAAACTCAAGGCCACTTCCTATGGATCGGTGGTAGCATAATGAAAAGCCTGTGCCAGCCTGTGTCGAAGACCATCCATCTACCAGACTGGCCAAGCAGGCACCATGCTGCTGCCAAGGTGATTCTGCTACGCTCAGAGACTGGGAGCACACAGGAGTATGTGCATGTCAGCAGATTTACTTAGATTTAAACATTTAGAAGCATGTATTTGCATCAGGCTGAATAAAGTTGAAATGACTTTGTGTTTGTAATGTGCTGTGTATCAGTATGTGTGAGTTATTCCAAGGAGCCTCTTCATCTTCGGTCTAGGATGCCGGGAGACTTGATGTCCTCACCGCTCATCCTCCCGGCTGAGACACATTTGCGTTGTCCGGGCCCCCTGCCAGCCTATTAGCTGAGTGGGTAGAGGCAGCTGGCCAGTAGCAGGTGGATGTCCATCCCAACATCCCTACCACCTGCTAATGCTAATGGCTCTGATCTCTGGGAACGCTGGACAGCACGGCCAGGGGAGCTAGGTCAACTGTGGATACAAATCACTGAAGCGGAGCGGGACAGAAGTCTCACAGAAGCCATGAAGGGCGAATAAATGCATTATAAAGTGTTGAGCAGTTTTATGTGCACTAAATTTAGTATTAAAAAAGAAAACTATTGTTTTCTCAAAACACAATCAAACAGAAAAGGAAAATGTCTTGTTTCAGAGGAGTAGGAAAGGTGTCTAAGAATTAGACTATTGTACTGTATACAATGTAAGAATGCATTTGACAGTGTTTTAACAAAAACAAGGTGAACCACAGGCAGGGTGACAAATGCAAATGACAATTATTTTCTTTTAGATTCTCTATTACGTTCTTATCTTTGTACCATTTCCCAGTCTGTACAGATCAATTTGGCCTTATATTTTCCCTAAGTATTAACCTTGTTCACTGCATTGATCCCTCTCGCCTCGCCATCACTCAGCCGCTGAATAATTAGCCCATCCACAGGTGGGGGTCGGGATGTGATGGCTTTTTGCGCTCAAAGCCGAAATAGGCCTGCTCCTCTCCCCCTCGTAAAACGCCTGGACCCTTTTTCACTTTTATAGATGGAGAAGTAATATATGGCTTTATTTACGAGGACAGGCCCTGACAGATTTAATATTTTAATTTGGTTTTATGACTTGAACATAGGCTCTTTACGAGACAGCGGCATGAGCGGACCGATGTCGGGGACCACCATGAGGGCATGCGGTGACAGAGAGTCATTCTTCTTGTATCTCTGTCTAAATACCAAGCATATCACTGCCTGCTCTGCCCCTCCTCCACATGTCACTATTATCTGTCTTTAGACCCCCGCCCCTCGTTTCCCTCGACCCATAACTTCAGTGAGAAGACATGACCATGCAGCAGACAGTGCAAGTCTAATAGAGGTGAGATTGATGGTTGAAACGATTCCCAGCCTTACTGGGGGGAGATTCATGCCTCTGACATCTATTGGTTTGGAGACTGATGAATCAGAAAATACAGCCTGAAACTTTCCAAGCTTTACATGGCTTCAGCGATATCCTGCCAATACTTTCCAAGTTCAAAGTTCAAACTACTAGATGATATTGGATTGAGAGATGGAAGAGTTGAGTGATGAGTGTGATGATTAAAACTCTTATGTGCATGAACGTGGTCATCTTAAAGGCACAATTCAAATAGTTTTTCACAATAAAAAAAAAAATCCCACGCCCATCTAGTAGCACAAAGACTTAGATTATTTTTAATGGAAATCAATACACTTTCAGCACTCGCTCTGAGAGAATTTTTAATCAGGAGAAATTCATTATTTTTAGCGTAACCCCAGCCCAAGTGTTATCATCTGTCTTAAGAAAAAGAACCAATAAGATCTCTTTATTACAGCCACTATTTTTTTTCTTTTATGCCCTCCAATTAAACACTTTATCATATGAACCAAAATTAGCTCTTCTCAAAAGGTTGATTGGTTAAACTTCCAAAACAGAAACTTTGAGAAAAGGTCTTTAAGAAATGGTCTCTGATGGGACGCAGAGCAGTTCCCATGGGAACTGGTAAATGAGCAGCCTGAGTGCTCCAGTCCAGTGCCGGGAGAACACAGCGATTATCGATCTGTCTGTGTGGCGAACAGCTCAACCAATCAATGGCTCTCTCGGTCTCCTAAGGATTGTGGGATAGGAAAGGAACACTGTGGAGGGGCAGGGAAGTGGCTGTGCCAGAGTGATTTCTGTCCAACACAAATCACAAGCTTAATTGATGGCTTTTAAATTGGTTTAAAAGGCCTGTGTGACCCCTCCCGTCCTGCAGTCCAACCACCTGGGGCTAGCTTTGAGGCAAGGCACCATTTACAGGTATTAGTGTCATTATCCCCCATGATGCCGAGGTGAGGAGGCGGTCAGGGGCTGAGCAGGTCATGACAGCAGCAGTTAAAACACTCAAGAGCCCCGCAGCTTTAATTCTGCATCAACATCAGTCTAATTAACTCTTTAACCATTATAAAAGACATCAAGTGCTGTAAGCCATTCAGGAAAATATTCTCTAGTTGGGATAATATTTGATTGTGTGGATATTAGCATTTCAAAACTGTTAACTTAGGCTCTTGAAAATAGGCAATTATGAAAATGCATTCACCACAAATCTTCTAAACCTTGGCCTATTTGTTTATACCGTCTATTTATGAATCATTAAAACTTGTTATGTGGAAGATTTGGGAGTTGGAAGATTAAATTTTGTTTCTTTAAAGTAACTTTTAACTGTAAACAAGGTGGAGCATGTACAAAAATAATGGTGCATATAAAAAAGAAAAGCTTTGGCACAAATGCAACTCATAATCTTAATTATATACACTATATACTTAATGTCTATGATAAAATACTGATAAAGTCATGGCACTAATAAATCAAATATCAAAGACAGTAACACAAGAGCTACAGCCCTGACAGGTGAATAAGTCTATATATTTGTTTTAAAAGTCAAATATTTTTACTTCAGTGTTAAATCTAATAAGCTTTAGAGGTTAGGTTATGTTAAAGGTTATTGGCCACAATTACTTGGATAAAGTTTTGACTGCAGCTACAGTTAGTTTGTGCATGTATGACACAAGAGACATTCATGTTCCAGCTTGGTCTACCTCAAACCTGACATCTGCAGCATGTATATATCTTAGTCAGTCTGGAGCTGGAGTTCCTTGCTCATGGCTGGCAGAGATCAAGAGAAGAGGTCAACTAACAAGAATAAAACAAAGGCGGCCAGCGTTGGCGCAAAACCCAGTCATTTATTGATTGACAAGGAGAATAATTCATGCTACTATACCACTGGCAAACTCGTGTGTTGCTTTGGTCAGAGGTCAAGGGAAAAGGATTCATAGCAATGCAACAATAAATTACATGTTTTCCAATTTCTGTCCAGAAAGTGAAGGCTTAGAGAGAAACTGTTTAGCAGTAGGCCTTTTTCTACAAAGTCACTGTGATCAAACTAAAGGCCAAGGATGGGCTTGCTTTCTAGACTAAATAATTAACAGGCCTTTAATTAAACCTATAAAAGAGAAAATGACCCCCAGAGAGCTGCGGGAATCGGACGATCTGGACGGGAGGGTTATAGGGTGATATATACGTGTGTGTGTGGGTTGCACATATAAGATTAGAGTAACAAACTGGGCGGTCAAGTGCCCTGATGAGCACATATGGCAGCACAGCCTGGCCGGCTCATTTACTTTGACATTTGAGTGGGGCCATAGCCGCAGGAAGTGTCTGTAAGGAGGCCCATACAGAGGCCTCTGACTCAGTGGACCGACTGACACTGCGCTCCATCCATCTCTGGCCAGGTGAACGAGAGAAGAGAGACCAATCAATGCAGCAATGGGTTGACAGAGTGTTTGTGAGTAGCTGCATTTCCACCTATTGAGCTTTCGTGTTTCTAATAGGGGGAAGATTTACAATGGCAGCTGACTAATGACTTGGCACTTGAATGGTGAGCTGACAACACAACACACAACTACAATGTGATAACTAGCAGTATAGTCAGTCTCAGAAAAAAAAAAAATGTGTTATTTTTTTCATTTCATTTACAGTATAGTACTTAAGGATTTTTCACCATTATAACTACACTGAGAGCTAAGCAGATAATGTGCCTGCCTTCAATAACCTTATATGATGCACTTGCAGAGTTTTCTCATCATTTAAAATAAACTGTATGAGGAGACTTCACTGTATACTGTCCAATTACTACTCCATTTCCTACATCTCCAATTAAGCTCCCAGTAATGTTGACCTCTCTGCTCTAATGCCACTAGATAAAATAAAGTGTTAGGTCTAAAAATGCCATTATTTTATTACACAAAGATCATCTTTCTCATCGGTTACATGCATGTAATCAAATGAAATCTCTAGAAGCAGGTCACACAGACCTACCTGCATAGTGTTTCTAATAAGAATGTTAAAAGAAGAAAATATGTGTGTGTGGAGAGAGGACACACACATATTTATATTTCTTCTTTTAACTTTCCAATGGCACAGACACTAAGAAAGACAATCAATCACAGCCCCTCTCAGACATATTCAACAATACAGAGCAAAAGGCTCTCTTGTCTAAGTTTACTACCTGACCAATGATAGTGGCAGTGTGAGCGGTGAAAGCAAACATCACTCTCCATGTCTCCATTAAAAATAAAGGCCGGCCTCCACGCATGCGCTTGGTCTTAAACGGTGGTAAAGAGGAAATTAATCTCTCCCTGGGCTGCTGTAGCAGGATATTAATCTAGCAGCTTCACTCATCTCCTCATGGCTTTTCTCTTTGCATAATCCTCTCCTCATCATCAACATATGCAATCCACAGGTGGATTAGACTTTACTTGCTCTTTTTTCATACTTTTTGTTTTCCTTTGTGTCTATTCTTGAATTCACCAATCTGGGAGTATGACTTGAACGTATGTACAGATGTGTTAATTAGTTTACATGCCCTGGCAGAAATAGTTATTTTGTTGGCCATTTTTCAGAAAATATTAATGAAAAACAAAACTTTTCTTTCACTCAGTTAGTGTTTAGGTGAAGCCATTTATTGTAAAACAATTGTGTTTAATCTTTTTAAATCATAATGACAACAGAAACAACCCAAATTACCCTGATCAAAAGTTTACATACCCGAGGTCTTAATACCATGTATTGCCACCTTTAACATCAATGGCAGCTTAAAGTCTTTTATGGTGGTTGGGGATAATTTTATTTTCTCAGATGGTAAACCTTGGCAAAGAGCCTCCAGTTTCTGTAAATTCTTGGGCTGTCTTGCATGAACTGCCTGTTTGAGATCTCCCCAGAGTGGCTCAATAATATTGAGGCCAGGAGACTGGTCAGTCCAGAACCTTGACATTGACAGATCGACTTGGCCTTTTGCTTTGGATTGTTGTCATGTTGGAATGTCCAGGTATGTTCCATGCAAAGCTTCCGGGCTGATGAGTGCAAATTTTCCTCCAGTATTTTCTGATAACATGTTGCGTTCATCTTGCCATCAGTTTTGACCAAGTTTTCTGTGTCTTCGTAGCTCACACATCCCCAAAACATCAACAATCTACCTCCATGTTTCACAGTAGGAATAGTGAACCTTTCATCATAGGCCTCTGTGCCTTTTAGTGTCTTATAAGCGGGATGCTTTGTGGCATTTGTGTAGTAATGGCTTTCTTCTGGCAACTCAACAATGCAGGCCATTTTTCTTTAAGTGCCTCCTTATTTGCATCCTAAAACAGCCACACACTTTTTTTCAGAGTCCTGTATTTCAGCTGAAGTTATTTGTAGGCTTTTCTTTGCATCCCGACCAATATTCCTGGCAGGTGTGGCTTAAATTTCTGTTTTTCATTTTCCACTTAATTTGAGTTTGAACACTGCTGATTGGCATTCTCAATTTCTCGGATATCTTTTTATTTCCCTTTCTTGTTTTATACATTACAATTACCTTTTCCCACAGATCCTTTGACAATTATTTTGCTTTCCCCATGATTCAGAAAACACAAATTTCAGTGCAGCACTGGATGAAAGATGCAAGGGTCTGTCAGGAGCCCAGAAAACCCACTGACCTTTTATAAACACACACTTATTAGAAGCAATCAGATCACAGGTGAGAATGGTTACCTTTAGTAGCCATTCAAACTTGTTTGTGTCAACTTGTGTGCATGCTATTAGGACAAAATCACCAGTGTATTTTTAACAGGGTCATTTGAGTGGTTTCTGTTTTCATTATGATTTAAAAGAGTAAAGACAGTTGTTTGACATTTAATGGCTTCACCCAACCATTAACTATGAGTGAAAGAAAGATTTCAAAAGATCATTTATATTCTCTGAGAAATGGCTCAAAAATCCCAAATTCTGCAAGAGTATGTAAACTTATGAGCACAACTGTATTGGAAACTGCACTAAAACAGATTTTTACCAGACTACTACTATACACCCCTGGCTGTGCCTTATGACATCACTGCATTTACAACTAAGGCTTTTAGAAGTAATTGTATGTGTGTTTAATTTTATTCTTTGCAACAGTTAAATATACCAGTTTATTTAACTATAGATGAAGTTTAAATGACTTTAAATGCCAGGTAGGTTTTCTTTTTTAAAAAAGCTGATACTGCATGGACCCAGATCAAACTGTGCCTTGACATTTTATTCAAGAAACTCTCTGAAATGTTAATTAATTGTCAAGCTTTCTTTATTTCCCCATTGTACAATAAGTAATTACCAAACATCTAAAACAAGTCCTAAAATAAACATGTCTCCCTGTGGGCCAGTCAGTAAGAAATATGTCACCTTGTTTAGATCTGTCATTAGCACACCTCTCCTGGGCCCATCAGTGGCACAGTAAATAAGTCACTACACAAAAAAGAGAATGAAGTTGTGAGATTTAAAATAGAAATATTAAACGTAAGAAATAGAGACAAACAAATTAAACAGCAATCTTTTATTTCAAACACAATCCCATTATTATATTTCAGATTCAATTCAGACAAACCTCAATAGCTGTGTTTAAGAGGAGATCTTCAAGCCCACAAAGACATAAGCTAAACATTAAGCCCTGTATCACAACAGTTTACACCCATCCAGCGCAACGGGGCAGGCTGCCCCTCAGGGAGACAAACAGCCCGATAAAGCTAAGTTCATTATCCGTTACTGACACATTGGTCATGGGTCAGGCCAAATCTGAGCCCAGCGCTTGGCCACTGTTCGACCTGGCTCAGATACCAGCCTTAATCCGATCTGAGGTTAATGCGCTGCCTTACTATAGCCAAAAGAGAAGTCTCCTCACAGCATCGGTAAGACATACGCAGGCTCCCTCCTGTCTGAGCTCCCCAGAGATCCAACACTTAGCCCACACAACGGAGCTGTGACTCAGAAGAAAAAGAGCATGCCACAAAATAAATATCATTAACCCACGATTAAAATCCTGTTCAGTGTCCTGACATCCTTTATTGTTCTCATATCTCTGTCCAATTACAACATGCTGGAGTAATTATGGCTGCATTAAAAAGTAATGAAGTTATATGAGCAGAGGCTGTTTCCACAGGGCAATCTGACAGAAGGCAGAGAGAGGAAGGAAATGGCAGAAGCCAGCGCAAGAGCCGCTCATCCCTGGCCATGAGGTGAAATGTCAACTAGATGACTCTGCAGACCGAATTCTACCTTATGGGAAATTGTAATCACTCACTCTGCCGTCTGGGTAGCTATTATTTTTTAGCCCCTTGATTGGTCAACATGATCTTGTAGTCATGGAGACAGGGTCTTTTCCCAGGGGCACAAGATATTAAACCCTGTCTGATTTGAGTCTGATGCAATTTTAGGACTTTTGTAAAAAAAAATGCGTTTGTACCACAAAAAAATCATTTGGAAATTTGATCAATTACTATGTTGTTTTGATGTGGCAGGTTTTGAGCGTGCACGTTTTTGGCAATGTTTAATAAACTACTATTGCATTTTGTAGCTTTTTGTACACAACACTTTTGAGACCAGGTAGGGTATTTGTTCCTCAGCCTGTCTTCTGTCTAAACTCGAAATGTACTTTTAAACTGCAATGTCATTCTTCACAAACTTGTTTTTAATGCTCATATGCTTTGATATTTCACATAGATTTTATTTCTGTTTGCTCGCTTCAGGAGTGGGAGTGTTTTAATGCTTTTAACCTTGTTTCCCTCTGTGTGTGTGGGTTTGTGTGTGCTCACATGGCATGTCGCTGTGTAAACACACTTGTTTTTGTGTTGCGAGAATGGCCGATGAATTGCTCGAGTGAGGCTGTTAAGCGAGGGTCAGAGATGAGAGCAAGGCAATTTGAGGTTGGAAATGAGCAATGTCCTTTCTCATTTGAGCGCCACAGAGGCCTCGACCACTTCTCCTTATATGTCAACAGCATGGCCATTGTGTTTCAGCTACACTCTCCACAGTAATGCTCGCAGTAAACTAAAGACAGGGGACCAGAAAATAAACACAGTTGTTTGGAAATAAAATATTAAAGTCAGCGTAGAAGGAGGAGGTAAGGAGACTTTCAGCCCACAGAGACAGGCAGCTCCAGGAAGACAGAAGGCAGGACGTTGGGGTCTAGCGAGGAGGTGTCGGAACTCCTCCACACATGAGCGGGTATGTGACACTGACACAGCTCTGGTCCTGGCGGAGTCAAAACTGTACAGGGAGTTGCGGCTCTAAAGGGGAAGTCCTCATATTATACTGTTCCCCAAGGCAAGAGAGTGAAGTTTACAGAAAAGTCACCAAACCTGGATAGTCACAATGAGCTGGTTTGAATATTTGCAGTGTAAAATGCTGAAGTTTGTGCATTTTAAAAAAAAAACAATATGGGCTCTGCTAATTAGTGCATAGAAATTTCCACCTGTCTCAGTTACAAACTTTTGAAGAAGATTGCATTGTTTCTTACTATGCCTCCTTATCTGAACAAATCTTTCCTTGAGAAACAAAATCTGTACACACACAAAACACACATGCACGTCTAAGCAGGGACTAGAAAGAAGTAGAATTTATGTGAACAGTATTGGATCATAGCGTTTAGATCACGCTAATTAAATATTTCAATTATCACTATTTACCAAAACGTGCTCTTTCAAACTAAATTCTATCACTCAATCACAGCAGCATTACAAGAAAAAAAAGACATTTTCTAAATGATAAATATTTCTTACTCAATGTGTATATACAATTGTCACAATGTGTATTTAAGAGAATAAGAGATTTTGAGTCTTGCTTCTGTGGCTCAAAATGCTTAATTTGTCATCACCACTGTTTTTGTCTTCTGCAACTCCAGATTAAACTGATTTTTGAGATTCAGCTCTACAGTAAAACGGTACAGAATGTGTATTATTACTGTCAGACTTAATTAAAGTTTATGCATTTAGTGCCATATATTAAAAAAGGGACCAGAAGAAAGCACAGAACAAGAGGTTTAATGCATTAGGTGTAATAACACGTCTGAATGTGCCCTTGTATCTTAATAGAAGATCACACCTACTCACATTTTAACACTTGGATGCTAAAGGCGTCCCTATTCTGGCTTTAGTACCTGCTAACAGGATGAAAAGCCTTTGCTACAGCATGTTTAAATTAAACTGCACTGTGTCATCAGCCAGATGCTTTCATTTTATAATATCTATTACTTTTTTATTAATCTGTTGATGCATATGTTTCTAACACTTTCATTTGAATATCTCTCAATAAGACTAGATTTACTATTACAGTTTTGTTTTTATACACACAGATATAAACAGTTAGGATTGGAGTTTGTTACGTAGCTGCCATGTTAGGACAATTGCATATTTATCAGCCTCAAAACTGAACAGAAGTTTTTGAAATCTGGATGTTTAGTATAGTTTTATGTCAAATATCTTTGTTTGACTTCTGTCTTTTGTTCCAGGACCCATCACAGAGGATTTGAAACAACAGCCTGGCCTGTCACACAGCTAGTATGCTCTGTATTATTGAAGATTGTTTGGGATGAAGACAGGAAAGAGTCTGGCTAACAACATACCGATACAATAGAGTTTGAAAGTCACAATAGCAGCAGGCCATGATGACTGGGATTGGCAACATAGGTCAACAACAATGGATTCTTTGATAAGCATCAATCAGACTGGTGGTTCTCTCTGGGCTTAGATGGAGTGCTTGTGCACAGCTGCTGAGAGGCCGGCTGGGGATGGAGGTTGGCGGGGAACTGATAAAGGGCTCCAGAGAATCACAAGAGAATAACCCCTGATGGGAGATAGAGGATGATGGAAAGCAGGAGGACAAATGAGGGAAAGAGGGGTGGGAGAGGTAGTAGAGGTAGTAGAGCCCCTTCCTGCCGGCAGAGCCCTCTGCAGGACCAGCGTACAGACAGCCAGGCTCCATGACGGACACTCTTTTCCTCTAATGAGTCCCAGTCACAGCTGAACACACCGCTGTGCTTTACAGCAACGACAGAAGGGCTTGCCATCATGAAAAACCCACCGGCTGCTGCCATCACACACCCCACAACAAACAGTCAAGTGAGGTTCGGCGCACAGTAAATCTCCTATATAATTATGTTTGTTTGTGTCTTTAAGGTGAGTAAGAACAGTTTGCTGCAGTTTCACGCCAATGCAGCCACGCGGGACACCCGCAGTGTTTTTAGCAGCACATGCACTTGTTTCTGCCCTGCTCTCGCCTCTCTGCCACCTGTTCTGTCTTCATCCAAAACGAGGCGAGCTGAGTGCTCACGCCAGATAGCAACATATCACATAGTCTGTGGCTCCAAGGAAGACAGGAAAAAGGATGTATCATAGGGCCCTGACCAAATCCATTCAGTAATCTCCTTATGTGTGGGACATGGCAGTATCAGACGAGTGTGTTGAGGTAACTGTCAGGGAATTTGATGTGAGTTCCCTTGTCACAGTCACTTTAGCTCGCTCCCGTCACTCAGCGCGCCGTGCCCGGAGGGGACGCTGACATGAGCAGTGTCGGCAGCAGAGGATGTTCTGGAGGGCACTCAATCCCGAGACTGAGACAGCAGTCGGGATGGAATGAACCAAACTAGTCCCCTCTGGGCATATATGTTCACTAGTAGGTGCAATGTGTGTCAGTCAACTTCACTTACAGAGTGAGAAAGTTTATTATAATCAACCCACAAATTTGTATTTTCTTATGTAACTGAAGGCCATTAATCCAAATTAGTAAACAATTATGGTAGCATCCAATAAAAAACATTAACAGAAAGCATTATGAGTGTAGATACCCACACACATTGAAAAGTGATTCAGTTTCAGCTTTGTTGTGTGGAAACAGTCTATGATCAAATAAGTGGCATTGATTTTGCGGCGCCACAGTCTTCGTTTCTGCATGTACATTGATTTTGTCCATCTTTGACTTGTCGGACAGAAGGGGTGAACAGTAATTGGAAAAGTGACCCCCTCCCCCCTCCTCCCTGCCAGAAAGCCAAACATAGAGGGGAACCCAGTAATTTGAGCAATGCCCTCTGCCCGGAAATATTACAGTTTAATTTTTTTCAACCGGGATCTTGATGCACTTGGCACAAAATAGAGTCTGTGAACACTGCATTTATCACTCTTTATAGGTTAGGTACAAATAGAAAAAAAAAAACACACATAAACCCTTTGCATGTTGAGTGTGTGAGTGTAATCTAGTCTTCACCCGAGCCTCCTGTGGGTGTCTGTGGTTTGCTGTGCCAGTGAAATGAAAGCAGGCCTCTCTAATAACAGCGAATTTAATACCAGCAGTAGTCCCTTAATGAGAGTGCCCCCTGTTTGCTCGAGGCTCATATCTGCAGCACCAGTGGGAGAAGAGGCAAAGATAGGAGGGAAATGTAGTTAAAATCACCCACTAGCTTCACCTCCAGGGCAGGAATGTAGGCTCCCTAGGCAGTGCTTGAGGTCAAGGCGGTGTGGCAATGAGCACTAAAAGCCCATGTGTCTGTCTCTGTACAGGTAATCAGATGTGCCACCAATAACACAAAGACAAGAACAGCAGCCCTCACAACGGCAGGCTGGAGAAATGATAAGAAACTCCTTTGTAGCATTTGAGAAAGGGCAAAGACCACAGACAGCCTAAACCATTAATTAGCTACCCACACTATATTTTTTCTTGTCAGCAAAACTTTAAGTGCCTAGTTTGAGTTGCTTTACATTTGACAGAACTCAGTGGATTGAAATATTAACTAGCATTCCTTTAGCAATTAGCATGTCGGCCATATTGTGATGATAGAAACTAAACATAAACAAAACATAGCAATCATCTGTGCTTTAAGACAGTCGGTTTGGTCCCCTGAGTTTTTACTAAACAGAGTGATTGAGCTGGCGATTTAAATATTTAATAACAGAGATTGGAGAGGAGCAGTGTCTGGGGAGAACAACAATCCGTTTGGATTCGCTGGGAAAAAAGGAGAGGGAAACTAGACTGAGCCCATTGAGTGTGTCCCTCATTGAGTGTGTCCCTGTGGTGTTATGAATTTTAAATGAATTTTAGGGAATAAGCATAAATACACATCTAAAAACAGTGAATGCACAGTGTTTCCCTTCATATTGTAACACAATATCTCCTTTTAAAATGCTGTAAACGTGAAGCCTTTGGAATTAGGGACCAGACAGACAGATGTAAGACTCATCAGGCAAACTCTCTGAGGTAGATTCGATAAAGAAATGTGGTTTCTGACAGATGTACTGGAACATTCCTTTCCTCTGGGGCATGTTTTTAGCTCAATGTAGTTTTCAACCCTGAGCATCCATCACAGCTCGCTTATATGGATCAGACACGGCTACATATGTAGATTCAGTTTATTGTAGAGTAATAGTCACGGCTAGAAGTCCTGACGAAAAATTCAACAAGACCAAGACCTGTGCGAACAGAGACAGAGTCAATATTAATAAACGACACAAGGGAGGAGTACCTGGAAACAGTTCTAACATTTAAATACGTAATAAGCATTTAATAAGTATATTCTTTCTACCAATGACCCACTCATGTTTGTTCGCATTTGGTGAAAGAGGGCAGGGAGGAGTTTTAATGTATTATAAAGAAAAAACTGAAAATGGGTTGGTCCTGATTGAAAATCCTAACTTTTTGTCCTAGACTAATACAAAAGTAAATGGGTATGGCTGGCCAGAGATACCCAAGACCAAGACTTGTGAGTAAAGTCCAAGAGGAATTGTTTAATCAGTGGGACCCTCCTAAATTCCAGAAACCATTATCTATAATTATTTGAATTTTTTATATTCAGCGTTCAAGCCTTAACTGTAACTAATTAAAGCATTTCACAAGTGCACAGCCTGTTTCTATTCTTTCTTTGGGACTTTAAGTCTTTCTTGGGCTATTTTTACTGCCAAAACATTCATTCATTGGAAACATCTGAGGTCTAAATAACACACATTTTAACAACATGCTTAATTGCCGCAGCACATAAAATTAGCATATACACACACACAGTCAGAGGCCATTTCAGCGAGTCCCGTCCAGGTCTATTAGGCAGGCATCAGGGATTCGCTATGGGCCAGGTCTGGCCGCACTCCCAGGTTAGAGGACGTCTCCTCCTGGCCCTCTCTTACCATCTGCTCCATCCAGAAGGCCGGCACCACTGGGGGACAGTGGATGGCTGGCCAGAGAAGGGGAGGAGAAGGGGATGGGAGGTGGTAAACCCAGGCTGACAGAGGAGCAGAAAGGTGGAAGCACCTGGCCCGGGCGTGGCCCACGTGGCCTGGGAACTCACAGGTCGTCTGTTACCTGTCTACCTCTGACCACTGCCATCTGGGCTGGGACACTGAGGGACAAGCAGGGGACGTGTGCTGGCAAAACAACAAGAAAAGGTGAGAAAAGGTGGTGCTGTATTGAAATTTGTGTTGCACTTTAAAATTGTAATTACTGCACTCTTTCATATTAAGCTCAACGTTTTCAAACAAAGCTGGTAATTGAGAAAAGTAACAGAGAACACAAGGCAATAATATTAATGATGGAAGGAGGGGTTGAATGACTATGGGAGAGGAAGAAGGATTCACTTCAGCATGGATATAAGTTTAATTGGACATTTTTCTGCAATGATGTGGATGTAGAGGCTGCTGCTGACACACAGAGGTTTGAAAAAAATGCGTCTGAAACAAGAGGGAACTTTTGCTGAAATGAGAGATGGACTGATATGGAAGTGCTTAGACAGGCCAGTCACTGCATCTGAACACACTTTTCCCCTCTGCCGAATGCCATTCCAAATATAATACACATAGCTGGCAACAGACATTTGTTGCATGGATCTATTGCTATTATAAACTGACGCTTAAGGCAAACGCAACAAGGATTTTCACGGTTATGCGTACCAGCTTCTTCATTTCAGGTTCTCATTTTTTCCTGCTCAACTGTGGTGGCTTTGCTCTGAGCTAAACTCAAGGAATGAAACTAAAAGGATTGCTGAAGGGGAGACAAAGAGATTGAGCCACTAGGGCAGTGCTGAGACTAAAGGATGGTCAGAGCTTAACAGTGGATTTACACAGAGGGTAACTCAGACTTCAAATGTATGAGAAGACTTCTCTGCATTGAGACCACTGCTTTCCACAAACATTGCGAGATTAAATCAAGGATGAGTAATGCACTGGTTACATTTTAGCAATACATAATAAAGATAATAAATAATAAAGACATTAGACATTGCATGAAATTATATGAATTACCTTATAAATAACACTGAATTTGGCCATGAGTGTAAACCCTCTTTGTTCTTCACCTGGCCCACTTTATTTCTCTGACAGTGATATTCAAACGGCCAATGAAACCTTTTTGGTGTATTTTTGTTCTGCTTTAGGTCCAGTCAAATTTGTCATTCCCTTTTTAGTCCAGAGAAAAACTAAAAACTATATGTAGTCTCAAAAAACAAATGAGATGAGAAAGAACAGCATCTTTCAGGCACAGCACTACTCAAGAGTCAACACAGCCTGCTTTGCTAACTTTTATTTAGCCAGTAATAGTCTACATCCCCTGTCCTCTGTAGAGTTAAGAGCTTGCTCTTTAAATTAGTAAAGGCGCAACAACATTACCACAATCTTAAGCCTTAACTAGACCTCTCTGTCTCTCTTTGGAGAACTCTGTTATTGCCTCAGTTATCTCCTTGTAGCACAGTTAATCATCAACTTGTATTTCATGTGTAACATGACAAATAATTGCGGCCTTTGCAATTTGAAAATAGCAATTTTTACAATTGCAATTTAATTGCAAATACAAATAATTGCACTGTCCTATTGTTTTTTTACAGGTTCATATTTAAGAGTGCGGTAAGTGTCAGAGAGCAACAGTTTTAAATGGTTTTGTCCTTCATGAGTGCGAGCCTTGAAGATGCTGTTGGCTCTGAGGAGGTTGCAGAAGGTGGAAAGTGGTGTTTCGAGGGTTAACAAGAAGCCTGTGATCTTTTCAGCTGTTCTATTCTGAATATGCAAATTAGATCTATACAGTGAATTTGGCCTATAACCATGTTGGTGTTGTGACCAGGTTTGTTCAAGCAAGTCAAGTGAATTTTCTATTTTTTTCTTTTTTTGCATTTATAACGTGCTGTTCCACAATCAGCAGTCATGGGTCTGGGTGCTGTGGGGGCTAGATGTTTGGGGAGTGTTGAGGTAGGGGACAGACTGACAATGTGCTAAGAGGCCTCAGTACTAATCTAGTCTGCTTGGGTGTCCCCAAACTCCCCTTATCCACACCACTACTCCAAACAGCCTGTATAGCCCAGGCACACACTGGCTGTCATGTAAAGATTTAAGCCAATGAAATGAAGTACTTAACACAGTGTAGAAATCCCACAGGATCAATACTTAGCCTGAGTTATTACTCAGTGTATTACATTTATATTGACAGTGGCACTCTAAAAAAGATAGCTAGATGAACCATGTGAAATTGATGTCAAAGGTGACTGTGCACAAAAGCACCACAGTAGATAAGCAAAACCAAATCAAAACATTACATTGGCATTAAAAAAAAGAGAAGGACATTCTGACACATAAAGGCTTTCTGAAGAGACATTAACTGCTAAGTGGCCCTGTTAAAATGACATTGAAGAATAGAGTGAAGCCATTGACAAGGCAGCTTGTCCTCCACTGTGGCCTCCCCGTGTCTCTAAACGGCGGGGTTGCACCAGCTCATCTCCCCTGCTGTGATTTGTGTCCTATCACACAGGCGGCCACTTTTACAGCGGCTGTATTGTCAGGCCTAAGTGGGATATAGCATGTGGAGCCACTGCAGTGTGTATTTTAAAGTGTGTGGAAGATTTGGAGTGAGCGATGAAAGAAAGACATTAATTTGCAGTATCATTTCATGCTGGGACAGTCTACCCTTCCTTTTTTCACTCTGTGATATAGCTCTATAGCAGGCCTGTCTGTAATAATAAACAGCTTGCATTGAGGAAGCGAATTTAAACCAGGGCCATATTGCATATTTCTCTACAGACGAAGAAGGAAGGATAGGAATACATCAATAAGGATGACACCGTTTAAGAGGCAGACAACCTTTACAAAAGAGCGCCCGGTTTAATGGGCTGGCGGTGTGGCTCATAAACCACAACCGCACCCGACTGCAGCTAAGACCCAGCCTCACTCAGAGCTGTCGCAGAGAAATGTAACCACTCTGGATGCAGACCTTTGAGTGTTAATCAGTCAGTCACAACTGCAAGAATTCACATAGCTGACATCCAAGACGTGCAGAGCGTAGAGCCAGGCCTGAGGATGTTCATGTGCGCTGGGTTGTGGTCAAAAACACATCTGATAACCACAGCAGTGGAGTAACATGGCAACAGCCTATGAGGCATGAAGATTTTTAAATTCATTACATAAAATTAGTTTGCAGTGAAGGCTATGATGTGCATTCAGACACAAACTAGCAATCAGGTCAGGTCTTCTCCATTATTTAGAGATATATTTATATGTTTCATTAAGAAAACAGTTATTTCACTGATTCACTTTGTGGTCATTTACCTCACCCAAAACGCTGAGCAGTTAAAATCCCATCGGCCATAAGATTATGGCCAATGACCGATAGAATAACATTCTCACTGATTCTGTCATTCTGTGATTTTTTTTAAAGGGGCATTTCATGCAAAAAAACTTTCACATTCTTTCAGCACTTATAATTGTCTGTTTGGGGTCTCTACTAACTCACAAAGTGTGAAACAAAGCAACTGCAATCTCTCTGAGCCTCTCCTCTTAAGGGCCTTGTTTCTCAAAAACCTAGACTGTGACAACACAATCCAAAGAAGCAGGCTCTCTTCCACCATAATTTATTCTTCGCTACAGCGTAGCAACGTTATCTTGCTATCCTATCTTGTTTATCAGTTAAAGCTTATTCAATTAAAGCTCAACATAAAAAACATGCTGCAATTGGTTGGGCTGTATGTAGACAGAACCAGTAATCCTGGTCATATGAGGTTATAAGATGACATTTAGAGGCATGCCGCTCCAGTGTTAATTTCTTATTGTTATTATCTTATTGTTGTAATGCATTTCACAAAACATGAAATAATACAAACTAAAATAGAATGGCTTTCCGAGTCTCTTCCTGGGACTCTTCATGCTCACAGTCAGACTCTGGGGCGGCAGTAGCTCAGTGGGTAGAGCGGCCGTCCTTCGACCAGCGGGTGGTTCAATTCCCGCTCGAAACATCCCAAAAAAACATCATAACATCCCGCTCTCCCCCACATACTGCTGTTGTGTCCTTGGGCAAGACATGTAACCCACCTTGATGTCAGCTGTAACACTAGTAAAAGCGCTTTGAGTGCCTATTAGGTGGAAAAGGGCTATATAAATACCCCTCCCCCAAAAAATGCATAATCCACAGCTGAATCAACAAGGGGCTTTCAATTATTGCAAGAATGTTTAAAATCCCTCCAAAAAACTGTAGTTTTGTATGAGGCAACCCGGTAAAGACTACACAATATTGACGAGCTGGCGAGGAAATAGAGGCAGGACATAAAGCGCTCAGTTCAGTTAAAGGGCTCGCGCCAAGCGTTTCAGAGGGCTTTCCAAAGTCCAAAGATAAATCCTAAAACATTTTGACTGAAACATGTAAAATACATTTCAATAGGAGCACAAGGAACTGTGTTATTAAATGATACAAATGCTTTTCAATGTCCCCTTTTAATTAAAAATTAAATGTGGGTAAATGTAAAGATTTAGGAGACTGTGATAAGGGCCACTTTGTGGTGTCTAGACAACAGCATTAGAGTGTCTCTAAGACTGTAGCTTTGAAGGCCTGTTCCCCACCTGCACAAGTTGTACAAGAAGGAACAACCGTGAAACAGGGCCCCAAAAAACATCTCGAAGCCCACAGCACATCTTCAGAGTGGAGTTTAGAACTTTCCCTCTGTCTTTCATTTTAGGGTCTTGAGTCTCCTGTCCAAACCCCAAATATCATGGTGCCATAAATATTATAAAATAAAGACATGATGCATTCATTTCAACATTTTTTTTACATTATCAATTACCTTCTTCATTATTTGGATTGGTATGTAATTTAGGATTACTGCACCAGATAAACAGGCACAAAGCCTCAAATATCAAATATTTAGATTTATGTAAATAAATGCTAAAACAGAATCTGACCTCAACTGGCCAAACACAAGAGCTGTAAATTTTTTAAGTTTGAACCATCTTCCGCTTTACCACCTGCCAAAAACATTTTTCTCATTAATATGCAAATGTAGGGAATCAGATTTGCGTGTTGGATTGAATTAATCCCTGCCACCCCTTTTGCTTGTGCTGTGATCACAAATTACAGACAGGCGTCTGACGGCAAAGCTAAAGCCTTGAATCCTGTCAGAGGGTCTTTTACCTCAGGGGAGACATCCCAATCAACACAACTGGTCAGACTGCAGCAGCATAATAATTTGGCTCAACCACTTTCAGTTTCAAAGGGATAATAAATGTATTCTTACTCTTTTCTTATCTGTGTGTTCTTGTAACGTCATTGTGGGGCATCTGCACAAGACCCATGGTCACTGCCAGTTTCCTGACGTGTTAATCAGTAAGCAAACTGCTCACATTTAACAATGAGAATGTGCTGTAAAAAGGAGTTTTGATGGAGGCATAATTTAATGCTCTTTGCCACCAGGTTGTCAATCACATGACCAGGAAAACATGGTGTTATGCTAACTTGTTTTCTTTTATTTGGACAGCTCTTGTAAATCAGCATTTACTGTATGTGCTGTATGTTTGTTTGTCGAAACCATTGTTCAGCTGCAAACCCATGTACACAAGAACTATTAAATTATATGTTCAACCGGATTTTATTGAACATGTATTGTGTCTCCCAAGCAGCCTTTCCCAGACCCAGATGTTTGTGAGATAAAATGATAAAATGGTATAACCGTCCACCTGTACAATATGTGAGAGGTATTCATCAACCGAGTCACGCTGCAAAGTCAAAGTGTGGGGTCCCAAGTGAGGAGCATCAGTAGTTACATCTGTGAGAAACGGGAAGGGGAAATATAACAGGCTCATTCTGATGACAAAGAGGGACAGACAATAGCGTAACAGCATTATTTCATCTCCCAGATGACAGTGCTTTAATTTAATGAGACACTGAGCACTCGGGTGAGTTTCTGTCTCTCTTAGTCTGGAGCAAGGTCAATGTGCAAACACAAGGGCACGCAGAGAAAACAACTGCTAAACAACGCCAAAAAGACCAGAAGAAGTCAGATTAACAAACCTCCAACAGTGAAAACAAGAGACGCCACAGTGGAGGCCTGAAATATCTTGATAATTAAATGCTAACAGCAGACATGTTGTAAACAGTGTTTGCTGTGTGGAGTAGTAATAGCATTTTACAGAACCGAGAACCCGGCCAGATTATTAAACGATTCTGCTCACCTCCCCTGATGTGCTAAATTGCAGCGCTGCAAACACTGCTATCATAGTTGCAATGACAGCAGCCAAGCAACGACAACAACAACAATGCTTTCCAAACACACACAGACTTACAGAGACAGTATCTCCAGCCTCTTGGCTTCACCACGTCCTTCCTCCCTCCATCTGTCTGTCACCACAGACACGCACACCATCCCAGGCAGCAGTCGCCTGGCAACATGGCTCTGCTCTGAACATATTTCCCAGTTCGGGTAAGATATACACTTTCAGCTGCAGTGTTATTTCATTAGAAGAGAGCATGTGGGTTTGTGTTTCTGTGTCTCTGTCTCCAGCCACCTGCTTTTATTGGAGCCTGCCCCCGGAGTGTTTGCTGGGGGAATATTAAATAGACGACTGCCGTTGAATGGGATATTATAACATAATTAGCAGGGGTTCCAGGCTGGCACACCGCTCGGAAACAGATGGCCTGCTAATTCTATTAGCAGAGTAAAACTGACCGCGTAGCTTTTAGCAGTGATAGAGAGCTGTGACCTTCAAGCCCCTGGAAGTGGTCCGGTGCAGAACCCTGGACTACTACAAGATACTGTATGTTCACTGACCCTGAACACTTTCACTCAGACTGTTTATATTTCAGCAAGTCTGGATTGAAAAAGTTCTTATCTTTCAGATGCCAAGGGCAGTGCATTGATGTTTTGTAAAAGTCCCGTTTGGTTCTCAAAATATAAAGCAGACTAAAGGAAGAGATTTGCACCTGTTTTGCACTGTTCATTCCAGTCTCTACAAGTGAATGGTTCATAAAGACCTTCTTCAGCTTCCTCAAAGTAAAATCTAAAAGCATTTAGGTTTTCTTCTGGATGACTTTGTTAAATTGCAAAAAAGCAGCTCTTATTCCAGGACAAGGTCACAGATACAGGCAAACTAAATGAGTTTCCTCTGCAGGGTGGCTGGGCGCTCCCTTAGAGATAGGATGAGGAGCTTGGTCACTCGGAGCTCAGAGTAGAGCCGCTGCTCCTCCACATTGAGAGGAGCCAGCTGAGGTGGCTTGGGCATCTGTTTCAGAAGCCTCCTGGATGCCCCGGGTAAGACCTAGGAAACGCTGGAGGGACTATGTCTCTAGGATTGCCCGGCTATCCCCCCGGAAGAGCTGAAGGAAGTGTCTGAGGAGAGGGAAGTCTGGGCGTCTTTGCTCAGACTGCTGCCCCTGCGACTTGTCCTCGGATAAGCAGAAGATAATAGATGGACGGAAGTTGTGGTCTTTCTCTTTTTGTCTCTCCTCGGTGACTGTGTTCACTGATCAGCAATGATGATTTAACACAAACTACTTTGAGTCTGTCCAAAGGTGTAATTAGGTTGTCTTTTGTTGAGAGGACTTCATGTGAAACTTTCAAAAAAACATAAAAATCCCTGCTCTAAGTCACACACGGCATTAATATTGTATTAATCTAATAAAAATCTTTTGATTAGATGCTGAGTGTGAAGGTGGAGGGAAATTTCAAGTCCCATTTTTAATATGTATCTGAATAAGGCTTTAGTCCGTCTAGTTAGCATTAGAATGGGTTACATAAATGGATGAGTGAATTAAACATATTGCCATTGTCACTCTTGATTTGGTATATATTTCATCATTTCTTTATTCAGTTTAATATCCTCATTCTGGTCACAGAGGCATTAAAAAGAGTTGCTTTAGAAATTCACTGAAGCATGAAACGGTAGAGATATTACATTCAAGAAAGTATTTTACAGCAAAGGACGGTTATGCAAGTCAGATCTGTTGAAATTTAAAGTAAATCTGCAGCATATTTACATTTGAAAATATATGTCATATCATATGTTGTCCTTGATTTTGATTTTATGAGCTATTTGTCAATTGGCTGGAGGCAGATTGTGGAAGTTGAGTTGTGTTCTGCCACTGAAGTTTCATTTGCTCATACAAGTTAGTCCATCAAGAGTCATAGAATATTATGCTTGAGTCTAGAAAATATAACAGGTTTGCCACTCTTTTTACGAAATAATTTCTAGACTAGAAACTAGACAAGAAAATGTAATTATTTTGACTATTCCTCTGTGCATTGGTATAAACTCCACAAGCCGGTTTAAGGTAAGAAAAATAATTGTCATTGTGTCATTTTGAATTGTCTTTTTTATATCTCTAACTGGAAAACTGTTCTCTTCCAGGATTTCCCGGCATCGAAGGACACATAAGGGACCCTGATTAGGTGTTATGGTACTCTTTGGAAAAGTCAACCCGCAGTTGTTTTAGTTTTATCGTTACAAATACAGCAAATTTGGGGGAGTGCATTGGGGCAGAAAGCAGACTTTCTGATCTATTCCAGTTTCCAACCTTTACAGCTCACCCTCTTACTCCTAGGTCCCAGTATGCCAATCCTTCACACTTCTCAATAGATTTAATTTACCTTCTGTATATATTTCACTGATACATTTCCCCCGCCCTTTTTGGCCAGAGCTTTAAATCTCTGTCCCCATATCCCTCTTTCTCTGAAGCAATCATGCCTCTTTCCTTTCTGTCTTTATTTACATGACAGGAGCTACTCTCAGAGGCACGTGCGGGTGGCAAAAGGCAGGCTTTTACAAAATGCCTCAGCTTTAATATCCTCACCCCTTGCTTTTCATCACAATCCGGGAGCTTCATAGCAGAACTTGCAGTTGTCTTGTGATCGCATTGTCCTTGTGTAAATATCATGGGCCCTGTCTCATCTTTATTTTATTACCATCTCTGGGCTTTTAGGCTTGAGGGCCAGTGCAGACTTATATCACACGCACCTGCATCACACAAACTCCTCCAAGGTTGTGTGATGCAGGGGTACTCCGGTTTAACCCGTCAACATCAAAAAACATGCTAGGTGCCCCCTGGTGTGACTAGGAATTTCCCTACAAGAATAATAAAAGGATAAAAAAATATAAAAAGTGAAATAACTGCACTCATAGCAGCCCTGTCAGAATAAAAAATAAATAAAAAATATGTAAAGATGTGAGTCCATTCAGTACAAGCACATGATAATGTGAGCTTGAGACGGCATGGTAAAAATACTTGACAGCAAAATGCAAAATGCTTTAGCACCTTAATTATTTGAATGTCACCTCAAAGAATAATGAATAATGCAAAGACTGTTCTTATGGATACAAGGTATTTTCCAGATTTTTTATTATTAAATGTGAAGTATGAATAAATTGTATAAGGCTTGAATAATGTTAAAACTGGCTGAAACATGACATTATCATGACATGGTTTAAGACCCCTATTGTAAAAACAAATTTGTTGTTTAAACCATGGTCTGAATGAGATATTAATATTTGTGCTAACTGTGCAAGTAAAGGTGGGATGTGATATATTTATTTATCCAACCCCTAGTGACTCACCAAAGCTGAAATCCTACCCCATTACCACATTACCATCCCACCAAAAGTCAGGACATGTAAGTTATTACATGTGTTTTACTGCACATGTAATAACTTACATTTGCTTCAAATCAAACAAAAAATATGTAAAGAGTATACAAAGTCTTAAATGATGCTAATGCTTAAATTATACACATTCTTTGGCACTGGGAACTTCCTTGAGGTCGAACAGATACTTAGTCCAACAGAGATCTGAGCTGTGTCTTTTCTAAGCACAAAAGGAATAAAAAAGAAGAACCATTCATTCAGACATGTGTTAGCTGATCTAAATAGTCAACTAGCAGCAATCATAGGCTGAAACGCTGGCCATCTCAAAAACAGTGGGAACAGAGACATTTTCTTTGGGCAGGCAGAGCGTCCTGTGTGCAGTCATGAAACATGTCCCCTTTGTGTAGTGCTTCATTATAACCAACCAGCACTCAGTCGTCCCATTGTTTTTCATTTAGTCTGCGCATCGTGTTGTCAGCTGTTTTTAAATGAAATCCCACTGGAATAGCACACGCAACTTATAACTCACCAACTTCTGCTACAAGGCCTAAGATTTAACCTACTTAAAGTAAGGCCAGTTGAAGAAACACTTTTTATGTTCATTTGTGTGGAAACAATCTGAGCAGGATAGTCAACCTGCCTGAAGATAAAATCTAGAGTAAGATTGAACATCAGGAGCCACTATGGACCTAAAAGCAGTTTTTCAACAACAAAACTTGTGTCTTGTGCATTTTGCAACAGACTAACTTGCTAACTAACTTCACCTCTTTGAATGATTTAAAATGTGACTTTGAGGTACTTTGGTTGGTGGCTGGGTTCTTTGAGCAGATTTAGAGCTCCCTCAGATTTGCAGCTCAGACACTCTTTGCTCCATGTCACACAATTTCTCAATTTCTCCTTATTTGTCTGACTAATGGCTCCAAATAAAGAAACAAATTCCAAACAATATATCTTAATGGGCTTTTAAACCTATTAAACCTGAAATTGTGTTTATTATTTGGACCACATTTTGAGTCTAGTTCTTGAGATTAATAAAAGAACAACCAACTCCATTCACAATAATATTTTGAGATTGACCTTGTATTTAATGCCAACATTATTATGTGCTTATATTGGATCTCATCTGAGTTGGACCATTTTGTTAAGTTTCTAAAGTTTATTACTCTCTAAACTCCAAACTAACTGCAGTTATTTATTTCAAATTAGCAGCAACGGAGCACTGCAACATATTGTACAAGACATCATGCTCATATTCATTAAGTGGAGCGACAGTGCAATGAAGATTATTATTCCACTCATTGCACAAACACCTCGGTGCACCTACAGTAATACGGTCATTTGTTTGGTCACATTGAGACTTGTAATGATGCGGCTCATTAAATAAATAATACAACATCTCGTCACTTTTAAAAGTCATTAGAAAATAAAAATAGTGAGTGGCCACAAGTGCATAACAACGAGAAGTTTTCACAATGTGCATGGTAAAGAATGTTTTATTAGAAATGCTGCTCTCCTGTGTCTGCAAATACTCAGAAACCACCTACATGTTTCTTTACCTGTAATACAACTACTTGCTTATTGTTATAATTATCTTTGAAACATAAGGGCTGTGATGAAAAATAAAAATAATCTTTGAGGTCATTTGTAGGTGTTGCTGGATATAAATGAAATAATGGCTGGCCACTCTAATGCTAACACTTAAAGTTCATAAAGAGAAACAGGCTAAAGTAGAGAAGAAGTAGAAATTCAGTTTCAGTTTCAAGTAACCTTTTTCCTCAGTACAGATGCAAAAATAAAGATGCACAGACAAACTTGCCAAGCCAGACACGTCAAGATAACTCTCAAGAGCACAAAGGGAATTGGCAGGTGGAAGAAAGAGAGGAAAAAGGTTTTGCATTTTGATGAAAATTTGGAAATGCATGTAAATAAAAGAAAACTGTATCTGTGTAGGATTTTGATGGACTTCTGGATGCAGCTCCGAAGCGTTATGTGGGAATTTCACTCCTGATGATTAGTACTGAAACATGTCTAGACTGGGCTGAGAACAGGTACAGAAAGTACAGCTTTTACCTTAAGCTTGACTATAAATGAAGAGTGGACCA
This sequence comes from Neodontobutis hainanensis, assembly GCA_024349245.1. Taxonomy (NCBI): domain Eukaryota; kingdom Metazoa; phylum Chordata; class Actinopteri; order Gobiiformes; family Odontobutidae; genus Neodontobutis; species Neodontobutis hainanensis. The sequence continues at coordinate 1,651,276 of JALDNG010000086.1, read as the reverse complement.
ATAAACTCAATATAAGCAATTTAAACTAACTGCAATACTGTAGTAAGATTAGTGAACTTTGTGGAATATGTTGAGGTGTGGTTTATGAGAGACCCTTACCCCGGTAATGCTAGAGAAGTCCATCATCAACATCATTTTTATTCTTTAAAAAGGTTTAAAAGTAGTAGTGGCAGAAGAATGTGTTGATAATCACAGTTGTCCAAAACCCAGCCAATGTTTTGTCCCATCCAAGAAACAGATCTGTCAGATAGTACAAGACTCCAGCAGTTGTTTCAACAATTCATGAGTTCCTTTAAGACACTTTCATGAGCAGTGACTTTCACGCAATCGGCTGGACAGAGATATTTTAGAGCTAATGAAGGGTGGGGCTGAAGAGACGGACCAGCATTCCTCACTGTGACCTTTCAGTGATGCAAGGCTTGTTTGTGAGGCAGGTACTGTGTGTGTGTGTGTGTGTGTGTGTGTGTGTGTGTGTGTGTGTGTGTGTGTGTGTGTGTGTGTGTGTGTGTGTGTGTGCGTGCGTGCGTGCGTGCGTGCGTGCGTGCGTGCGTGCGTGTGTGTGTGTGTGAACAGCGGGGCTGATAAAAGCGGATAGAGCAAAGCTTCTTGAAGGACGAGTGACCTCATACATCATGCTGGCATCCTTTGCACTGTGGTGAAATGAGGGATTTTCTCTCCCACTCCCTGCCCCACTCACATCCGAGCCACTGCACACATGCATTTCCACTGCTACTGTATACTTATGAACACACCCATTGCCAGTTTGAAATGGATTTGGCAAGACAACCAAACTTCAAACTAAAAAAAAACATTTCTCTCAGTCTTCTCCTTCAAAGTAAATAAAACTAAAAAACTGAGTGATTCCCACTCCATCATAACAAAGTCAACTACATTTAGTCATTTAGCAGATGCTTTTATCCAAAGCTTCCAATCACCAGTGTTACATTTACAGTTGACACTTTCATTCAAAGCAACTTACATTAAGGTTCCTTTCACCAGTGTGACAGCTGGGACACCACTGGAGGCAAGGAGGGTTAAGTGTCTTGCCCAAGGACACAACAACAGTATGAACTGTGGGTAGAGCAGGAATCGAACCGCCTACCTTCCGGTTGAAGGACAACCACACTGCCACTGAGCCACTGCAACACGCCAACTGTAGTCACCTTACATAACCAATTAACATTAAAGCAGCACTTTGCAGGTCTGGCAGTTTCTTCCATGTTTTTGGTCATATTTTTCTTGATAAAGCTCCCTCTACAGCTTTGGTGTAATGTTAGTGATGAGTGTCTCTCCTCTCTTTACATTTGACCATGAGCAACGGTTTTCTCTGCTTTAGCTTCTTTTACGTCGGCTCTGCCACAATGAATTTTTGAGACTGACTAAATTAGTTTCTTGTGAGACCTGAGACTCCCACAGGACCTTTTGAATCCAAGGTACGGCAAGTCGCTGGCCATATTTTGCAAGGCTGTTTTTACCGCTAAGAGGCGCCAGAGGTGTTGGGGAAATTAACCATTAACCCATCAAAGATTTCAAAGCTGTTATGTTAAGGTAAAAATGCTACAAAGTGCCTCTTTAAGTTTGACAGAATTTCAGCAATTCCACTGTCACTAAACTTTGCATGGCAACTTCAAAAGTTCCAGCGTGTGTATTTTCAGTCCAATAGAGCTGTATTTAAGTTGATACCTCAGTAATGTTGTAACCTATTGTCAATGACCAATTACGTGTCATAATGATACTGAACAATATTATAACAAAAGTGCAATGAAGCTTAATTTGCTCATCATTATCAATCCTCTTATTCTTCTTTGATCATTATTAAATTAAACTCAAAAGGTACTCTATTTGTGTAGTGATGTTAGAAGTTGAAAACAGCGTATGAGCTTTTCAAGAACCGGTTGTTAAGTAACTGGTCTGTGCAGTGGATAATGGCACATTCTGATTCAGACAGATACATGGCTGAAACTACTGCAAGACAAGACTAAGGCTTTTCTGGTACACGTGTCGTAAAGACCATTCAGGTGCCTAATGCAGACCTGGTTGAACATGCAAAAACTTTTTTAACACTTAGTAAAATGTATTTTTTAATTGAGAGATTACAGACCCTTGGTTGTAAGACATCAGACTGTTTGATCAATTGTTAGATGGTCACTCTGACTTCTTATTTTCCATTTACTGTAGTCCACTGTCACAACATTTTTTTGATTATAACATTTGTTGTTGTGATCTTCAGACCTCACAGACCTTGTTCTATTCAGAGCACATAGCACATGAACACAAACACACACATGTATTCTAAAACCTCAGAAGGTCAGGCTACTGTGGATTTCTGCCGTTTCCATGCCACTGACAACCTGCAGCCTACACTCCACCTGACTATCAATCAGCAGACAGCCGTCCACAGGCCCACTACTGTATGGGTAAGTGGACACACGCACACACTTAGATGAGCCTCTTGTCTGTGTCAAAGCTCTGTGTAACATTAACGTGCAGAGCAGCTATCCGTCAGTAATCTGGAGCTGCAGCAGAAGGCTCGGCAGCACCTCATAAGCAAAAACCTGCTGATTAGTGATGGAATTATCCCATTAACAGAAATGATTTCACAGGCTTCAGCATACAAATGAGTCACTTACAAAAGTTTCATCAGATACAACAGCGAAACTTACGCAATCATTTAATTGTGAGATTAAAGTGGGCTAATTTGACAAAGAGGCCCTAATCACAAATGACAACAGGACAGCCTAAGGCCTAAGCGACGGCCGCAGACTGTTTATTTAGTCAGATTTAATGGGACAGAAAAAAGAAGAGCAGATTTTCAGTGAGGAAGCTGTCAAATCAAATGGACTTTACATGAGACAAGTGAAGAAATTGGCCCATATGTCACATACAGGTGTTTTGTTTAGTTTATTTATTAGTTAGTATTTACTGTGACCTACTCTTACTCTTGAGCAATACATCAGCATGTATTCTCCAAGGGAAAAATTGATATACAATCAGGATACTGGGGATGTAGTATTTAAAATGTAGTAAAAAACATTTGAAGAATCACAAGAGGTTCATTGCCAAAACCAGGCTGGAAAATATTATAAAGGTCTGGGGGCTCCACGAGACCATGATCTGAAAGTGTGTATCGCGTCTTGGAAAACAAAATCCGAATGTTCATGGTAGTGTCATTCAGTGCTACAAACATATTATATTTTTTCAAAAACATCTGGAAACATCTGATTCTTTAACAATCCCAGGTGTTCAGTTGGGTTCAACTCGGGTAACGACAGCCCTGCCATCATATTTCTTCCTTTAATTGGCTGCTCGTGTGTATGTATGTGTGACGAGAGTGTGCAGGCAGGGGGCATTAGGTCAGAGCTAAACACCGAGATGCTCCAAATAAAGGTGCTATTGGCACCCGCTGAAGCAGACACGAATTCTGGAAAACAAGAGACCCTGAGATGATAATGTTCCGATGTTAGCGGACTGTGATTAATCAGTGACAGCTAACCACTAATTACAACCTCCAATCAATTACCTCAATGCTCATTATCTAGTCAACACACCACCTGGAGAGCACTAATGCACTTTACTTGAGGGCAGAATCAGCATATACGCTTGTCTTTAAAAGCTCTGACAGTAAAGCAGTGTAGAAGGAGGTAACCAGCGTAGTTTGAGTAAATGCATGTGCAAAGTCTAAAGCTCTTAATGCATTGTGCCTTAATAAAAGAGGTATCTATGTGTAAGATATAAGGTAAATCTCACTTCTGGCCAGAGGGCTACAGACGTCGCTTTACATTTGGAGCAAGACTAAAGATTAAAGCTCCTCTTCCTGCAGCTTTCGAACAGAGCACAACCCAATTACACCTCGGCGAACCTGCACACCCGATCCAGGAGGGTGCAATAACAGAGATGGAGAGAGAAGACAGAGGAATAAAGATGAGAAAGGCTTCCAGAGAAGTGGATGAAGATAGAAAGTGGTGGACCATATAGTAGAAGTATGGACAGTAGAAGGGGGGGGGCATAGCGATGAAGCCAATGCAAAAAGGAAAGTGTTACAAACAGGAAGCGACGGAGAGGAATTGGATTGACAATATCAGAGGCAATGTCAGACATCTCCTCAGAGATCAAACACACGGTTCAGTTGAAAGGCACAACTCCAAATGGCAGAAAAAAGTTAAGCATTTGAAACGTAATGTGGTTGAAAAATACAAATCATTCAGAAAGGATTTAGGAAGCTATGTTCCACTTGGACAAAACCTAATGCACAACTAAATAGCTCTTGTAACAGGACCGAGAGCTGTTTCTATCAATTTTACCCACAATTACAAAACTAATGTGAGTGGACATTATTGATTGTGCTCTTTAATCTAATTCTTACTTGCATCTGATTAAATTAATTTTAATTTTTCCATATTCCATTTCTGCCTTTCTATCTTAACTTAATAAGGGAAAATAGAAGATAAATGCTGTTTACTTTAGTGTTATGAAAGGCCAGAACTGGAACTTTGGTCAGTTGATCGAAATTTAAGTTTATTAAAATTAAGATGAGTATTATAAGTGGAATGATCGAAAACTTAATTAAAAGGGAAATATGAAGTAAATTAAGTGAATCTTTATTGCGTACACATCAGAATGCCAAGGACCACAACAACCCTGTCTTTCAATGTTTAGAGAGGTTTTCCGAATTCATCATCATTTACAAAGTGCAATCGGACAACACATGCATGCACTGTAATTGAAAATATTAAACCAACACGACTGCAAACAAGCAGCAAGTGCACAAAAATGTAACTAGCTTCTACTCAGTTTGTAGCAGACACATAGAGACAAAAATGTTTTTTTAAGGGATAAAGAGAGGTATATTAAGAGGTAAGCCTTTCGAGGCTGCTTTTGTATCTACAGTATTCATAACACTAAAGTAAACAGCATTTATCTGAGCCCACTGAGCTGCAAACCACTGACACCTTTTCTTCCAAAATGCACAGAGTAATTATAGAATCTGTGTTTGTGTATCAGCAACTTTGATACAAGAAACCCAAACAGACACAGGAGACGAGACTAGGTATAGATTAAACGAGTGTCTACTGTCATCCTCAGTCTTCCTTTTCTCTTTGAACAGACTCTACACAGCTCAGTTTATCAGGTCTACACCTGGTGACTGATGATGTGGGTTTTTGGAATCCAATACCAATTTATTCTATAGGTTGTGGGCTTGCGTCGTTGTGAAAGTTGTTCTTGGCAGTGCAGAACATCATCTGGATGAACACACCTGCCTCCTGCTGATGACAGCGAAACCCAGACGATACACGGGGGAAGGCAAAGACTCATCTACAGCTAAAGGGCATTGTGCTATATTCATGCCTTCATTAATGCAGCTTTATGATAATAAAATGTATTCATTCAGCTATTCAAATAAGCACTGGGCCAAACACACCAAATACCATGTCTAATAACCTGTTGAAGAACTGTGGCTTATACGTACAGTATTTCACACATGCAAGTTTGGGACATTTATTATAAAAACTGATTGTGAAGACAATAAAATCCTTTACGTAGTTTGTTGTTTTTGAGTGTGGAATAATTCATGTAATATAAATATTAAAAATAAAGTTTTTCTTTTTAAACAGTTTGAATAAACTCTTTAGAATTACATTAAAATAGGAGAGAACAATAACATTTATGGATGGCATTCATTTATTTTGTTTTAGTTGGATTTTATTTTTTGAATGCAATATGATGCAAAAAAAACAAAAACAAAAACAAAAAAAAACGATTTAACCGAAGGGCAGAGGGAAACACATGGGACAAAATGGTTGACCTTGCTGACAGCTCATTAAATATATATATGTAGTTGATAATAAAATACTCTGTTGTCTTCTTTTTCTGTCCGAATAATACAATATACTGAGGTAACAATGTTTTGGTTCATAGTGTTCACTCAGCTTTTGATTGTCGAGATAAATGAAGATTTCACTCACTCTCTCTTCCCCCTGACAAAGGCTGTAAAAGCCTAAATAAATGAGAGATGGCTGCAGAGGTCACTGATCCATGACCTTTTGGCCCATTTGTTTCACAAGAGCTGGAGCACAGCCTCAGCTAGCCCTCGCTCCAAACTCTGGAGGGTGAATTTTAATCAGCACCGAGCCGGCCGCCGTGGCACTGCATTGCACTTAATGAGGCTAAGAGGGGGCTTTCATTTACTCATGCACAGGTAACAAATGGACTGCGGGGCTCGCAATATGACCCTACGTTCCCCCATTTCTGTTCTTCGTGTATCACTTTCACTCGTCTATGTTCGACCTTGACTGAACTTAATGTGCCTCTTCCTCTAATCATCTGGAACAGTTGTGATCTAACAATCAAGAAACGTACCCTGCTTGATCCTGTGGAAATTGAAATGAGAATTAGTGGTTTGTGGATGTGGACAAACGCAATGTTTTCAAGATAGAAATGTCAACAGACACATGGCAGGGGGCATGTGGAGACAGGGAGGTTAGGTCAGAGTTTCTTAGGGCATACGAGGTGATATTTCCCATGCGTACATGACACTGACAGTGCTTGTCAAGAGGATGAGGTCATGAGGTCGGACATTTGTTAATTTATATAACATCCACCACATACCTTTACCATGTATGCAAACTGTGTTGTTTGAGCTACAGGAGCACTCACTGTGGCACCGTTTGGAGTTAGACTGGTACATTGTAAATGCTAAGCCCCACTGTCTGCCACCATTGAACTGTATCCCCTAATGATTGACAACAGTATAAGGACCACAGAGACCTCTCTCCTCGTACATAATCCCCAGACCCATGTGACCCTAAAAGGATAACGTTTTTTTCTCTCTCTTTACTCTTCATTTATCTCTTCTTTCCTCGATATCTTTTATCCACATTTGAGATTGCGCAGGATTAGTGCTCCAGTGGGATGGGAGTTATAAAATATTTGCCATGCTCCTTGGTAAGTAAACTAATTATTTCAGGAGGAATTTTTCAAGCAATACACTGCTATTCTTCCCGGGGAGACCCTTAATACAGAGTGAGGCTTAGCACTCATACCTGAGCCCAAAAGACCTGGCAACGTAAATGGCATCAATAGGCTGTTTTCAAACTACCAAAATGTTAATAATGTTTATATTTATTGTCTACATTTGCTCCAGTTACCTTTGTTATTTTCTTTGATTTTCTTCATTGTCCTTTTAGACTGGCTAATTATTTATATGACTATAGACAAGACCTTCCATAGACCTCTACAGGAACCAGGGAATCTCTTGAGTTCAGTACAACCTGACCAATTATACACAGTGAGCTTATTTGATCAAATTAAATTAGACGGCTTTACTTAGAAGTGTGTAATGCATAGACAGCAAAAACGCAAGGGAAAATTTTATTGCTCCAACTATTAGTTAGCTAGTTTGGTGTGGGTTTCACATAAACATTTATTCACACAGATTCAATAAAGTGTTTTGAACCATGTGACCACCGAGCACGTCAAATCTCTCATTTTAAGATTTGGGCTAAACCACAGCTCCACACCAGACAATATTAGAATAAATCTGAATTAAATAAGGGGAGGTGTTAAGGCCGCCAACAATTGTCCTGAGTTATTACCGGAGTGTGGGCTATTGCTACAAATTAAGCCAAGACATTAAAGAAAGCCATCTTTGCTGTCCTTGGATATCTTCACAACGTGCAATGTCCTGTGCAATGTATTTTCTAACCTTCATCGAGTCTCTGCCTGTTTTTCTGTTGTGATGAGTGTTGTCTGATGAGTTCAACTCCATCACTGCGTAGTTTCACAAGTCTCATTACATCCCAACCAGGAGGGACCGTTCTAATAAACAGATGAAGATGACGCTCTTCCACACAAACTCACACAATCTTCAGAAAGATTGCACCAGAAACGGGTTGAAAATAAAAACCCTTTAGTTGATTATTTCAGGCTAAATAAATCACTGCCTTAAGACAGATGCTCCAAACCTAGATACAATATCAATCAGCACAAACAAACACATGCCTACTGATGACAGTGGTGCTTGTTGAGAAGAAAAAAATGGACGCACAATCAGACACACTCATAATAATGAAACACATACACCTTCCTCTGTTGCACTGCGCACAATAAGTCTTGCTTCATTAAAGCCAAATCTCATCCACTATCAGTTTACAACCACAGAAGTCATTTGAACCACCGGGGAAATACAACTCTATTCCGTTTCGAGGTTATCTTAATATATGAGCTTGTCTCCGCCACATTGGTCTGCGGTTATGAGCCAGGCAAACACCCACGGCATGGCAATATTGCACCAGCACATTCACAGGACGGACTGGTGCACACAAAGCAATTAGAAGCTCATATATATGTATGTGTAATTGTGTTGCTGTGTGTAGGGGAGAAAGAAACACTCGGGTTTTCTTTTTTTAATTCCCACATCCGGTGTATACTTAGCAAACAGAGCATTGTGGTTTGTTTGTTAGTTCTGAGAATCCCATAATCCTTTAGCCAAAGCTTTCTGAATGGGATACTCAAACATTTGTAAGTACAGTCTTACATAAAAGAACAAGATCCTTTAACTGAATTGACCTCTGAAAGTAAAGTTGAACCAAAGGTGTAAGAATAAAGAACAAATCCATGAACTATTTATATTTGTGCAAACGGTGCTAGTGTGAAAGTTATACGCTGAGCTATAGAAATTGCTGCGACAAATGAATAAATGTGATTAACTTACCTATTAAATGTATGGTAAATGTGAAAAATAATATTTTCCAGCGTAACCATGTCTGGGGCTAATAGACCAACAGGATCAAGTTGTGATCACTCATAGACCAGATCTGGTGGCCATTAGGAGCAATGCAATAACACAGGATCCTTCTGCATTGGTCGTAATTTGAAGAAGAGCCTGTTGTAGCATGATCCCAATCACTCACACACCTTTTTCACTCAAACAAGACAAAAGAAGAAACAAGACAAAAGGGAGAAAACAAGACAAATGGAGTACAAGAAGACCAGCTTCTCAATGCTGTCAATGTCTGAGCAGCCGTGGTCATCCATCCTCCATCCCTCCTTCATCTCTTCTGTCTGGCCCTATCCCACCTGTATGACACCCGATCACTCTTCATCCCTCTATCCATCCATTACCTCTGTCACTTCATCCTCCCATTTCTCTGGCCCAAGGCCTGAGCTCCCTTTGCCTGTCAGAGACGATAGCATCGCAGTGGATTACCTGGGATATCATGAAGAATATACAACTGCAGACAAAGGAATTAATGTGCTTTTATTAAAGCAGTGCTCTCACATGATTGACCATTAATGAGGCCTTCCATTTTCAAAGGGGTAACCAGTTGTAACTAATAGCTTTATTAATGTTAATTAAACCTTTGCTAATATTTTATAACTTGAAAGCCTATTAGAGTTTAATATGGGCTATGAATCTCCCACTTTATTGCAATTACACTCTACATGTTTATGATAGCTTACAAATCAAAAATTTGCCTCGAGGTGTTTTACGATGTGTAACGCTTTCTTTAGAGCCTCAATTCTGTTCAACTCCCCAAGCAGATCTATAATAAGGGAAATGTAAAGGAGGAGCAGACCAGCAGAGGTTTATGAAAAAGGCTGAATATGTACAGTACAGACAGTAGAATTACACTGGCAGTTAAACAACCATTAATATTCACATATTCAATACCAGTGATTTACCAGCAGAATGAGATCATATGTAGATAACCGGGCTATACATACAAACTAACAATGCATTCATATCAACAGCCATGTGATCCAAGTTTAAAGGATTTAGGTTGCAGGCATCAATTGCTAGTGCAGAGAATATTTTTTTATTTTAAACACAACAGACAATGAAGACATAAAGAGAACCTTATATAATAGAGCTTGTTATCAGTTAAAAGGGAAAACATAAATGGGTGATTGACAGATGTAGTTATGAATCAATGAAGACTCCATGGGTCCAGATAGAAGTGAAATAGCAGTAGAACACAAAATTGTATTTTGTATTTTGCATTTTACTTTTCCGTAGCAGGGCTTTAATTCACAGGCTGTGTTCGGAAGGGAATAGCGGCAGAAGATGTTTTATTTTCTTTCTTTTTGCCTCCTGCTGCTTTAAATGGCTTGAGTAATCAGAAGTGAAGTGCAATATGTAAGCAATGTTATGATATAGTTCTAAACTCAAGAAAGCATACGCTTCTTGTTCATGTTTACCAGCTGATTTATCTCTTCTCTTATCTTGAAAGACATGAACTTCTATTGAAATCCAAAAGTCTCTGGTAGTAGAAAATATATATGTTTTTTTGCAAGAAAAGTGCTGATGACCCTTTTTTAATGACATGGCTATAAAATGTGATTAGCATATTTATTTTAAAGATTAAATTGCTGACAGAAGTTTTAACAATTTACTCTTTCAGTTTATTATCTACTTTTTCTCTAGTCCTTCTCTTACATTACTGAGACAGATGATGACACACCAAGTTTACCATTAACCTAACTTTGTTACAGTATGTGATCAGGAATTAGGAATATTTTTGTTAAAGAAGGAAAGAATGATGTTATTATTGTTATTATGGTATAAAAAAACAAAAGCCAAGTTCAAGTTTAGAAACAATTGACTATGTCAGTAGAGGAAGAGAGGGGTCTTTATCTACAAACTATAGGAATATTCATTCACTGCACTAGCACTGTCCTGCCGGCCAATCCAAATCAGCAGGCGTCAATCTAAACCCAGCTCTGCTTCTGTTTTGTTGATGGCACATTGATGCACATACGAAGCTTGTCACAGACTTTCACAGCACTGACCCGCCACGCCTTGCCGTCCTTCCTGCCATAAAAGGAAAAAAATAAATGATGGGGAGTCGAAACAAAGGCACAAGAGGACGAGCTGTGAGGAGGGCGGGAGTGACAGGCTGATATCACATGCATAACAACAGAGAGCGCCTCTCAACACGCATCGCTCCATCCATCTCTCCCTAACTGTCTCATATGAGGCCAATGGAGAAACTCAAGCACAAATCTCCAACAAAGACACAAAAGGTTGGCCATGAGCTGCTACACTCGGCGACCATCAAAGCTCCACACATATCACACCCAGATGCTGCAAACCCCGGCTCATATGATGAAGGTCACACTGGCAGAGCAGACGCCAGTTAACAAGGCCTCATGTCAGGGACTTTCCCAAAAAAGACCAGTGTGCTGACACTCACAACCATTATGAGCGCACCATATGTCTGCTGAGGTTGGCACACTGTTTGGTTCTAACGCACATTCACACACTGACCTTTTCAAGGAAATGCTCAAACTGACCATTTTTATTTGTCTTGACTGTTTATTGGAAGATTATCACATATTTTTCCTTTTCTGAAGTTACTCTCATGTATAGTATACCAACGTAGTATTGCTGAAATTGTGATTGTGATTATCGTCGGTAAATTAATGCTGTTTTCCAATTAAAATAGTGCAGCTGTATAATAAATACACAAGGGCTTATTGTAGGAGGCCTTGCGGTCACCTACTAGAGTAGTCATCATATATTGATTATGTTGATTTATAAAATGTGCATAGCATGAAATATAATTTTATTAAAATGTCATCTCCATTAAGGGGTAAAACAACAAACATTTACCTGGACTTCAGTTCTACTTCCACATTTTATCTGAGTTCATAAAATGATATTAGTTTTGTATTAGGTTTGAAAACCCACCTCCATCTCCCTGCAGTAGGTAAACATAAATAATAATACTGAGCAGCAGAGGAGTCTTTTATTGAATCCAGTGTCATAAAGCTATGTTATATAGAGTCAGTTCCACAAATAATGTCCTTTCCTGTTTGATGAGGACAAAGCTGGAATACCCACAAAGATTTGTGGCCACTGCTGACTGTTTGATGAGCAGCAATTTTCAAGGCTCAGTCATGGCTTCACTAAAGCCTGCAGGGCTACGACTTTGGTCACTACCGTTAAAATAGTGCCCCAGAGAAAAGATACAACTCTGTCTGAAATCATTACAACCTCTCTGAGACCAAGTAACGCATATACTAAACAGCTGGATGTGAGTCGGGGTGATCAGCCGAGGTGAATTACAGCAGGGACTGAACTTTGATCATGACAGGATTAAGCTCAAACCCCAAATGCATCTCCTAAACAAGCACAGATCTGAGAGCCAGTTAAAAGCGGCTGTGCGTTAATGAGTCACAATCTAATAGATGGCCAAAGCATGGTGAGTAATTATAAAGTTATTTAGGACATACACATCATGGATATGTAAAAAAAAAAGAAAAAAAAGTTTAAGATATAAAAAAAGTCAACGAGCGTAACATTCAGTGCATTTGGTTGTGTGTCTGGCCTGGAGACCCACAGTCTGGACAAGGGCTGGGTCAAGGAAGACTTTGTCATGTTTATTTTATTGTGATGCTTTGTTGATTGTTGCTATAATGGTACTGGACAGAATAAGTGGCGTTCACTTGAATCAAAAGTGGGTGTGCAGTGTCTGAAAGCTGGTGGCAGAGAATGGCATCAATGAGATTGTGCTCAGGGAAATGTCTTGTCTGAATAAAAGTTACTGCTTGGTTTCTACTTGATTCAGGGAATAGTATGAAGGAAAGATAAGAACCTTTCTGCCTGTGAGACCCAAAATCTGGGCTTAACAATACACATAGTGTAGGTTCTCTAATAGAACTGTTTCTTCCTCTTTGTACTTGCAACTTAATTTGGCTTCAGGATGTGTAGAGCCTCCTTCTTCTGCTTAATGTTTTTCTTAATTTCAAATATGTATGTAGTTTGTGTGTGTGTGTGTGTGTGTGTGTGTGTGTGTGGGGGGGGGGGGGTCACAAGCCAATATAACATTTAAAAACTACCACAGTTTAGCCCTGTAAATTGTATTTACAGGGTTTTACCACTGACTTAGCTCTTTCAAGTCAGAGGATGAGTTCTGTTCGTAAAAGAAGAGAGGATTAAGGCACTGGCTTTTCACTTTGCAGAGGGAGGATATGAACTCTTCACAATGCACTAAGCTTACAATCCATAGATATCCATATCTGATATATTATTACATATACCACCTATAGAGTCATAAAAAAGTTTGTCTATGGATTTAGGGAGGACACAGAGCAGGATGGCAGAGTCTCTGTCCTATAAAAGGGAGCATTGATTCGTTTGATGTCTCCTTGAGCTGCAAGACTAAAAATAAAAAGTAAAGTTGGGTATTAAGTAAGTAAAGATTCGACAGAAGATCAGATACAAATGCCCACATGAAGCAGTTTGTCTAAAGCTTGGGGATGCATGACTCCATCTGTGTGCACTGCAGCTCTGAGGCATTAAGGATTTGTCATACCAGCTGGCACGGCTGTTATTTACTTTGTATATTTTTATATATTTAACCCCAAAGGTCAATTTGAAAAAAAAAGTCATATCTTGAATAAAGGGATACACTGAATGTCTGAAATATGTGGCAGAATGAGGAGAAAGTGTGTTTGATCATACTGGACTGAATCATCAAATATGGCATTGCTCATATTTGGATCAGTACATTTGGAAGTTTCAAAAGTCACAGCAAAAAAATACATTTGACTTTACTTGGGGCATTTCTGTAACATTACAGTAATGGGGGATTTAAGGGAATCAGTGTTGCCACATTTAATATGAGTACAAGTAACTAAAGAAAGTTTATTTTTCTATACATAGAGCAAACTTTATCCCTTTGTGCAGTAATATCATATAGTTGCTTCTAGTCATCACTTCCCACTGTTGGCTGAAGCAGCAGCACATGTGGCAGCATTTGGCCTCTTGACACCTTTGGGTGCTGGACCGCTCTATCACGTCCACCGCTGTGTGGCCTTTAATGACATTTGTCATGTTTCATTGTGTGTAAATAAACTTTGTTGTGTGGTTCTGTACATGTGTCTGTGTCTTGGCATGTCTTCTCTTGGCAATCTCTAGCTGTGTGGTTGTATCCTGTCTACGCAGCAGCTCCAGACCCCAGTCCACCTCTGACCCAACCCCTGAAAGGAGGTTGACCCCCAGCACACAGTAATGGCCAGTGTGGAGGCACTGACAGCAAAAGGGCATCGCAGCAGGAGACTGAGCCGAGGGGACAGACAGACAGACAGACAGACAGACAGACAGACAGACACTGAAGAGAGACATTAGTGCAGAGGTGAGAGAGTAATGAAAGTCCACACAGACAGAGGCAGGCAGAGACAGAGCAGTGGCGATGTGGAGCTAAATTAAAAAGAGGCCAAACTTTGACCTCCAGTCAACACTAATAATAAGGCAAAGCACCACCATTATCAGCAGAAAACCTACAGAGGTATGACTTTCTCCACAGTTTTGTTATGAGCAGGTAAATAGCAGGTTAATGCTTTGTCAAATTCTAATATTTATGGCTTCACATCACAGCAAAACGTGTGAACTACACAAATCAAAACTGACTGATTTTAGAATTAAAGTTTAATTTCTCGGTAACAAATTCATTTAAAAAAAATGTCAATTTTGGTAAATAATACTGCATTTTATGCAGACGTAATTATTTTTTGCAAAGCCCCTTATTTCCACTGGCACATACGCTCTTAAAGCATACACTGACAGGCCTGCTCCCAAATCAGATTGACCTGATAAAAGGTAATGTGTCAAGAAATATTTATTATTGCATAATAAATTACTAATTTTATTTAAAAGCACTTATATTCTTGCACTATGTGTGTATTGCTGACTTGTATACATTTCCAAATGTGCTATATTTTGAGTCATCTGTGTTTATAACAGCTTGTTTGCTCATCTGTGGAGACTATACACTTAACAGTAAACACAAAAAAATAGCAGCACACTGCAGTGTTTTTTGTCTCACCTAGCATTATACAATTAAAATAAATAAATACATTAATTTGTTAATCATTACTTAAAGGTGCATTACGGAAGAGCCAGAGTTTTTGTACTAGTGTGCCACCTTTGGCGTCAGTGGTACTGCATCCTGTGTTGTGAGAATTCACTGTGCACATGCTTGTTCGAGCACAAATAAACAACAATTGAAGAAGAATCTGCAGATATCAAGTGCACTGGAGGTCTGTCTCTTCCCTGTGTTCACAGGAATTATTTTCAACTTTGCCGCTAGCGTTGTTTAGTTCACTGATGGTGGCAATTCAGGAAGTGAGAACCAGGTAAAGGAGCACGCGCATTACGTCACATCCATTGAAACAGCGGGAGTTTCAATCCTGAAACCTTCTCATCTAATTGACTGTACAGGCTTACAGAGGCAACCACGGTGAATTCAGATTCATTCATTCTGCACATCAGGCTGTTGCTGATGCATGTATGAGTTAAAAATGTTTTATTTGAACCATAGAAACTTCTGTACTGTACTTGATTATTATTTTTTACATTACGTCTGTTCTTTCTGCTCTACATTTATTCTACTTTCTAATAAGTAAACGTCTTCTTGATAAACCAAGTGTCTGGGGACAGTGTATGTAGAGAGCATGAATAACTGCTGCGCAAAATAAAGAAGACCCCCGTTGTTTTGGCTAAATGACTGTAAGCTGCTTGTAAAAACTGGCCTTGAACGAGGTTGAGGTGTTAGTGGGGGAGGGTTATTGGTTCCACTATGCCGTCTGTTTTCTATATTCGTCCTCTAAATTGATTTTTGTTTTGTTGCTCTTGTTGCTGTCGATTGTGTCCGCGGGAGGAGGGCTGATAACGCTTTACTGGCCAGGAGTCCCCCGTGGCCAATTTTCTCCCCACCACAACAACGCTGTTGCAAATTAAACTGTCATAACGCCCATAACCACAATTAATGACTGGGATTAGGGGCAGAAATCTGCATTACTGAACACCTTTAGGCGCACACAAGCTCTTAAGCACAGAACAAGGAAGAGGAGAGGAGGGGCAGCGACAGGGGAAAGAGGCAGCTCAGAGAGGACAGCAAAATGAACAAAGGAAGGGAATTGTGTCTGGCTCAGAGACAGAAGAACCACAAAACAGAAGCAGGGTAATTTGAGCCTGGTCTAATTCCCATGGTGTAATATAGGCCTATACCAAGGTTTACTCAGCAGGACTCACCCCATGCATTGCTGATGACGGTGCCCTTTAGCATCTTCGATTGATGAACTGGCTTTGCAGGATACATATTAAACATTGGTAATTAAAAGTGTTGTAGTGTTTTATATACACAGTGCCCTAAAACCTTTATGCAAGACTGGGTGCTTAACAGGAAACATGAGAGTGCTTTTCCTTCAGAGGTTCCTGGTTTGTCAGCTCTGGGCAGCTCTAGGAAGAAAAGGAAACGACTGGATTCTATGAGCTCATGGGTCTATTTGATCAGCATTGAACTCTACAGAGGACAAAATGGAGGGCAAAATGGGCAAGTGATGCCTTTACCTTGGCATGACGCTCTCTTGTTCATTTTGTACATTTTCAAATAGTGATTAATCACATCTTCATTGACATAAATAGAAAGCTTTGATGCTAACAGGCCTTGTCTAACTTTACTTGATTCACATCAGCAGCTAAGGTTTCTTTGCTAAATTACCCAATAAGTTATTGCGGCAAATGATCTGGTTTGTGGATTTGATTAAAATTCCCTCAGGAGACAAAAATGCTACCACTGAAAATTAATGAGTTCATTTGATTGTAGGTGGATGTGTTTAAAAAATATTTGCATAAGAGTCAAAGTCGTTTCAAAGATGGATGATGGCGGTGCAGTGCCAAGCTCAGTAGTTGATGAAGTCCGCAGCCTTAACCCTCCATCTTGAGTTGGATGAGAAAGAATGAGGACATCAGCAGACAGGCCAGTTAAATGCATCGTCACCCGGAGTCGCACTCCCAACGACACAGAGCCAACACTCAGCAGGTAAACTGAATTACTTAAGCACTTTTCCACTATTTACTGCTGGTGCACTGTGTAATGATCAGCAAACACACAATTACTCAGCTGCATCAGCAACAAGAGTTAAACTAAATAAGCACTAGATATGGTGAAAAAAAGAAAAGACATTAAATGATGTAAATACTTTTAGTGTCTGTAGAGATTTGATAGAAATGCGATGGTCACTGTAAGGCTATAGTGCAGTATGTGTGAACAAAGACAGTACAGTACAGGCCTGGTAGTTTGTTAAATAATTAATAATGTGATTATAAATGGGAATATATATATTTTTTAAATGATGTAGAAAGTAATACAGCATAATTTTTTAAGTTTGGAGTCAATATATTTGTTGATGACAAATACCGATCCAGGAAGCATTTGCATACTGCCTGTGCAGAAAGAAATGAGAGCGAGTGAATAAACAAATTGAAATATTTCTCTCCAGAGACAATCTGACAATACAACTATTGGCTGGACTGTAAAACAAAGAGAAGTCATAAGGCTTTTTATATTCACAAAATAAAAAAACGCACAGGACTGGCACTTGGTAAAAAAAAATAGAACTTTGCAGCCAGTTATTGAAATGGAATAAAGTGAGATGGAAAATATTTACTTAATATTTATGCATATTGTTTTACATTTACAGCCTCAGTAAGCAATATAGCAAAATAGCAAAATATAAAACTCCACAAAATGCTGCTTTTCCTTCTTTAAGACCTTACCCAGATGGATGTCTATTTCTCCTATAGCTGTTTGGACATAGCAAATGAACTGCACTACTTCACATCTACATTTTTATTGCTTTACATCCTATTCACCAGGCACATACTTTCACACTTCAGTGGAGGACATGCCAACATCTTAATAGAAAGAGATGGTTAGAGGCTATCTTCCTACTTCACAAATGTACTAACCTCTTTTTTCAGAACATTGCTCTTTAACAAAGATATGCCATGGGGTTTTAATGTTCTTAAACACTTAAGCATTGTCTAAAGTCGTTGGCTCTTATTTATCAAAGTTGCGTAAAATCAGTTGCAGAACTGTGTGTGAAAGTGCCGCCAGAGCGCACGTGGGATTTATGAAACGGTGCGTACCAGGCTAATCCTGGTGTACGCACAACCGGCTGTTGATAAATCCAGAGGAATGAAACTGCCGTGATTTGAATAAAATGTCCCACGGTCTTTACAGCATCGAGAGAAGAAGTAAAAAGAGACCCCTCCTTGAGCTGAAAATGGTTTTCTATTGGTTTTCTTTGGTCTGAGTGGGATTTAGCGAGACCGAGATGTTTTGGATATGGGCTGCTGTCTACTTTTAATGTTGTGTTTGAGCAAACTTTGAATCAGGACAGTTTTCACAGCGCACACAGACACACCTGTAACACTGAGGAGGAGCTCCTGTCTCATGACTCCGGGACAAGGGGGCTCTCGGTAAAGTTAAACTTATCTTTCTCTGAGTTGTCTAATAACAACACGTGGGTGTTTTTGCTTAAATCAATCCAAGCTGACGGTTTACTTTGGTGACATTACTTAGCATTAGCGTTTCCTGAGAGTATCATAAAATCCTCTGATGAAAGACAAGGTAAACTCATCGCTGTGTTATAGATTGTATCAACAATACTCACAAAAGTATTATCAAAAACATACTCAGTGCACTATATAAGCATATAGAAGTACTGTATATAAAATACTAAACTATTGTTACAGATGACTGTAACATGGAATATTTTCAAAGTATCATTGCGTTAGTTCTAAATAATGGTTTTGTAGCTCAGATTGTTGCTGACTTTAAACTTGCGTATATATTTACACCACCTCCTGACATGGCGTAGGATTTGATCTTACGTACGCCCGTTTTTATATTGATAAGTGCCAAAGATTGCGTGGAAATGGTTGTACACCCACATTTTTGGTGTACGCACATTTGATAAATGAGGGCCATTGTGTTTTATGTATAACAGAAGAATTGTGTCAACAATTATGATATAAATATCCTTCTATAAAAGGTGTGTTGTCTGACCATCTGTACAGCAGTGTTTGAAATTTCTCAGGTGCATTGCTTACCTGTGTGTGTGTGTGTGTGTGTGTGTGTGTGTGTGTGTGTGTGTGTGTGTGTGTGTGTGTGTGTGTGTGTGTGTGTGTGTGTGTGTGTGAGTGTGTGTGTGTGTGAGTGTGAATATACACAGTAACAGGTGCAGGCACACTCTCTGTACCTCATCAGTGGCTGCCAGCAGGTCATCAGCCATTTTTGCCCAGGTTGGGGGTCTTTGCCTGTGTAGATGAAGAACATTCTCTCTTTGAAGACATCTGTCTCAATGTTATTTATCTCCACACAAACCTGAATGAGAGGAGAGGACAGACGAGAGAACAGACATAGGGTTTAACACAATAAAAGGCACAAGAAGGGAAAGACAGATGCTTTGACTATCCTTCAAAAACAGTGCCTTTTATCTCAACTGAATATTCCTACCTGGATTTACCCCACATATGGGAACAGATAGATCCGAAACGATACAAAACAAAGGCTAAAAAAAAAAGTAACCTTCTGAACATTATAAAAATGTCTGACAAACCTAAAATGTAATTTATTTATTTTTTTGTCTCATTCCTGAAAATTAATCCTGAACATTTACTCCTTGACAGCGCCACAGGCCACAAAAGCAAGCTTTATCGCTCACCGACAGAGTGACGGTAACCTGAACCTTTTCTTCCACACTCAGAGGCAGAACAAAGCAGTAAACCAATTATAACAGTGGTTTATCGTCACCAGTGTGACCAGCGGCGTTTTAGCAGGGTCAAGCTGGGTGTACCAACAGCTTAGTGAATTTGTGTCAACTCTGACCACTCTACAGCAACATAAACACACAGAAATAATAAAAAGAGAGGGGGAGAGCTGCCGGGTCGCGCTGGTCATTCACAGTGATACTTAACATGCAGTACACACAGCACCAAGGGCACATGAGACCACAATACACAGTTGAGTACAATATTAATTACATCAACAATTCTATAAATCCTTATAGCTGCACATATCACAGTACGGTGCACAGTCTATAGTGTGAGGAAAGTGTGAGGAAAGTGTGTATTGCAGAACTTCCCTCAGTGTATCATACGTACAGTTGGGATCTTATAGATAATAACGTATTGTCTGTAAGAATTTTGCTCTTGTATACATTTTACATTGAATGTTTGTGTTTAGCTTTAAAGCACTTACAATATTGTTAAGTCCCAGTGTTGTTAACTTGTGTATATACTGCAGGTAAAATGGTGAATGACTGTGAATGGTTGTATAAAGTGCCGGCCATGAGACTGACTGACGATCATTCAGAGTGTACCCTGCCCATGAGCCAAAGCAGGATAGACAACAGAAAGTGCATGAATATAGTAAATAAAGTTTCTCTTATGTTCTATCAGTTGTTATAAAGGAGTCATGTTACAATGCTAACATTTTTATTGCAAATTGTGTTGGAGTGTTAATAGGATTAAGGAGATAAAGAGCGCCGCAGAACAGCAAGTTAGTGCAGTCACATGAGAAAACAGTACCTGTTTTTTGTGTTTAGAAGGAGACCGAATGAGAACACGAGCTTTCAGCAGTGTCTCATAAACAGACAAGCCTCCTGTAGTTACACTGTCGAAAGCTGGCCTCTATTCTCAGAGCAGTCCTCTATTAGAGTGTTTCTTTATGAGCTCATTTGTCTTTGTTCTATAGAGTGCTGCAGAGGAGTGTTAACCCCTGTATGTTTTTCCCGGAGTCGTGTGGGGATGTAGCCCACCATCTCTGGCTCCTTTCTGATGAAGACGCCCACTTAAACAGCAATTAAGATGCATTTCCTGGCTCTGCACTTCATAATTTCCCCATTCGAGCCAAGCAGGCATCAATATTCCGCTGACATGACGGCTAAATCACCGCAGTTCAATCTCGACGCTCCCTATCAGATGAGCACAACCAACTGTGGCATTAGGGTCTGCTGTATCACACAAGCAGACACATTAAGATAGCTGCACGCCAAATAGAGATCACAGAGGACAAATAAAGGAAAGAGATGAACAAGTGTGAATGCAAATCTAGGGATGAGCATACTTATTTTTCGACTGCTTTCACCTGCACTCAAAGACACTACTAATGGCACAATGTGACAAAGTCCACTAAAAGTATTATACGAGTTGATTGTTACTACTAAGTTATACTTTAGTGATTGGCCTGATGCTGCTGTGTTTGGAACTGCAGGATCTGGCATCAAAAGGTCCTAGAAGTTGTGAGGTTGGTCTTTTTTGGATTGACTAGAGATGCTTGGTGCTGCTGACCATTGCAAACTATAGTCAGCACATAGGGGCCCTTCAGTTGTAGTTTTGGAGCTGACCCATTGTAACAATCACAATGAGACTCTGTTCAAAGTTGCTAAAATCTTTTATTCTCATACAAAATGAATATAACATAACATGTATAAACTTTCTGGTTAATATATATCGTTTCTAGACAGTTGTTCTATTCAGCATACTCCTTTGTTACATTAAAAAACAACAGAAATGTAAAATACTTCCTAACCATAATAGCTTTTTATTTTTTTTTCAAGTGAATTATAGCTATGTTAGTTACAAATACTAAGTATCCTAAGCTGTTACCTCCAAAGGCCTTCAAAATACTATTATTATGAGTGAGTACGTAAGCCTAATCCAAATTCTTTAATTTAGCCCTAACCCTTGTCCCTCCAAGTGAAGGGGTAGGGCTCTGATTACAGGCTACCCCTAAGAATTGGGACACCACACCTGTGGACACATACTGTAGATGTATAATAACATCTATAATATAAGGTCTATAAAATGTATAGTTTGTAATGGATATTTTGATTTTGATATTCTGTGCGGATCATGTCCACGGCTGGGCACGCACTTGACACGCAGATTATACTTTATTAGGATTTATCTTAATTTTAATTGAAAACGTGCTGCAATAATTTAAATTACATGTATGATTGCGGTAGTTCTAGCTCAGTTTGGATAAAAAAAGTGACGTCAGCTGTGCGTAGAAAATGAAGTGTGTACCATTGCATTGTACACTTAAAACTTACCAATATAAAGCTGTATTATCTTGTCCCACACATGCTTGTCCAGTATATCTCTGAGTTTGTCTGGGAGTAGTTTAATCATCAATTACTGCATTATTCTTTCATAATTCAGTTTATACAGCATAACAGATAGTAATTATAAGCCTGCTTTGCAAAGGCATAGAAAAAGGGTCAAATCAAGTCATTTTCAGGAAACAGGATCTTGTTCAATATGTCTCTGGCTAACAAGTGCAAGAAGTGCAAGAACTTTTTTTTAGCTGATCCAAAAAAATATCCGATCCGTGACTCAAACACCTGTTATAAGATGTGTTCACTCACGATTGAGCCCGTGAAAGAGGGCAGTGATATAACTGACAGTTGTGGACAGGAGACAGTGACAGTGACAGAGTTAGTAAGTAGCTAGTGATGAGCTTATGTGCAACAATGTTAATGTTTAAAGTCAGGTAAATAAAGCCAATAGACTCTTCAACAAACGGTGTGTTTTTTTTGTGTGCTCCTGTATATTGAAAGCGTGCATCGGGAGTTTACCCCGAAGGACGGACATCTTCGGCCCTGAAGAAGAGCTCCCCTGCGTCCCACAACCACGGTTAGGGAACCCAAGCAGGAATGGTTAACACGCCGTTATGTGGTCCAGACTGTGAGTTTTGTAATCTGTTACACCACTAAAACATAACATATTACGATGATGTCATTTGTCATCATTATACAGCGTATGAAAAGTTTTTTGTGAGTATTTTGACTTGAGTCTTGCTCTGAACACTATCAGCTGCTGTTTTCTCAGTCCCTGTTTCAGACATGAAGGATGTTACTAAGATCAAGAAAAGAGAAATTAAACTGTTTTCTTTACAACAAATCAATTGATATCAGCAAAAAAACAGAAAGCGGTGTTATGCATTAGCAAATTTTCCGCAAATATGAGATTGTTGCCTGTCAATGTGATGCTAATGTTAGCAAACAGGGATTGTTCAGACACTCTCCAAGGAGAAAATGAATCAGTGCATAAACAAGTTCAAGATAAAAGGAACATTAAACAGCACTGTCGTAAATAAAAATCTTTATTTTTGGTGAGATTTACAAATTTTGCCCCTCTCTCACAGTCGTGGACCACAGTAAACGCACTACATTTTGGAAAATGATCTGACCCCTTTGTTTCAAGTGTGGTCCCTGAAAATACACCCCCTAATTCTCACCCCTTTCCCTTGATTCAAATGAGTATTGGGACAACTATCCGTCTCTTGTAATCTCACAAAACGAGGGATAAGGGGCGGAGTTGAAATTGGGCCTTGTATTTGAAGCTTCAAAAGTCGAAATAGGGACATTCTGTACAAACCCAATGTTTCAATTACCCTACTTTCCATGTGAATAATTTGGGTGACATTTCTCCAGGACAAGAGTAACAATCAACAAGACACAGACACACTCACAAATGTTACGAGAGCGTTCTGATGCAACACTGCGAAACATTAAACTGTAGACATTGGAGCCGCCACCGAGGCAGCAGGAACAAGTAAGTAATTTTAGTAATTTATATTTATATAGCACCTTTCTCAGATAATTATCACAAAGTGCTTTACAACAGTGTTTTACAACTGAGTCAAGTGCTTGGCTCACCTCTCACTCTCGAGCTTGAGTTCAAACATGGCACAGAACTGAGAGTGGGCTGCGTGGGAAACGCTGGCCTCTGTAACAGCCTGAAATGTTGATACATGGTGAGGTCTGTGATATGCGTTAACAGGGTGCCACATGCCAGACAAAAACGGTAGCTTGACTGACAGTA
Organism: Neodontobutis hainanensis; assembly: GCA_024349245.1. Lineage (NCBI taxonomy): Eukaryota > Metazoa > Chordata > Actinopteri > Gobiiformes > Odontobutidae > Neodontobutis > Neodontobutis hainanensis. The sequence continues at coordinate 1,627,596 of JALDNG010000086.1, read as the reverse complement.
GTGGCAGAAACACAAGCTTAGTGAGATACTGCAGCTTCTTCCTTTAAACTTTCCACAACCCTTCAATGTGTTTAACTCATATTCACTCTCACTGAAAGGGTGAACAGTTAGAACATTTGTATTAGCTGTTTTTAGAAAATGAAAACACAAAGACACGCATTTATATGGCCACTTTATTGACTAAAGTTTGTTAAAATATTAGTTATGTATTGTGCATTGAATGAATAAATAATGAACAAATTAAAATAACTAACAAATTATTTGAATCTAGAAATAAGTCTGTAGCTGACCAGAAAGAATGAATGATGAAACCAAGTAAAAAGAATGAGCAGATCTTTTACGACTAGAATCATCCCACTGCAACCACTTCACCAGATTTACCAACGCCATGTTGTTGCTGTGACGACGAACCGAAAATAAATCTGTGCACTGTACTTCTGTATTCTACCTGTTGTTTGATTAAGGGCTCAGTTTTGTGACATCAAATAGTATTGTTCACTAATGACCAGATAGTTATCTACTTACAATATACAAAAATTTCATTTGTTTTTAAACACACTATTAAATATATGTCAAAGTTAATGCGTGATAATCAATCTAACAACTCAGTAATGATTTATTAATCACACACCCAGCTATTTGTGTAATTATTCTGGTGAAAAAAATATAATTCATCAAGTTAATAGAATCCAATACTAAGTGTAATACTTAACATAATATTACTGTCTCTCTAGAAAACGAAACATTAGTGTTCAAACTTATTGGCTTTGACAAATCATATGGCTTACAAAGCAGGAAAAGAGGGGTATATTGCAGTTTTTTATTTTTTTCTTAAAGCTACTTTACATAGACTTCACACTGCATTCATCGACAGTATGAAAATTTGATTGAAAATACTCAGATGGTAAAGATTTCATTTATAAATGTTTTTTTTTTTTTTTTTTTGAGGATGAGCACAGCAGTAGCTCATGACTCCATCTAGTGGTACATACAGATATAACAGGCCATCTGAAATGACACAACATGGCGTCCAAACCTTTGATATTTTTTGCAGACTCTATTTATCTAAAGTAAAACAGAAAAGCAAAAGGGTCTTATAAGGCCAAAACTAGTGCTCTTGCAAAAATATATTTTGGTAAGAAGAGAGTAAGAGAGCCTGTTTGGTGCAGCTGGGTGCTGGTGAGCTCATACTGCAGCAACATAGATGAGGGAGGGAGTCATGTAGGAAGAAGAGAGAAATAGAGAGAAAGGACAATAGAATGAATGGAGCAGGAAGGTGAACTGAGGAGAATTTGAGGAGAGTAAGAGACAAACAAATGAAGAGGGACAGCAAGATAAATAACAGAGAGGAAAGTAGAGGGAACAGGAAAAGCCTGAGTTGAGAAAGGAAACAAAAATAAAAGAATGTAAAGGAACATGAAAGTGAAAAGATGGTCAATGTGGAGCCAATCTGAGTTCCTTTCTTTCTTTCGTTTGATCCCGCTCAGTCCATCTCCATGTTGATTAATAGACCGGAGAGTTGTTACGGGAATGGCCAGGCACGGGGAATAACGAGGAGGAGGGACATCATCTGGACCGAGCGGAGCAGAGAGAGGAAGACCCCAAACCACAGCAGCACATAATTAAAATGGCTCCTCACACAACCATTTCCACAAACCCAATAATGAACAGGCTCCCTTGTCTCCACTGGGAGTTTCCTTAAACTTCCACAGACGTCAACAAGCCGCTCAGCTAATATCAGTTTTGTTCTTTTGTAGACATACATACAATATATAGAGATTTATTTAGGACCCCACCGTAGACACAAACTGGTACAGGGGGCGTCACGAGCGGGTGTTTGTTAAAGATATTAAATATATTCAAATTTAATCATCTCTGTGGCAAGCAAAATCATTTATGATTAAAAATGTGATTAAATATTTGTTGCTGAATTTCATTCTGTCACTGTAGAAAGCAATTAGACCAAAGGTCTCAAAAGAAACCAAGAATAATAATGACAAACATGATATGACATGATAATGTCTGTTGGTTTAACTACTACTTACTTCAGAATTATGATATTTTCATACATTTTAACTTGTTTTTTAGATCATTTCCCTGCTTGTTTGCTTTATTAATAAAGTGGCTTGCTGTAGTCACAGAGTTGCTGTAAACCAGGGGTCTCCAACACGTTGCTCGTGAGCTACCACTTTCCAAGAAGCTCACCAAAGACTTAATAAAGCCGGTTCAAAGTGAATGATGAGAGCCGGCGATTTATTTGTGTAAAGTAGGCAGAAGGCAGAATGATACGATGATCTTTGCGCTACAGGTGCTCCCTGCAGTGAGTCGACTGAATGTCACATGCATGCTGTGTAACCAATCATGTGAGGATAGACAAGGATCATTCCATTAAGCAGAGGGATGGGGTGCGCTCATACACAGGTGCACTGAACAGGACGGAGGGAGAGGAGGTGGAGAGAGGAGTGCGTGAATACAAAAGTAAGTGACAGTAGGAAAAGAAGCAGCATTTGGATGCTTATTTTTGAATATTTAAAAGATGCATTGAATCATGTAAGAGAAAATTGTGTGTATATACAAATTATTAAGTCAAAACAGCACTAAATTTGGCAAAATTATAAAAGGTATAATTGGTAAAATGAGGAGCCATTTGGGAGTCGTTTAAAGGGCCGCATTTATAACAAAGCTCAAAAAGCCATTGGACTGATGGCGGGATTGTAAAAGAGGTTGAAGCAATAGCTGAAACTTTATTTAGGGACCATAAAAGTAAGTTCAGAACCAGACAGATGAACATTTAAATGAGTCCATAAGAGTAAACCTGAGGCTACACTCCACTATACACCTCTCTTGTAATACACAGGAAAAATAATTAATAAAAATGCATGTACATACAGTATATAAAATGGACACGCAGATGAACAAAATCTTTATTTGTTGTTTTATTGTTTTATTGAAGCCACATTAGTGCTGCTAATTAACATGGCCAGCATTAGAGCGGATACCAGAGTGGTTTTATCCTTTTAATACTTTACTGGTTATTCAAGACAAAGGGGATAGCAGAAATAAATGGCCTGTCAATTTGTAGCGTCCGCCATGTTGAATGTTTTGGACTAGCAGTGCGACGTGTATGACGTGGCCAGCAAACCACACCCTGCTGCAGACAAAGGGCTTGTGATTGGTCTGAGAGGAAGGGATTTGCCGTGAGGAAGGGTATACGAAACACATATCCTACTGTTTACTACTATTATTACAACTAGTTTCATGGCATACTTATTTGTCTCTTGATGTATTCAAAGAAATGTCAAATGGCACCAAAGTCTGAAATTGTCACCCGATTCACCTGAGAAGGAGAATCTTTAGGAGTTTATTAGCCACTTTTTTTCTTAGAAGAAATGAGAATCAGAGGAATTCACTTAAGGCACTCAGGAGATGACACAGTCAAATAAATCGTACTCAGTGTTCAAAAGAAGACAATAAATCAGTCAATCAAACATGCTGTGAGTCACTAATGGGGAGTTTGTGTCGCTGCAATCAATACATCTGCCACTCAACATGGGGCTATTCAAAGACAACCTATGCTTCCTGTTCCACCCATCAGATTGGCTAAACCATCAAACAAGCCAGAAAATCTGCATTGAAGTGAAATTGTGTGTGTGAGAGAGGAAGAGCTTTCCCCGCTGACTCCACCACCTGCTCCAGACAATGTCAACCAGACTCATTTATCTCTCAACAGGAACCACTGCAAACACAAGCACATCCACCAGCACACACACACTCGTACAGTACTAATTACGTCATGTGCAGCAGTCTGGTCTGACTAATGTACAGTGATTGTCACCTTCTGCACTATTATCTAATCAGGAAGCATTAGCTAGCTGTAAATACTGTCAATCATAATGTTCTCTACAGCTCTCGATGGCATTACTCTAAATCAAAAATAATGTTTAACCTGCATTAAACACGAGCAGAACTTGTGAAGTGAAATAGTGACTCTCTAAAATTTAAAAGCTGGTGCAGAGGTCAAAAAAACCTAGCCTCTCATACAAAGAAGGATTTACTGATGTTGCATTGATAATGTAATTTATATTTGTTAAACAATGTTGACAAGTCTGGTTATGGCTGAAAACAGCTAACTCTGACCCAAGGCTTGCATGACCATGACATTTCTACACACAATTTGGAATCAGTTTTTCTACAATCCTGATTGTTTCCCAATTTTCACAATATCTACTCACATATAAAAACATGGCTCTTACTGGATTACTTAAAAATGAAACTTATTTTATGTGGAGTCCATCTTAACTAAGATTCTGATGATTTGACAAGTATAGTAACTCTGGCTTTACCGGCGCATTGTGTGCAGCAATCTTTTTTTTACCGTTTATGCGTTTTACTGTTATGAAAGTAAACAATATGCCACTGCTCTGATTGGATAACTGCGGATAATTATCCAATCACCGACCAGGTAATAATTTAAAGAATGCCCTTTTGCTTTCAATAGGAGCCCTCTCAGATGTCAGGTTAAACTATTGTTGCCAGTGCAAAGTCATAAAATACTAATATTCCCATTATTATTGCAGACAAGCCCTAAACACATTAAGTTTAATGTTTGGGAGAAAAAGGTTAAAAAACACCACAATCTCTGTAAAGTGACCTTGTATTTAAAGGCTCATCCGAGTGGCTCACACCCAAACCCTACTAAAAACTTTCCATCCATCCTCATCCATCTATCTGCCCGCCTTTCTGCCCAGTGCCACATCCACCCACCTATTCAGCTCACACAAAAAGACTCCTAGAAAAGAAGGAGAAGCACATACAATAGAGAAGTGCGTGGCAAGCAGGAAATTGAATGTCAAGGAGCCTTGTTTGCTACTGATGGAGGCTTGTGGGTTAGCCTGAAGGGGATAGAAAGACACAGAGAAAACGAAACAGAGGAGAAGATAATGAAATAGATGGAAAGTAAGAAAAGGGAGGGTAAAAGATATAGGGATAATAAAAGATGAGATATTGGAGATATAGAGATACAAAAGGACAGACAGACAGAAACGAGAGAGGCCATCACGCGCACAATGAGGTGGGATGGTGGGGTGTGAAGTACAGTGGGCCCTCATAAGGAACAGCGGCTCATTTTGGCACCTAAGGAACAGGGAGAAATGTGACTTTTGTGGAGAAAGAAGGAAGTATTCCAGTGAGTGACAGCCTGATCTCTACTGCTGGCTCTGTTAATTACACTCCAGGAAACAGGTCTAACTGAGTGAGTGACATCTGTCCACTATAACAAGGGAATATTATGTCAGCCACTCTATGGGCAGTAAAAGACATAATGAACCAATATATTGTGACATAATTTCAACCCCTGCCTCGGCAACAAAATAATACTGTGGTACAAAAAAAAAGTATATCTTTTAACGTACAAGCAAGCTAGTACATCAGTTGTGCTGTCCACCACATGGGGTACTGAAATGCTAAATATTGTTTTGCCTAAACATCTTGAGAGAAATTGCCCCACTTTTGACTTTACCCATCAGCCTATGGTCTATTATTTTAACTATAGGTTTATTTACAGATATAAGTGTGTAGAAGGAGAGCATGTGCAAAGGCAAAACAAGCCAGAAAGGAGAACAAAGAGGAAGACAATCAGACAGACAAAGAGATAAAGGATACAACTTCAGGAAGCTTGAGTAAAAGATTGCTTTAGATGATGGAGAGGAGGAGGAGGAGGAGAGGAATAGTAGGTCCAGCTCTGAATCCTTGGTGAACTATGAAAAAATAAATAAGTCCTAAAATTGGAAGGGAAGCCAGCAAGTTCGGTCAATGCGTTTCAGTATAAATAGCCTAATTAGCATGGCCGAGACGTCGCTGGGCTCTCAAACACAGCGTGGCAGAGCCGGTCTAATTACTGGCTAACTTTACCAATTATTCCACTGTTTAACCAGGCAGAAACTAAATCACAGCACCTGGTTATTTAGACACACTGGCTGCCCCGACAGTCTTCACACCACTTGCTGTCATTTTCAGTCACTGTCAACCTCCTTCTCCTTCGTGCATGTTCCTTCTCCAAAACACTCTTATTCAAAGTGGCACAGTGGACTCCGGTAGAGCCTCACAGCAGATATCTCACAATATATGCATCATTTGAATATTTACTTAGACGTTACTTTGATAATATAATATAGTGTAGTGTTGTGTAGTATAGTAAATAAAAAAATATAAAAAAGAGTTACATTTGTAATCCATTAAATATAAATATTCTGTTTGTAACTTACAAGATCTGAGAGCTAGTTTTTGTTTTTTGTTTAGTTTTTTTGTGTGTTGTGTGGTACTGCTGTTTTAACTCATTTTGAAAGCAGCTGTTGTAATTAAGCCCACCAAAATCATGGTTCTAATTTAAAATAAATCAAAGTGAAATTCTATGTTGTCCAAAATAATATTACCGATACCCACCTTTAGGTCCTACCCCACTGTTTGAGAAACAATAAACAATAGGATATACAATTGTGCTCTCAAGTTTAGTAACCCTGGCAGTATTTGTAATGTTTTTAAGCATTTTTCAGAGAATATGAATGATAACAATTTTTTTTTTTCACTCATAGTTAGTGGTTGGGTGAAGCCATTTATTGTCAAACAATAGTGTTTACTCTTTAAATCATAACAGATAACAGAAATGACCCAAATGACCCTGATCAATTTTGACCTGATAACTCGCACACAAGTGACACAAACAGGTTTGAATGGCTACTAAAGGTAACCATCCTCACTTTGATCTGTTTGTTTGGTTTGTAATCAGTGAGTGTATAAAAGGTCAGGTGAGGGATTCTGTTGAAACCAAACCACGGCCAGGTAGACCAACGAAAATTTCAGCCACAACTGCCAAGAAAATAGTTAAAACTGTGAAAATTGTTCAAGAAAAACTGTGAAACATGGAGGTGGATCAGTGATGTTTAGGGGATGTGTGCTACAAAAGCAAAGAAAAAGATCAATGCAACATGTTATCTGAAAATACTGGAGGAAAACTTGAACTCATCAGTCCAGAAGCTGTGCGTGGGACGTACTCGGATGTTCCAACATGACAAGTCGACCCGTCATTGGCTACAGCAGCATAAATTAAAGGTTCTGGACTGGTCACCTCAGTCTCCTGACCTCAATATCATTGAGCCACTCTGGAAAGATCTCAAACGAGCAGTTTATGCAAGACAGCCCAAGAATTTACAGGAACTGGAGGCTTTTTGCCAAGAAGAATGGGCAGCCATTACCATCTGAGAATGGGCAGCCATTACCATCTGAGAAAATAAAGAGCCTCATCCACAACTACCACAAAAGACTTCAAGCTGTCCTTGATGTAAAAGGAGACAATACACGGTTTTAAGAACTGGGGTATGTAACCTTCTGATCAGAATCGTTTGGGCAGTTTCTGTTGTCATTATGATTTAAAAAGAGTAAACACAATTGTTTTACGATAAAGGGCTTCACCCAAACTCTAATTATGAGTGAAAGAAAAGATTTTTGTGGAATCATTAATATTCTCTGAAAAATAGCCCAAAAAATAAATCAAATTCTGCAGGGCATGTAAACTTATGAAGCACAACTGTATCATACTGGGGCCCGAAGGCACTCAAGACTTAATGCAGAACAACACAATGTAAGTTATAAAACTAACAAGGATAACACATCTTATCCTCAAACAGTTATTAAACGTATCTTGTATCTACCAACATCTGATTCTGATGCACTGGTGGCATTATCAATGTTAATAACAGATTTAAAATGAGCCAGCAGCACTCATGATAGTTATCTTCCACCAAAGGAACCACTGGACCAACACAAAAAAACTAAACCTCTAAGTGACGTTTATATATCTCTCAATCCTGTTGACAATGATTATAGTGTGACAATGAAGGCAGCAGCTCATTTAGTTTACAACCTTAGGTAAAGTAGAACAGTAATGAAGAATCATTGCCACTGTATCACCACAATCATCATTTGTTTTGGTAATTAAGTTCTCAGATAAGTAGTGACTAAAACGCTCGGCTTGCAGTTCGCTCCTTTGTACGACATCAAGATGGATCTGTGGTGAGCTGCCTCCCAGCGCTTCAGGCATTGCAGAGTTAATATTGAGTTTCAGTACCCAGATGATTTATTCATAATGCATCAATCTCTTTCTGCCTGTTTATGTGTTTGTTTATGGATTTACAGTGTTTAACCATGCGTGAAATAGTTTGAAAAAGAAAAAAATATTAAATCAAGTAAAATTCGTTCACTTCTGGAACACTTGTTCTTTTACATGAAAAGACTCATTTTTTTCTGCTCAATTTAATGCATTAATAAATACTTACATACAGGTGGAGACTGGGGACAAAATACAGAGGGACACTTTCATTTTCTTACTTTCACACAAATGGCACGGCAGGACTAATATTATCTGAAACAAAGACCTAATTAGGCATAATTATTTTGCCATTATTTTCAGCTATTACATTTGCATAGTTTTACTGCTAATAGGCTGGGCATGTGGCTGCATGAGAGACATTCATTCTAACTTAATGTTAAGTTTGAATGTCAACACAAAATTGAAGCCAAAAAGATAAATGTGAATTAGGCACAGGATAATGTTTATAATTGAAAAACTATAACATCACATTCTTTGCTTATGGTTGTCTACCAAAAGTAAAATCTGAAAACTGAGGGAGATTGACTCTTTTGTGTCTCTTTTAAGCTGCATTACCAAATCAGAGCAGACCCCTTGTATGCAAGCATGCGATTGGCCAAAGGTTTCTTCAAGTTTATTTTCTTCTTAAAATCTTTGATTATAAAGCCTGTTTTGTGGCCTTCTAAAAACATTCTCATTACACTCTTCACCAATTAAAAAAAAAAACGTTGAACATGGCACACATTAACAACATGCAGTGGTTTCAATCGATAAGACATAAGAATCCATAAGACATTTATTAACAACAAGTACAACGCTGAAATGCAGTTGTCCCACATGTATCCTACTCTTGCATGCATCGGTTCCTCTGTTTTCCATTTTACATTCTGTCATTTCCAAAGAAAACAATGTCTCATGCTTATGCTGTAAATGTTTATGTAAATGTATATATGCAATCACTCAAGGTTTATTCTGAGGAACACTTGGAGGGTTTAGGCCGTGTTCACACCAAGGCCATTTGAACCGATTTGTGCCCATGTGGGCCCCCACTGGCCTGCACTCACACATGCAGAAACTATCCATGCCTGGTCCCAGTAAAGTCATCTGGTCACCACTATGCATGTTTGTTTACACAAAGCACTATAATGGCGACCGCAAGCCAAGCGGTACTCGTATACAGTATATATTGTGTGTGTTGTCCAATTTGTATTGAATAACATCATCCGCCCAGATTTTCAAAAGAGCTTCAATTTCATCATAAGACCAACGTGACCCTTTTCTAAAGACTTGGAAGCGTTCCATTCTCAAGCACTAGGCATCCTGGGTACATACACTAACCTGCTTAGTTCAGACCGGTTGCTAACGTGAATTTGTGCTGACCAGAGTACTAATCATAATTTATACTAATACTAATAATAAGGTTAGTGCAACATATTTTATTTTTGATGTACACTCTTATTTGACTACAAACATTTGTGTAGGTATATCAACATTTGAAGCTCAGATCCGCTAATTATGTAAAGTAAAATAAACACTGACAAACTAAAATAAGGAAATAAATATTTTATTTAGCAAGGTCAAGTCACCCAAGAGATGGCTGCCAACACTTTCTCAATTTAGAAAACAAATTAAACGGTGGTGAACGTACAACATGATTTAGTAAGTTCTAAACCACGTTCCACATGTCCTCGTTCACCTCAAAATGTTACACTGTTAATTAGCACAACAGAGGCTCCGTGGTTTTAGCTAAAATGTTTCTTTCTTTTAGTTTCTGTCACATGCTGTTGTTTACAGGGTGCCATTTTGTCATTTTAGTCTGCACTCCCCACAATTTGTAAGTAAATCACTGACTTACAGTTATCTTGTGTGATTTTTATTTTTTGTGAAAAGTGCATATTACCTATTACTATACAGTACTATTAACTATTTTTGTGCCTGAACATTACCATATCTCTGTATTGAAAATGTGCTGTATACCCTAATTATTTGACTTGATATGCCTTTAATATTTGGCTACTTAGTTAGCAGAGCTGAGCAGAGTTACCATTTGTTTCACTAAATGTAAAACAAATGTCACTTTTGGAGCGCTGTCCCATCTGAAAATTTTAGATAAATTCTGGTGCTTCTGCTTGTAAAAATAAAACAGTAAATAAAAAATAAAAAATGTCCAATTAAATGAACCGTGAACAGTGACAGAATCATCATTATTGTTCATTGTTTTCTTGTTACAAACACACAATCAAGCCTTAATTTGTGCGGAACATGGGGGAATATATTCCCCCACCTCCTAAACTATTTCCAGGAGAAGTTTCTTAAATTAAAAGTTCATGTTTTTAAACATTTTTAACTCTGATGATTTATAACTCAGTTTGTGAAAATTACCCATTAGTTTGTTAAAATGTCATTAAACTATAATGCAGTCTTTATAACAACTAATGTTCCTTTACCTTTTTTTTCTTGTGGGAAATACTTCCCCTAAATATTCTCACTGTGTTCCCCAACCTCCAGCTTTACAAGTTAAGCATGAGGTTAAGTAAGACATTACACTTCATAAAATCCCAACAAAAGGACGTGTTGGTGAATATATGGTATCCAACAATCTTTCTTCAAATACTTTTAAGGGTAGGGTCATGACCAAAGGTGAGAGTAGGAATGAAGAACCCTTCTTTACCACCAAAGAACGGTACATCGACTGCATTGTTGCAAAAGAAGCGGTGCAGACCCGTCTGCCAATCTCTTATTCTATCCTTCCCTCATTTGCAAACAACAACCCAAGATACTTGAACACCTTCACAGAAACTCTCCGCCAACCTAAAAGGGACATGTTGACATGGAGACGCTAATTCTCAGCCCAGCCGCTTCACACTCAGCTGCTGAAGGCCCGGTTCGATGACGCCAACAGGACAACGTCATCTGCAAGCAAGTTGTGATTTATCCAAACAGTAAAATGGTAAATGGTATACATTTATATAGCGCTTTTCTGTACCCTTCTCAGGCCCCTTAAACCTTTTACATGACGCTTCCATTCAGACAGTCACACACATTCTCACGTGGCGCAGACAGAGAGAGGGGGGCTGCCATACAAGGTGCTCACAGCTCTCTTCGACAACCACCAAACCCACCTCTACAGTCACACACATTCATACACCAGTGCTATGGACACTGGAGGCAAGGTGGGTTAAGTGTCTTGTACAACGACAGTATGTCAGGGAGAACCTTCCAGTTACAGGACGACTGCTCTACCACTAAGCCACTGCACCCTTTTATAAGATTAATCTTTTAAATCATAGTGATTAAAAAGATTAAATCACTATGATAAAGAGAGTTTTCAGCCTCACTGACAATCATTTACACCTTCTTTCCATTTCTTTTACTTGCTCGTTGTACAAATCTATCCTAGTCTGACGCCCAGCATTAAGAATTAAAATGAAGCAGTCCCCCGAAGCAGCTTCCACAGGTGACTGAACTGATTAAAACTGAGAAGAGCAGAATCTGATTTGGTCCTGGCATTATTAAACAAACACAAGCTCTGGTCCCAAAGCTATTACACAAAAGTCAAAAATAAACACAGCACTCGCTCTATTTACAAGACAAGAGCTGGGATCCAAGCATCTTCGATTACAGCCAAGTCACTCTTGGTCATCTCATTACTCAGTCTAAAAGGGGTCAAAGAGGGGTAGAAATGGATGAAGAAACTACAAAATTTACCGGTTAAAGACATGTGTAATTTCAGGAGACTTATGCAATTTACTTCAATAAATGTTTCAGATATGTGTTGAAGTGGACTCAGATGTGACTTCTTTATGCAAACCACCTTTAATCACAGTCACCCAAGAGGTTATTTAGCATTGGCTTAGTCCATACTCTGCAGGCTGCTGGACTGATGACAGCTTGTGTCCAGACAGAAGCATTTTTTGTGCATGATTTGACGTCAAGCTGCTGAGAGCAATGAGGCTGGTGGCTCGATTTAAATCAAAGGCTCTTGTATCTGGCCTTCTATGTTTGTGTCACACTTTCTCCATACAAATAAAGACAGAGACAGAGATCCTCCTCCTGGCAACCATTTGTCTGTATTTAATATTTTTCTGCACTATTATGCACTAAAGTGATGGCTAGACTCTTTAGAATGAAGTAAATATAAATACTGCCTCTTTGTTTCACTTCTGGCATCTTCACTGTGAGAGGGTTTTTGATGTAAAGCTATAAAGGAGCTGGTGAAGTGGAGTTGGTGGCAAAGAAGCAAAGGAAGCAAATAATCTGAATATGGTGCCAACAAGACTTTAACAGAAGAAGAAATTAAGCCTCTCATATTTTTTGCCCAAATCTTACCCAAGTTGAAAATAGTTTAAACCTATCACTTTACACCCACTTGTATTTAGAGAAAAATATGTTTATTGGCTTCTCTATAGCCTTCACAAACCTAAATTACTTTGCATCATTCTCCCTTCCCCCTTGTGTCCCTGCCCACCTTTGCCTCTTTATTCTGCTCTACGATGTGGATGTGCGTTGCTCAGTGCACAGGGAGGGAGCAGCTGGAGCATCTGCAGTCGTCTCCTCTGACAGCAGCACGGCATATGGCAGGGCCCTGTGAAGGATGGGTGCTGTCACCCGGCAAAGTGCTTACCCACCGATAGGAGAGGCGAGGCACACTAACGCCATGAGGAAGAGGAGGAAACAGCTGAACATCAGCACCCCTCTCATTTATTCTCCCACCAGCACCTTGCCAAGAGGGACACGCTGGATGAGCCTTAAAGAACGAGTTCACACTGGTAAGAAGTGTCCGACATTATCATCCTTTATGTCCACAAGAGCAGAGTATAACGCCAAAACAAGAATCTGTTGTTTAAGGGAATCATGATTCATGTAGCCCAGTAGATTTCCATAAAAAACAACCTTTCAGCCAAACTGAGTCACACAAGAAGAGCTTATGAATGAAAACCAAAAAGAAAATGTTCATTTTTTTTGCTCTTACCTCATTCAAACAAATGTGAATGTCATTTTCAATTTTGTCGACTTGAATAGAAGCACAATAAAATCAATGTTGATCGAGTCATTAGTAGCTGTCATTCATCCTCGTCTCACTCTGTGGAAATAACCAACCTGATTAAAGCCTGAAAGAGCTACTACAGTGCCTCTGACAGCTCCCTTTTCATTTGCAGTTTTCAATAAATGTATGTTGTCCTTAAATTACATCTGTAGTGTTGTTGTTTTTTTTTTACTTTGAAATGTTCTAAGCTTGTTACCAATGAGTGTATTGAGGTTAATACACTATATGAGTTTCTGTTAAAGTCTGATTTAGGGCATTTTGTAGTTAACATGCAAAAAGCTAAAGATTTTCAGTTCTTGGACTTTCAGGGGATGGTAATATTTACTGTTTGCTGTCTGCCCTGGCTTGTAATGAGGAACATAGCTTGTTCTGCATGTCGCAGCTTAAAGTCCCAGCCGCCTGGGGATGACCTCCTCGGTGAAGTAGGCCACATGCAGTCAGTAGCAACTGTCTGGCCTCACGTCTGGCTCACTGACGGCAAACCTCCATGCTTTTTCACTTTTCAGCAGCCAATTTAACATGACTGACAGATAAGTTTCTCTATAAACCTCCACCTTTCGAAACAACCCCTTCTCTTCCTTTTAGTCAATCACATCAGACTTCCACAGTTGTAATCCGAACAGGAGTACTGTAAAATGCACCTGAGTTATGAGCCGCCTTAAACCACTGACCTCAGAGTTAGAGCGATACCTCCACGGCTGACAGGAAAAGACTGAAAGCACTTAACTAAAGAGAAGATCTTGTCAGACCACGGCTCAATACTGTGTGTCAAATTTAATTTTATTTACAGTTGTTATTAAATTGTCTTCCACTTTTAAGTCTTTCCTATTTATTATAATTAAATCCAATTTGACTCCAAAAGGTATGACTAAGAACGTGTTGGGTTAAATTTGGCCTAAATACGTAGCTACCAAAAAAGTTGCTTATGTCCATATGTTAAAAAGACTAACATACAGGCTGAAGGCAGTGTTTCCCTGTTTAAAGTCTTAATGAAATAGTTGCTTTCATCATGGCTATTCAACAAGAATAATCTCTAAGAAAAAATCTGTACTTTAATAGGATTGAGCCAAGATCTGATATTGCTACTTTTAGTTTTTTCTAAATAAATCACCTTCCTTGCACTCTTATGTTAACGTATTGTTACTCAATGGCAGCTACTTTTACAAAACAACCTATTTCCTCCGTCACTTCCCAACCAGTTTTCTTCCATCTGTCCTTAATCTTTTTTTGTCGCTCACGCTGGAGTCTGACAGCGGGTGCAGTGCCTTTAATGGGAGCTATCTCCTCATTAAATAGCTGCAGGTATCCACTGAGCTGCCCAGGAAGGAGACAGAGAAAAAAACACGGAGGCTGAGTGGCGGCTGGTGTTGCTACGGCCCTCTCTGACATGACATACGGACAGATTCTCGGTGCTAAATCTGAATTACAAATGTCTCCAGAGTCGAGAAAAGTGAGCGCCAGGAGTCAGGGTCATGAGGAGAGGTCCAGGCTGCCTCCCCCTCCCAGAGTGATCTGGCTTGTCCTCATAGGCTCTTTGACATCCTGCTACAAAGAAGAACAGAAAAAGCCAAAGCAGGGCAATGAGGAAAGAAGACAGGACACGAGGGAGAGGTGAAGGTGGTGTGAGAGGGAAAAAAGTATAACTCTGTGATGCTCAAAGTGGGCGGCTTCTAGACATGAAAGAAAATGGGGGAAAGAGGAGGAGGCAGAATAAAAGATAAGAAGGAGGCGAAAAACAGAAAGTGGATGAGATGAGAGTGAGCTGGGCTCTGGGGCGCTAGGGCGTTCTCAGATGCAGGACGGGACCATCTGGACGAGAGCACAGCCAGGTCTCTGACGATAAATACTGGGCTTCACTCAAATATGGAAAAAGACCAGAAAAACAGATTCAGACAGCCTTTACCATACTTCCTTAGCAAAGAGTTGTTAGACCCCACTCAGAACCCACAAGCCGACTCTCAGGCCCACTGCAGCTACTGCTCTCAAACCGTTTACCGCAAGTAACATTATCAGACATTTTACCCGAAAATACATAGACCCAACATATCATGAGAACACGTTTCTCCAAATAAACTTTCTACACATCTGATACTGTTTACGAGATACATATTTCCCTAAAAGAGAACCGCTCAAGTCTTATGTCATCATTACATTTTTGATCCTTCAGAATTCAGAATTGTTTTCTTGTCTCTGTTTGTTGATTGAAGCATCTACTTCTTGTCTATATGAGTAAAAGTTCAATAAATGTTTTTATGGACTGTTTTTTTTTGTTTCAGTTTGCAGTGGTTGTGCCAAACAAAAGTGATGCCAGATACCACAGCCTAGTCTTTTAGTGGAGTTCATCTTTTGTAATGCCAGCAAGATTTTGTACAGTTTTCAGGGACTTTCTATAAACTTGGGACAACACAAAAGGTCTCTTGGATTTATTTTTCACTTTATTTTCTCATTTAATGTGTTTTGTGTTGTTCTTTTTTTCTTTTTTTTTCTCAATAAGAACCATGTTTTGTTTTTCAAGTATGCAGGATAAATCAGGCTAGGACTGGCTAATTACCAGAGAACAACAAATATTCACCAGGAGGATATCACTATAAACAGTCGGCTTTAACCACACCTCTGTTCCTTTTGGTACGTGAATAAAGTTTGTTAGGAAAGGACTCTTGAAGGTAACTAACTCAGCACACTTCTGACTCTTACTACAACAAACAGTCTCATCCTCAAAAATATGTCCCAACGAGACGTGCCAGCACCAGCTCACATAATACATGCAGAAGACAGTCCTACATACACAAATGTAGCGTGTCCCACAAGGCTGGGAGAAGCTGCACTGCCCCTCCTACCCCTCTGTCAATAAGCCCAGTTTGGAAGCACTTTAAACAGACTCTGCTACAAAAAGGAAAAACTTGAAGACGCACTCTTCTCCGTACCCACCGGGTTAATTAGAATTGTTTTAAACAGCCACTGCCATGCTTTTTAAACATTTATGGGTGCATGCATTACAACCAAGACATTAACATATCCAGAAAGTTTAACCCTGGTTCCATTACGAGGAGCACAGGGGGAAGCAGACAGAGGACAATTGACCTCTGCTGCCCCCTGTGTTACAGCCGAAAAACAACAAGGGAATTTTCAATGAAGAGCATCAGCCTGCTCCGGATCAGAGGGATCGCAGCCAAGCCACCATGCCCGCTGAATGACAATCAGCTCGTATGTTAGTGATGAGACCAAGAGCGAAACCCAGAGGCTGTGTAGTACCAATAAAAACATACATTATTCACAGGGACATACAATGAGCGCTGGTGAATGAAGTAAAACAGGATTACACTTTGGTCACTGCAAGGCGAGAGAACGTAAGACATTTTTATATTTGCGCTATTAATATTATTGATATCTTTATTTGTTTTTTTGCACATTTAAGATAATAATTAATTACAGAACTGATAATCATTATAAAACTGCTGTTCATTTTTAAATCTATCCTCAGAATAGAAATATGATGGTCAAAGTGATTTTAAACAGTGCCTATCCATTCCATTTGCTATTTCTGTTACCTATATATATATATATATATATATATATATATATATATATATATATATATATATATATATATATATATATATATCCCTCATGAAAATGTCCTGTTTTGACCTCTTAAGACTTAAATATAAAGCTGCTCTTTGTGTTTTGCTTGTTTGTTTGTAGCTTAGATGGTAAATATTTATGATAAAATATGAAGTTCACCGAGTTGGTTTTTGCAACATTATATAGAATATGACAGAAGGTGCAAACCTGGAATGTAACAAATGTAACAATGATCCATGATTATTATGTGGTCCACTAAAAGAGTTGGATAACCACAGCTAATAAAATAAATGTAACTGTGTGTTGAGTGATTCAGATGAAACGAGAACAGACTGAATTCTGTTTTAAATATAAGATCCTTTTTAGAAAAAGCACTTTGGCGGTCCCAGGAAAGCACCAGTTTGTTGTCCAGCAGCAGCCTTTTTTGATTGGGCCATTAAGAAGTCCTTTCTTTTGAAACTCAGTCCTTGCCCTGGACAAAACGCTCTGCCCTCTGGCTCTCTGGAAAGGAAAAATACAGGGACAAACAAGGAGAAACCAGATTATTTGGGGACTTTTCATGGCATGATTAAGCCCTGTGTGTTTCGATGTGTGTGCGAAAGAGAAAGTTTATTATGACTCATGGCCATAAGTGGCGAAGGAACAATGGCGAAAGAGGCTGGTGCGGGAAGTATTGCCTGCGGGGAGCTTTTAACACTTCAGAAGAAAACAGAATCTCTTTTTCTCCATCCTCTCGGTGCCACATTAAGACCAGTGGTAAACACGAGACAGAACTGTGTGCCTCTTTGCCCGAGAAGTGAGAAATTGCAGGGATCAAAGCAGTCCAATTATCATGTGTTTATGGAGTGCCAATTATCTCTGACAGTGGCAGGAAGGATTCAGTCGCACTACAAAGACTCACAAAAGGTGATGGCGTTCTTGTGTGTCCAATATAGTCACAGTGTGGGGGCGGTCACAGCTATTTTCAGTCACCTAACACTCACAAATACTCACATACAAGGTCAGTTGAAAAGGAGAGCACAGTAAATTACAGCTAATTGCCAATAGAAAGGAAGAAACACAAATTCTGCCAATAAGCCAAGCAGTTTTGGAGGGATAACACCATTCTGTGACGGAATTACATCATTCATCATTTTGCTAATGAGAAGAAAATGTTTCCTTGGGCTCAACTCAAGCATTTCCAGCACTACACAGTTAATAGAAGTAGCTCTATCATAATGGTTGCCACATTTTGTAGAATTGTTGTCCCTTCCTTTTCGTTAAGGTGAAATTTAGTTATGGAGGTGTTCAAGCTAATCCATTAAACAACAGCTCCAAGCTTCAGAGAAACATTATGACTTAAAATACTATACCAAACGTTAGCACCAAAATAAGCAGCTGATGTTGCAAGTTCATTTTGATGTAGGGGGTGAACCATTAGTAATGACATACCATCAGCTCACATTTATTTGAACAAGAACATAACTTGCAACTATTTCAAACATGTTGTATGGCCTCACAAAGCGGTGTTTAAACTGTGTAGACTTAATAAATGTAAAGGACTTAATGACGGCTATCCAGGAAGAGAAGAACAGAATATTCAAAATAACTCTAGAGATGTGCTTTTAAATTCCTGTTCAGCCCTTTACAATGCACTTCACAGATATGCTTCGTGGTTTATTTATCAAGCACTAATAATGGAAATTTCTTTAAAGGTACAAGAGTAAACCTAAATACATTGTTATCTGCAGTCATACATAATTTTTTGATTATTTTGAGTGTAAGTACAGTTTAAATGGCCTTAAAGCATCAGAGCTATTTCATACCAAGAGGCTGGGCCTTCTGTCATGTAAAACTCTGCTTCATTCTTCATAGTGTGTGCACTTTATGCGTTTAGCCCTGGCAGTTCAAATAGATTACTTGGGGCTGCTCTTGCGTACAGATCCCAACAGGAGATCTGCTGTCAGATCACAGTAGGAAACACTAAGATGAAGCGTCAATGCTGCTTTAAGATCGTGTATCAAATCCCCTGTTTGGATCCGAGCAGGGATTGCTGGGGGACTGCAGTGCATATGCACTTATTCTCCCCACTGCTCAAGCAGGAGGTCCTTAACTGTAATCCCCTGCCTTCGAAGGATGTCTATTCAAAAAAGACTCACTACACATGTAAACCAATGCAAATAAAATAAGTCGATGCACAGTATTGTATTCTTTTTTCTGCAACAGTGTGTGACAAAGAATTGTAAATGACATTCCTGAAAAAAAAGGTAGAGCAGGTTTGAAAATAAAGTTCTGCGACCTGAAACACGCTGCTGAGTGTTCACACTAAAGAACTAGGTAAGAACACATTAGGTGTGTCTCGTGAGTTGACTGACTTTCACCCACTCTGGCATGTCCTTTAAACATGTTAATACGTAGCATGTGAGACCCACGCCATATCCTAAGGCACAGACTCTCCTTGTGAAGTTGTGTTATTTGGGTATGAACCTGCACAGCAGTGTAGAGTGAGGACTTCCCCTGTGGCCCTATCTGAAGACGGAGGTGTGAGCAGAGAGGTTGGCAGGGCAGTGAGACGGAAGGCCAGCCAAGAGCCGGGTGTGAGAGAGAATGCTGAATAGAGTTGGTGCAGGCAGAAAAAAAAAGGAAAAGGTGTGACTTCTTCAGTACTCTCTTGTGATAGTTAGGGGCTTGTGCGTAAGTGGATGTGCGCATACATAAAAGAACCAATGATGAACGTGTCTGTGTGCTGAGCTCAGCTTATGTCATGCTGCCATTTCCAGTGGGGCCTCCAAAACCTGTATTGGCAGAAAATCAAATTCAGGTCAGATTGTTGGCACTAACTCTCTCAGCAAGCTAGCCATGGTGGCATGAGAGCAAAAACTCTGCCAGAATAATAAAAAGTGATCGACAGTGGTGGACACTGTTTAGACCTGTCAGTTCTTGCTGAATTTTTTGTGCACAAATATGAAGTCTTTGAGACGCATAGTACAAAGTAAAAACAGGTATTTTTGTATGTTTTTTATTAACATCTGATAGTAACAATTATTATGCATCTTGGTTGTCTGGCCTATACTCAGTGAATAACTCTTTAATGCCAGACAGTAACAGTGCTTTAAATATTCTAAGTCTAAAAAACTAGAATGTATATTAGATTTGACAAGACACTTTATTTAAAACACAAATAGAATTGATAGTTGTCACTGACTGACTGTACTGTATGTTTCTTACACTGCCACTGAAACCTGAAGGTGATGAAACAAGTAAGAACTGGAAGGTCTAAAATGGTGGCAGAGAAAGAGCTGCCGGGGCCAAGGTGCGTAAGTGAGCGCAATCCATATTCAGACTGAGGACTCAGGGGCACAGTTGGCACACAAGGAGAAGGTCGCCATGTTGAAAAATACCAACCCACACAGCGGCCAAAGTAAATATGACTTGTTCTGTCTGTGTAACTTTTCTTTTATGAGATAAAATGAAATCCTTGCAAGAGCCGTGACAAACTACCAGCACACTTCTCTTCTTGAGAGAAACATCTTTCCAGAAATTAGATGTAAGGAAAATTAAATATAACATGATCAGTGATATTTGTTAGATATTCTTAAAAAGGAGTTCACTGGGATAAACACAATTCTTCAACTGATATTTCCTCAGAAAGACCCACCTAAACATGACGGCCAGTCTCTCAGAGAAGAAAATCTAATCCCAATTAAAGATTAGGCTTTATACTCTAGTGTCAGCACAAACATGTCTATTGACATTCTTTCTACCAATGTCAATACCATCTGATTATGTAGAGCCTTACCAATAGTTTCTAGTCTATTAGCAGAGCTCGGCTCACCCACACAGAATGCCTGATCACCTCCATCAGTTACTTAGGGCAACGCACACTGACAAGCTCACAATACACACTCACGTCGGACGAGCTCACGACACACACTCACGTCGGACGAGCTCACGACACACACTCACGTCGGACGAGCTCACGACACACACTCACGTCGGACGAGCTCACGACACACACTCACGTCGGACGAGCTCACGACACACACTCACGTCGGACGAGCTCACGACACACACTCACGTCGGACGAGCTCACGACACACACTCACGTCGGACGAGCTCACGACACACACAGACGTCGGACGAGCTCACGACACACACTCACATCAGACAAGCTCACGACACACACTCACGTCGGACGAGCTCACGACACACACTCACGTCGGACGAGCTCACGACACACACTCACGTCGGACGAGCTCACGACACACACTCACGTCGGACGAGCTCACGACACACACTCACATCGGACGAGCTCACAACACAGACAGACGTCGAACGAGCCCACGACACACACTCACATCGGATGAGCTCACGACACAAACTCACGTCGGATGAGCTCACGACACACACTCACATCAGACGAGCTCACGACACACACTCATGTCGGATGAGCTCACGACACACACTCATGTCGGATGAGCTCACGACACACACTCATGTCGGATGAGCTCACGACACACACTCATGTCGGATGAGCTCACGACACACACTCACGTCGGATGAGCTCACGACACACACTCACATCGGACGAGCTCACGACACACACTCACATCGGACGAGCTCACGACACACACTCACATCGGACGAGCTCACGACACACACTCACGTCGGACGAGCTCACGACACACACAGACGTCGGACGAGCTCACGACACACACTCACATCAGACAAGCTCACGACACACACTCACATCGGACGAGCTCACGACACACACTCACGTCGGACGAGCTCACGACACACACTCACATCGGACGAGCTCACGACACACACTCACGTCGGACGAGCTCACGACACACACTCACATCGGACGAGCTCACAACACAGACAGACGTCGAACGAGCTCACGACACACACTCATGTCGGATGAGCTCACGACACACACTCATGTCGGATGAGCTCACGACACACACTCACGTCGGATGAGCTCACGACACACACTCACATCAGACGAGCTCACGACACACACTCACGTCGGACGAGCTCGCGACACACACTCACGTCGGACGAGCTCGCGACACACACTCACGTCGGACGAGCTCACGACACACACTCACGTCGGACGAGCTCACGACACACACTCACGTCGGACGAGCTCACGACACACACTCACGTCGGACGAGCTCACGACACACACTCACGTCGGACGAGCTCACGACACACACTCACGTCGGACGAGCTCACGACACACACTCACGTCGGACGAGCTCACGACACACACTCACATCGGACGAGCTCACGACACACACTCACGTCGGACGAGCTCAAGACACACACTCACGTCGGACGAGCTCACGACACACACTCACGCTGGACGAGCTCACGACACACACTCACATCGGACGAGCTTACAACACAGACAGACGTCGAACGAGCCCACGACACACACTCACATCGGATGAGCTCACGACACACACTCATGTCGGATGAGCTCACGACACACACTCATGTCGGATGAGCTCACGACACACACTCACGTCGGATGAGCTCACGACACACACTCA
Organism: Neodontobutis hainanensis; assembly: GCA_024349245.1. NCBI lineage: Eukaryota > Metazoa > Chordata > Actinopteri > Gobiiformes > Odontobutidae > Neodontobutis > Neodontobutis hainanensis. Next base: position 1,605,284 of record JALDNG010000086.1, on the reverse strand, counting down.
CGTCGGATGAGCTCACGACACACACTCGCACAAATAGTGTTTGTTTGTACCACTAGATGGAGTTGTGAGTCACTGTGCACATCGTTTCCACAACTGACAACAGCTGCTCTATTTTGTTCGGTCTTCTATTGCCATTGACAAGACAGTAAAGATTCTCACTACTAAAAACAGAGTTATCCAACACTTAAACCACACACACGCACACACGCACACACACACACACACACACACACACACACACTTTGGCTATGACAAAACAAAAGCATTTTCATTGTCAAGACTTAACAAGGAGTCTATTTGAATACAAAACAGCTTGCAGCTGAGGATAAGAACTTTCCATCTCGCCTTTTTGAGCTGTCAGAGCACAAGTCTGCAGGGGGCAGCTGTTTTCTCTGGCACAGGGATGAGGGAGGTGTCAAGAGACAAGTTACAACCCACCCAACAGCCTCCGAGGAGAGAAGCAGCACATTAAACCGCGGAGAGAAATGATGTGGCTGAGCCGGGAGGACAGTGGGAAAGGAAGCCGCTTGGCTGCCATCGCTGCCTGTATCCATCTCCATTAGCAAGTATGGACCATCAAAGGATCCAGAAACAGACACACTCTCTAGTGGGGCTCAAGAGCTGACTGATGTGCACAGGCTGATTCATCAGAAAACATTGGCTTTACAGTCACAATACAAACATCTAACTTTAGAGTAGACATTTAGAAACTTGAATTGTACAAAGGAAATGTTTAACATGCTTCAACATGCTGAATAACATACAATTTAATGATCTAATCACAATGGATAGCTTACGCGGCAGTATGTAAGCAATATACACAACTATATAGTAAATATCTTTAGCATTTCCCTTGAGAGTAGATCTATTTAGCAAACCATATACAAACATGCTAAAATAATAATCTCATGAGACTTTGCTTCATTTTATCTTTACACAGCTACTTCAGTAAAGGTAGTTTACTGAGCCGCTCTAAGTATGATTTCAGTACATGAGGCAAAAATGTAATTTCAATGGGATTAATTATTACATAAAACACACTTGACCAACAACACTAGTCTAAAAGAATAAAATAAAAAATACAGATAGAGGTCAATCATACTTCATAATTACATTTAAAAAGTTTACAAAAGAGAGTAATGAGACAGTGACTCAACACAGTAAAATGTAAAATAAACTCCATATACTGTAATTATTGGTAGTACTTTTAATGTTTTTGTGTTTGAGCTCACCTAAAAACATTCTTATGACAGTTATTGCAGCTACCATCAGTGAGGCTGAGGAAATGCTGACCTGTTCTAGACCAGGTACAGGTCTAAAAATAATCAGAGCTCAAACTACTAAAAAGGTCCTGAACTAAATATGTCCTGATTTTAAATATGAGATGAGTCTCAACGTGCAAGCTTGTCATTAATAATGTCCACTGATGATCACAAAGTACTCTCTCAGTGATAGCCAGCATTTCCACTGATACCATCCCAGACCCTGCTTCTTCCTCAGACTCCGAGAGAAACTGATAACCTAAGTACGTGACATAATAGTCCAGGCTGAATATTATTTTGCCATTGAGATGTTTTTTTTTTTTATCTCAATTACCGTTGCATTTTTTTATTATCATTATAAATTGTTCATCTAAATCAATGTTCAACTTACACATAAAAAGATGGTAATAATTTTAAATCCCAGCACAAATATTAAATGACTATTGTATGAAAGAAATAAGAAACATTGCTGGAAACTATGTATACATTTGTCAGCCCATTATTTAAATTTCCTGCCATGTTCCATCAATGTGCCTTTGACTGTTGCAGTTTAGGCGTATATACTATTGTAATTGTCCCCATAGGGGTTAAATGTATACCCAGTCAGAACTCTGTCCTGCCACATAAACAGTCTAAAGCCACCCAGCTTTCTTAATTAAGGCACTTTGTTTTTATTTGGCTTTTTCCACGGGGCTGGATTAAATTGGATTCTAAATGATCCAGAACCAATAGAGCAATCTTTACTGCCATATTCTTAGACGGGGCGCTCACTAAAGTGTCACAAATATGCTGGCAGTTGGGTAATTTTCTCCTGTGACAAGGGAACCAAGTGGAGAGGTTGGGTCTCCCCAAGGGGATTGTGGGGAGATTGGAGGAGGGCATAAGGCAAGAATGGGTTGGAGTGTGCACCATAGAGCAGACCATTTATAGACATAAGCCCCTAGAGACACAAAAAGAAAGAAGTTAAGGAAAATGAGATTCTCTACACTTCATGTGGTCGCCCCCACTTTCAGGATTTTCTGGGGTCATTTAGGGGAGCAGCGCTCACGAAATGGCAACAAAGTCAAACACCTCAAGGGTCTCTTTATTAGTCATACTACAGGCAAAACCTTTTTACATTACCACATAGCCAGCAGCATAGAGTAAAACAGACAGAAGTGGAAGCTTTAAAAGCAATAACTGCATTTAGAAATGTTTTTATAGAAATAAAAGTGATATGAGAAGCAAATGTTAAAGCAATAACGGACAAAGGAACAGAGCGGGGTTCTTTATAAATACACGTGGCACTCACAATAAAGTACACATTGCAAAGTGGGGGTGTCGGGTTTACCTCGGAGGATGTTTCTCAGCAGGAAAATGATTAGCCTTTCTACACAAGCTTCACTGCAGGGGGTTGTGCAACTATCACTGCATACGCCTCTCATCGGAAAACACTTCCTGCTCTGTCTTGGCCTGCCTCCCGCCCACTGCTCCTCAGTGCTTCCTTTAAAGCGAGCTGCGAGGCATGAGTTGAAAAGCCAGAAAGTCTGATACCCAAAGAAGCGGACACATCTGGCCCACACTAATTCAATTCCACACAAGTTTGCTTTACTTCGCCATAACATAACCTAATTAAAAAAAAGCAGGAATCGGAGGCACATTTATTTCCAATTCATCAGCGGGGAGTGAGGCCAGCAAAGACTTCTAAAAAGGTTGGGTCTTTTTTAATTAAAATCAAAATTGCCTCGCGCTACTTTGAATTATATATTTACTAGAAATGAATCCAAGCAGCAGTGATTACACAAGCCCGTATGGCTATCAATATCCACATTATTAGACACACTCTACGTATTAGACACACCTTCTACATTTACAAATTTCACTGCCCCAAAGACACAGGTGCATCAACTGAGTTTTTAATTGCAAACCTCCAAAACTTTGAGATATAAAGTTTTCTGCTGAACACACACAAACAATGTTTCCTGTTTTAACATATTCTAAAGACAGACACAGCAGCACAGAGGCTTTGACCAGGTTTTTTTATTTTAAAGTTGAGGACACAAAAACATTGCACAAACCTTTCTTTGGGATAACGAATAAAAGAATATAGAGTATAGTCTTTTAGAAGGAATACATCCAACCCACAGAACAGTACATATATGTACATTTATTAGCTAAAGTTGCTGGGACAGGCTCCAGTCACCCACGGCCTCTAACGGGACCAAGCGGAAGAAAATATATTAACATTATGACCACTGAAATGTAAAGTGACTGACAGTGAAATGGGCAAATGTCAAAATTTTAAGTGACATTTAAATGAGCTGCAAAGAGGAATTGTTAAGATGACTGGGTCTGAGTGCCTCCAAAATAAAACAAAAGCCTATTTGTGTTCTTTTTTTTTATAAAGTTGGAAAGGCAAATCAATTTTTTTTTAGCCAATATAATCTATTTATATTTAACTTGAACTGCACATTCAGGTCTGATTGAGAGGAATGCCAGTAGAAGGTTAGTCTTATAAAGAGATAAAAAAAAAATGCTTAATTTTACATTGTTTTTAGCATTTCTTTATTCATTCTGTGTAGCATCACTGAACCGTTTTTACTGCCTCAATTTCTAAAGTAATGTCTTAAGTATAACTATATCAAATAAAGGTCTTAGGACAAAGAGACAAAGCAAGTGTTTGTGTGTATTTCATAACTACTTACTAACTCGTTTTATTCACCGTTGTGTTTCTAAAAACAGTGGAGCATCAGATCAACTTCTACTTTCAGACGTAATGTCAACTGTCCACGTGTAGGACTGAACCCAGATCTACTTATTTATATATTTCCTTGAGCTATATGTCTAAGTGATGATTGGTCAGCAAGGGACTTCAAAACCCCAGATCAAACCTGCCTTTCATCTTAATAAACACTGACAGCAAACGAAGAGAGGGAGAGAAAAAAGGCTGTTTTTTTGTTTTTTTTCTTTTTTTTAAAGGTATGTGCAAGGACATTGAGGCGATACAGCCTCCATCTATGACATAGACTTCATTTACCCTGCTCTTCACATTAAAGTGGTGTTTAAATGAGATTAACTCTTATGGTGGAAACAAATGATGCCACGGTTAAAAGGTAATGTTTAAACAAAAGAAAAAGACAAGTACAGCTTATTCAACAGTTTACTGACTAAAGCAAATAGAAACCTTGCTTATTGTTGACATCTATGTAATTTGGTTTGTCACAGTTTCCTATAGAATGCGTGAATGACTCATTTTCTATGCTTTACAACAAAAGCTACTTTGCTTTACACAAGTATTTGCATCTGTTTAACATAAAAGGAAGTGTTTAGAGCAGGTTTTAAAGCAAGGATATAATAATATAATAAACTGGTTACAACAATGCACATTGAAAGTTCCACCGCCATCAAAAAAACATCATGTAGCCAGAAAAGAGTGCAGACAGTCTAGATAAATCACATGTACTTACATTTACTGGTACATTGTGAGGGACACTTTGGACATTTTAAAATGAAATGTTGTGTAGATGTGTCTCACTTTGCAAAAACTGTCTGTCCATGATTTGGCCTGGAATTCTCCTTCTCAATAGAAATACTGTCCAACCAATAGTAACTGCCCAATGCGTTATATGCTTTATTCCAACTCAAATTCATAGAGACCAGACTAATTCTACAGAAAAGAAAACATATTAGGATGACTTTTTATATTCTTACATTTCACACCTGAATATGGCAGCACTGGATGCCTTAAGCCAGTGGACATTCTCAGTCTGGACGAGTAGGGAGTCGCTGTGGGTGTGAGCCAGCTGTAGGGGAAAGTGTGATGTGGACTGGTGGGGTGTGCAACAAATTGGTCAAGCACACCGCCTCTTCAGTGAGATCCACCATAGAAAGCTGTTGGATAGTTCCAAAGCAACAAACAAGACTGTTAAACAACTACAGGTCCTCATTAAATTTCATTACTATGAAAAGCGGTGACCTTGAGCATTTTAATAGAATGAATTCTGTAATTGAGTTGCATTTTCCAGTGAGCAGGATGTAAAAGCTGTGAATTCATTTGTTTTAAAAGAAGCTTCAGCAATCAAAGAAGTGCACTGGTACACGTCAGGCATCGCGGAGGGAAGCCTGTCTTTATGAGCAGTGGGGTTGAGCTTTGTTTAGATTTGAGAGGAGTAGAGCGATTGGAGCCAGATTACCTCCACCCAGCAGAGCCATAAGTGAAGGGCAAGGCTTTCATCTCAAACTGCCAGTAGCCACACACATCAAGGTTATATTGTACTTTAAAGGTAGTGTGGTTAGGACAAGTACAATCTTCCAACCAAGGGACTATTGCTACATTACTGTTGTTGCTGTTTTCTAGAGACTAAAGTAAATCATTTTGACTTTAAATTTAAAATTTATGTAGTTCCTAAATCCCTCTTTTCTAGGAATGGGTATACGACTATTCTAATATTTAAAAATCTGCAAAATATATTTGAAAAAAAAAACACTATTACAAATTTGCAGATAAATACCTATATATTCTTTAATAAAATTAATCTATAAGGAGCAAACTTGCTTACACAGATCACAGCTGGCAGAATTTTTATTAACTGTAGTAAAATAAGTCCAAACGACGCTTGCTTGTCCTGTCTCTGCTCGATTATATATTATTAAAATTTTACCTTAAATATTCAGATATTTTATTTGTGGAAAATGCACATCCCTACTCTTTTCCACAGACCTCACCCCTGTTTCTCTAAAGTCCTTACTCTGTTTCCTACTGAAGTCAACACAAAGTCTCAGTTTTATTCCTTGCTAAACCTACACATCCCCAGTCTCCTGCCAAAGAATCCCACTACGCTGCTTAATTAGTGGCTGATTGAAAAAGGGGTTCAGGACCTAAGCATAGTTGGCAAAAACTGAATATCAAAAAATGACTGGAGCGTAGCGTTAGAGCAGGGAAGAGTCTAAAATATCAGGGGGACCTCTGCCGATTTATGAAAAGGTGACATCAAGACCTCGACGGCTCCTCATCCAGACATGACTTAATTAGAGAATGTGTCTTATCTGCCTCAATTTGGTGGCCCTTCTTTTGTGCCATTTGTACCTGATGAAAAACACTGGTGGCATTTTCACTCAGTAAAACAATAAAATATTAATCACAAAAGTTGGAGGAACAAATCAGTGCTGATTTGCGATTTAAATTACCTGAGACTTCCTGGCAATTAATTATAGTCTATACAAATAAGTGTGTAGCATACTGTACCTACAGCACAAGGGTTTCTCCACAGTTCTTCTCCTTAAAGAGCACCATGAATGCGAAGCAATCACTAGTAATCAATTTGAGAAAACATGACAACTGTGGCAGCGAGCTAACAGCCTTGCAGCTCTCTAAATAGACCCAGATGACACTTAACCAAAATAAAGTGAAGAATGTTTTTTTTTGTTTTTTTTTTTCATCCTTTTCATGACAAACATCAAGAGGAGAGCGGCAGGAGCAAAGCAGCAATAACAGCTCTGTGAGATAGAGGAGATGGGCGCTAATCATAGGAGTCCCTCTGAAGACAGTTCATTTGTCAGGGGGAATCAGATGATGACAGAGTGAACGGCAAAGAATAACTAACAGGTAAGAATGTGCAAAGGAAAAGTATGGTAAATATTTTCACAATAAAGTGAAAGCCGGGCAGATGCTCGCAGAGTCTGAGCCCCCAAAGGCAATTAAAAGACAAAGTAAAGATGTACTGGAGGTGCTATGCTGAGATAAAGGTTGAAGTGTTTGTTGCAGCTACTAGGGATTCATCATCACCTCGCAGGTGGGATAAAGAGAAGTGGAAATTGGAATGAGGCTAAGGGTGCTTGATGACATAAAAGAAAAAGTTGACTGTGAATCAAGTTTCTCTTGGATAAGCTTGGTCCAGTTCTGAACTACATTATGTAATTTTGGGAATGACTGATTAAAAAAACAAAAGTTTATTTAATACTTTGTATGGGTCCATCTTACAGAAAATTAAAAGGATAAGATAGTCACTGAAAAAAAAGGAAAAATATAACATCAATGCAGAACAAGCCAGATCACATTCCTTTTCATACAATTATTGAGATTCAATCAGAAGGGACTATGGTGTCTGAATGTGTCCTACAGTGAGAACAGATCTTAAGATGCATTCAGGATACAATATAGAGAGGGGAGCTGATCACAAACGGTCACTCATTTTGTTTACTCCCAGCAATTCAAACCTTTTTTGTTTAAGCAATAGATAGAATATAACTTGTCTTTGCCAACTGCTTCAGCTTTCCAGCAGACAGCAGACAACAGCCATTGTTCCTTATGCATTAATGGTGGTCTGTCTAGTCCAGCTGATATTCACATAAGCATATAACTCACCTTGAATAATTAAAACTGTTAAGACTGACCTACTTTCCTTTATATGATATCACACAAAGATTTGTTGCCATTGTGAACCCACATGCGTTTGCTGTGCTCCTTAATCAGACAGTGATAGTTTTCTCTGTATTTTACGTCACTATTAAATGCTCTTGATTGTTACCATGGAAACAAATGTCCTAAACTTACAAAAATGTAAACGGAGGCTATTATTTTGTACACACTAAGGAGATTTTTAGATGCTTAAAAAAATAACACTCATTCACAGGCCACGTTCGTGTTACACGTGATTATAATTTGAGATGTGTGCTCTTGAACACAAAACACAATCCATGTAGAACATGGTAGTTATGTACAAAGGATGATAATGTATTTTGTGGATAAGTTAGATCCAAAATGTACAAGTAATAACAGCACTGTATTTATTTATTTAACATTTTACTTGATCAGAAAGACTATACAGAGTTTTGGTACTAATGAAAAAAAAAAAAACTGTGATGACTGGGCTGCTATGGGTAATAAAATATCAGATTTACTGTGAAGACAATGCTAGGCACAATTACTTTGACAACACTCAGTCAGTATACAGGTAAGCTTTCAAATAACAGCACAGCAGAGTGACAGACACATATGTTTGAGATGGTTTGTGTTCTGTAAGCATAAAGCTGAGTGTATGTGTGTGTATTTAAAGAGTGAACAGAGGAGAACAGACCATTACACATTGAAGTCCCACGGCTGCTGCATTCAGACCGGATCCAGATGAGCGGAGAGAGACCTGCAGCCCATTTATATTCATTACAGCCCGACAGTCTGCTCTCAGTCTGCCGGTCCAGCCTCCATCTCGAACCATCCCTCCGTCACACACCTCAACATGCCACTGACTGACAAACCAACAGACAGACACATCCTACATTCTCTGGACAAACACGGGTTACGGTGTTGTTTTTGTCTCAGCACGAGAGCTGATGGACACTGAGCTGTCTAATCATATTTTGAACGTTTAAATAACATTTAGAATTTTTAAAATGCGTAGTTTCAAGTGTTTTAAGATTTTGTATTGTGCTGTTTTGTAAAAAAAAGACCAAATCAGACATTTGTAATGGCTATTATATGGAAATTCAAAATAACTTTATTAATCCCAAAGGATAAACTCAGTTGTAAGGTCTTTTCAAAGTAGTTGAGTCAGTTAAGTCAAAAGTCTTCATCCTTTATTGTACAGTCTTATGTCAGCCGGGAAGAAGGAGTTCTAGTTTTGTTCTGTCCTGCAGCTCACTGATCCCAGACGTCCACAGGCTGCTCTCTCTTGTTTAAAAGCTGACTGCAGGAGAGGGACCAAGTTGTTCAGTATAGCATCCATCCTGTTGTGTGTCTGTCTCCCCCCTACCTCAACCAGAGTTTCTAAACTAATGCCTTTAGTCTAACCTGCCCTCCCTATTAGTTTTGCCCCATGAGACTGTATATATCTATTTTTTTTTTGAGGAGAAGAAAAACTGGTTCCCTAAAAACAAACATCATTTAAAATGTGTTACAAGTTAAAGATTGCTGGTCAATCAGTTATATTTTCTACTTTCCCAGAGTCTATTAGTCCATACTCCGTTAAATGAAAGCCATGAACCAATTACTGTAGATTTGTGCAACATCTTAATCATAATTGAAGTTTGATTATGAGTAAGTTTTAATCTTATTCCAAAATCTATTTCCAGATCCATGTCAAAGCTCAATACATGACACTCTAAATCTAATGCTGATGTAAAAGACATCATATTTCTTCTATTTGTAACATTTACATGGCGTGTGCATGCATTTCCGTACATATGTCACCACCATCTGTAAATCTGAACACGTAAACAGCTTACAATGCATATTTATATTTGAAGGCACATTTGTGTTCATTTGTATTTCCATCTGTTCTTGTCACCGTCTCTTGTTTCATGTAGAACCATCTCCACCTGCCTGTGTGTGTTTCATTAAATCTATTTCCGAGACTTTTGAACTGTGACATTTTTGAAGAGCCACTCATATGTGAAAATATAGTGCTTCTGAAGCTGTAAGCACCGAGATTATCAAAGGTTGATTTACAGCCAAATTCAAATCTGAAGAGTAAACTTTTAAATATAACAGAGCAAATAAGAAACTACACTGTCCTTGTGTTGTGTAAAAATCGATGAATACAGTATGTAAAAATAGACAAGGGTAGTTTATAGAATACCATATTGATACAGTGATTATCTAGGTACATTTATCACTAACCTCCAGGGCCATGTGTGGCTCTAAGCTGCAGTTCCTCATTACTTTGTCTGTATATTTGCAAGACAGGTAGAAGAAGGATAAGAAGTAACTATCATAATAAGTAACTATCACAATTTGGTCTCTGCAACCAAGCTTCATTTTGTTTAATCTGTTGTGTGTATTTTATAAAGGCAAAAATTGTTAGCACAATTAAGACTACGTTTACTCACAGTCATAGGTTTATAGTGGAAATATACTGTATACTTTCATTGACAGACAAAAGTACTACATAGAAGTTGTGGTTTAGTTGCTACCTACGTTTTTGTGCAGGTTTTGTGTTGAGGCCAAGACACAGTTTCATTAGCCATGCCTCAATTTAGTATTGATTTACATGGTCTATCAGGCAGGCTGTCAGAGAGGCACCTAAATGATGAATGGGACTTTTGGAATTTCTGCTGGACTAAAACAATGGTGAACCTTTAAAAAACAAAAACAAGTGTTGTGCAATTTCTGATTCAGATTGGACTGTTTGAAAATGAGTATGACACTATATTGTTTTACCTCTCAGACTTAATGGTTCTTCAGACCTACTAAATTAGTGATAGTAGTAATGAATGTAAAGGTGGTAGTGAAATTAACATAACCTTCATCTAATAAATGGGCATTGGCAATAGAGTTAAATCATTTAGACAGTCTGTAGTAATTAAAAAACCGCCATGACACACAACATTGACCACAAACAAAGTCTGTTGGATGCACAGTATCTAATTAAGAACTAAAGCAAGACATTGGAAAAGATTTTATTATATCCAACCATCCTCAGACAAATAGATGGAAACAGGAACTGTGGCTTATTTACAGATAGATTTTGATCTGCAGCTGTAACTCATTATAATACAAAACTGGAGCATATGAATGCATTTTCCAAAAAAATCTTACAGCCATATGGCATGGGCGTGAGTCTAGCCAGCCTGCTGTGAAATCAGAGGTGAAGAGTGGCAGAATAGAATGATGTAAATCTTTCTGGAAGTCAACACAGCCTCATAAAAGGTTCATAAAGAATTTACACTGTGCCAACCCTTACACAAAAGAGCGTGTAGGCAAAAGACACTTAGAAATACTCATGTAAGTGTCTCCATTCAAATTCCATTATACTTCAAAAATGATAGAGGGAGATCAAACGCACAGCACCACCCGCTGCTCTCCCCCTCAGGGACAATTGTCCTGCTGCGAGGAGTTAAAACTTGGGAGGCACACTGCTGAGAAGTCACCATCAGGTGGACGGTGGGAGGAGCTGCTTAAAACGACTTTTCACAACATCAACAGCGAATAACCACCCATCACTGCACGAGTCCCGTTTAGAGGGTTGGCATCAAATAAAACAGTGAGCTAAAAGAAACAGATTGAAGATTTAACTCTTAAGATTGTCGCAGCTTTGATCCTATGTGTGACAAATTTTTAACTAAAAACACCCACGCACAACTTTTCCACAGCTTAAAGTTGACCCATCGCTCGTCTTCAAAGCAGCCTCCACCTCCAGTGAGAAATGTGACGGGGTTATTAAAGACTGCTCATTAGAGGCTCAGGTCACATTAAAAAGTAGATAGCCAAAATGAAAAAATACAGTCATCGTGTGCAGATTTAGGGATCTGCAAGACTGATCAAGAGAAGTAAGGATGAACATTTTTCACAAATAAAATATAAAACAAAATTAATATTATTTGGATATTTGTTTATTTAAATAAAGTTTAATGAGAGAGGCTTTCATTTATTAAACGTATTTCTGAACATCATTTTCGAACAAGCTTATTGGGGTATATTTTGCGAAACAAAGTTACAAGCTACATACTGTGTTTTGTTGCTGAAAATTTACTGGGTTGGTTATTGTGCTAACTTAGTTTCACCTGATAAATTTTGCACACAACAAGCTGATTGTTTTGTCCAAAGTAATTCCAAACTTCACGAACAGAACAGGAACAGAACGAGTGAGCGCCGAGTGGACCAAAACCATGCCAGTTGTAGGATGACAAGTTGTAGGTTATAGGACCTTTCAGTGGTAAAGCGGTTGTCCTATAACCCGAAGGTTGGCAGTTTGATCACCGCTCTCCCCACAGTTAATACTGTCGTTGTGTCCTTGAGCAAGATACTTAACCCTCCTTGCCTCCAGTGTCTGTGGCACTGGTGTGTAATGGTTCGAGACTATTTGGTGATGATCGGAGAGTCCATAGGCGCAAAATGGCTGCCACGTCTCTGTCAGTCTGCTCCAGGGCATCTGTGGATATATACAGTAGCTTAGCACCACCAGTGTGTGACTGTGGAGTGAATAAATAATGTAAAGTGTGTTTGGGTTTCTTGAAAACACAATATAAGTACTATGCATTATTTGTAATCTGTATAAAAAAAAACGCTTGCTCATTATGGATTTATTTCATTTATGGCAAGCAAAAAATGTATAAATAAAAAATAAATTAATCCTCAAAATCTGAATTTGTGTTTTTATTTTTCAAATATATATTGCAGATGGAATATTTAAATATTAAAATATTTTGCCCATCCCTAGAAGTAATCTACCAGTATTAAGTATCAAGACTGTTTCTAAAAGTAATAGTCTTTTTTAGGAATTCTATTCTTTGCAAAAAGGATGTGAGATTTAAAATCTAAACCACCACAGATTATTAATGTTTTTGGAACCATTGCTGTGATAGGATCATAACTTCTTTGTTCACCTTGCTAATTTTAATCTTAATTTATCTATATTTTTGCTTGTTATCAGCACTTTAAGGATATGTACTGATAACAGTTGTAAAGTGCAAATATCTGTTTCCATGTCAAGCGACAAAAAACAGACAAACCAACATCTCAAAAAACGTATGCCTGTTTCAAAGTAATTCACAGTAAGCACTCATAGCAGTAATTGTATAAGAAAACTTATTTTTTACACTTTTTTTACACTCATAACCCTTCCTGGACCTTTTAGTTCTCATTGGTGGGGGGCTGCTTTTTAGAGCTGCTCCTGGGATCTCCTCCCATGTATCATGCACTACAACTATTTCATGTTCTTGTGTTAACAGCACTCTTTAGGAAATAGAAAACTTATATGAGCTCCTTTTTAAGACTATAGTAAAAAAAAACAAATAAACAGCAAGAACATCTAAAATATTAGAGAGGTTTCTGCAGGTGAGACCAGCAGACAAAACAACCAGGAAGGAAGCAATATTTCAAGTCTAATGTCTGAAAACAAGACACACCTGAGCAGGTCTGGATGCACAAGTCTGAAATCCCATGTTTGCTGTAAAACAGTATCTGTCCATTTTGCCCAAGGCACAGCTCATAGCCCTGGCATAAAAGAAGAATATGATGCTGTAAACAGTAAGGTGCACAGGGATGACAGGGATAGGCACAAACCAGGGTTAGAGGAAACTGGAGTGTGTCAGATCCCAAGCCACGGAAGGTGTGATAGATTAGGAGGTGCAGGAAGAAACACAAAGGTCCTATTTGAATTGTGCAGCAAATACCAGCCATAGATTAGCACCCTTTTTTAAACCATTCTCTTTTCTTCTATGTAACGTTTTTATTCAATCTTTTTGTTCAACCAATGAGCAGTCCCTACAGCTAACTGCTCACCACATCCAGAATATGTTCAGAACAAACTGTCTTTTAACTCTCTGGACACAGGTGACCACCTTTTTACCTTTGTTAGATCGAGAAACAGCAAACCAGGAGAGAAAGGGGATTGACATTGAGCATTTCACCTAAGCCATAATCAAATCTAGATCTGAGGTATTGCTCTCTACCAGACGCCCCTACCTTAATCTTATTAAGAGATTCATTTTATTCTATATAAAAAACTTGTAGCTATTACACAGCAAAGAAAATTATTTACTTCCTATCCAGATTAAATCCTAAATTCAAATCTGCAGTAGACATTTATTTTTGTACAGTCTTCCCACTGATGACTCTCTGATGTAAAACACTGTAATATATGATCTCATAATATGTGAATGCTGCTGTTACACTCCTATCAATTAACACTTTTTAAAGGGCTTAAATACAACAGTGTGCCAATTCTAGAAGTGTTTTGACTGAAAGCACAATGTCACTGATTCGGGAGGTCTCTCAGGTTGAGGCAGGGATCATCAATGCCACAATAAAAATCCCAATACTTCCGTTTTACATAATAATAATAATAATAATAATAATAATAATAATAATAATAATAATAATAATAATAATAATAATAATAATAATAATAATCCAGGCCACCTCTAAATGTGTGCTTAGATCTGATCTCAGCACTGTCCCTCTAATGTAGCCGTGAATTAGGGCTGTGCCAAATATAACAGTTTATGTTACCATTATGTTATCATAATAAAAATAATGTTGATCATGATAATATAGCTTTGGACAAATTTATTCAATATAGACACTAATCAGCAAGGCACAGGTTTAAGGTGACTGCTTTAATGAAGCGTAACTGGCTATTATGGTGCGTTCATGTGGTCCTCGGTAATTCAGAGTATCCGAGTTAGAAAGTTGTTCTTCAAAACCATAACAACAAGGAAAGTGGACAGTAAGACAAAAATGTGCTAATGTTATTTTCAAACAAGCCAATACAGTCAAAGTAGCTAGCAAATATAGGCCTTTTAGTAGCGGTTCAAGAAAACGATTTAAAAACATAAGTTAACATAATGTATGTTAAAACCACAAAATAATCGACATAGAAACGAAAAAAAAACTTTGTATATAGTCTAACCCTATAAGGACAAAAAAAAGTTGTACTATTATATTATAAAGTTATTAACGTGCAAAACAGGTAGTTTAAAACATATGTAATTGACTGATATTGCTAAAATATCTTACGTTTGCGTTATTGATGTAAATAACGTCAACATGGAATATGTTGACTCACCCGAGTTTCTAAACTGTTGTTCCGACTTTAGCAGGCGCTCATGTGCCTTTTTCAAATCGCAAACACGCTATTCCAAGTTCCCAAGGACCACATGAATGCACCATTAGTTCTCATCCTGTCTGTTCTCCATTGGAGTACAGGAGGAGTTACACAACTAAATTGACAATCATTCAAAGTTTTCAGATTCTGTGACTGTTCTGCTCACATTACGCACACACGGCTCAAAATAAAAGCCTTGTCATGTTGTAACAGCAAAAATCACTTTATTATGGGAAAGCCAGAAAAGGACAGATCCAACTGAAACCTTCAAAGACACTGCTTCACTACAGCAGCTGATCCACTGCAGTGGGTTTGACTGAACAGAAGAGGCACAGATACATATACAACTGAGCTGTAAAACATTTATTTGCTTTTTGTTCAGTAGTTCTTAAAGGCTTGAGTATATCAAACTCATATTCCCAAAAATATTTATAGATTGGATATGCTATTTTTATTAAAAAATATATATATTATTGGGCTCATTTAATTTATTGTTTCATTTGATTGTTAAATACCTCTGTTTTTAATCATGAATAATAAAAATATTGAAATATCGATATTTACCATTATGGAAAGAAATATTAATTATTGAATTAACGATAGCTGCATCACTATGTCCAGATTTGCCAGGTCTGAAGGGTACATAGCCTTTGTTGTATTGGTTACAAGGCTGCACTGAAACTTTTAAACTTGAAAATTAGGAACATATTAACTTTTAACAAAGGGTGGTATAACTGCTGATATTTAAGAGTGAGGCATTATTGCTTCCCACTGTCAGATTAAAGATTACAGCCTTACAAAAAGAGCATGGCTAAGATAGGTTTACGCATCTTGCATCAGAAAGAGATAAGAATCTTGATGCACTTCACAACATTTACATACTGTATACTGTTCACAAAAAAAAATATTTAAAAAAACAGCACCTGTGTCACTTTCAAAACTTCCATTTCTCATTGAGTTTGGGGCTCATTTAACAGACTTCACCTTGTTACTATCATTATTCATAGCATAAAATCAATGACTTACAGTGGAGTAAAGCAAGCTAAACCTAGTACAAGGCTAAAGGCTGAACAAAATGTAGCAGAGTGAAGTAGTGTGTTTGTCAGCGTTTGGCTCTTGGCACCGTCCACTCCCCTGGCTTCATCCTGATTGCAGAGCTGAGCAGCTGTTGTGTAACTCAGAATAAATTTTTTTACCTAAACCTTTGTTTAAGCCCTGTCTAAATGTTAAGATGGCTGTGAATTGATGAAGTAAACATATTCTGGAGTTACTTATATTTAAATATTGGCTGCTACATAAAATCCCATTATACATGCAACAGATCTACATATTAATCAGGTGATGATATACCAACTCAGCTGCATTCAACATTATATATATTCAAAAAACCCAGAAAAGAGAGGAGCTTTACCACTAAGTTCATCTGCCCTGGAGAGAGGACATAAAATGCATCATGATGCATTCTTCCTAATTGTGTCACATTGGCATAGGTCTATACATTGTACACACGCCTCAGTGACCTTGACCTTTTCAGGCTGATTGATATAGCTCAATAGTTTACCTTCACAGAAAAGAAACGGATGTGCATTAATTAATATTCAAAGATTTAACTGATGCTGAGACAAACAGAAAACAATGTCAATTCTCTATTCATTACCAAGGTATGGTAAAGCTGTGGAAATAATAATAATAATAATAATAATAATAATAATAATAATAATAATAATAATAATAATAATAATAATAATAAATACAGGTAATCTGTTGTTCCTCTATTCAACTGAAATGCTTAATTAAGAGATTGTTCACACAAATATGTTGCTGAGACCTACTTTAAGCCAATACATTTTTAGGTTTTGCGTTTCCCATTTTCTGGGGACTACATTTTACAAACCAAACAAAATAAACATGGCCCAATTTCACAACACACAGACCTGATTTTGGCAGATAATGTCTCCTTAGTGTTTATATAAGTGTGTTTTTTTTTTTGTCGTAAAATGTCATTAATCATCAAAGCTCTAGTTTCATTAAGCCCAGATGGACAAGCCTCTTCATTTTTTTGAATGATGGAAATTTTCATGAGAAAGGGAAATTAAGTAAGTCAACCTTTTTCATAGCATAGCTTTTTCTTTATAGCACCTTTCCCAGATAGAAATCAGAAAGTTTTTTACAAAGTGCAACAGTATAAAATAAAAGAATATATAAATAAATAAAAGCCAGATCAACCAAAAGCTTGTCTAAATAAAAGTGTCTTCAGCTGCTTGGAAGGACAGGTCACCCCCGAGTTTTAAAACAGGTTTTTTACGGATCATCAGGATGTTTTGACCTGAGGAACAAAGGGTTCGGGAGGAAAAGTAAGGGAGTCAACCGATCTGAGATGTACTTGAGGATTGCCCATTAGAGCTCTAAAAGTCAAAACTCAATTCTAAGTTTCACTGGAAGCCAATGGAGTGTGGATAAAACCGGTGAGATGTGTGCCCTTCAGTTGATTCCTGTTAAAACCTAGCTGCAGCATTTGGAGACTACTCAGAGAAGATTTGTTTAAACGAGTAAAAAGAGAATCACAATAGTTCAATTGAATTGATTCTGAATCAGAATTGAAACTAAGAGATGAAACGTCTTTACTTTGAAAACTTAGCCTAGATGCCTTTGCATTAACCTTTCCCTCATTCTTTTCTATTTTCTTCTTGGTTATAGATTTGGATTTTGCAGAATTATTGCTGAATTTATTTGTTTTTCTCAAGGATTTGTTGTGGGGCCCCCTTTAGCAGGGCTTGCTTCTTGTTTTAGGGATCGCCGGTTGCTAACGCTAACTTGTTTTCAAACAAGTTATTAAATTGGTGGTTTTGGACGACTTAACGCGGGATCATCTTGCATAACTTTGTTATTGCATGCAATGCATATTTCAGTCTGTCTGCAAAATACATCCAGAGGCAGATGAGGCATGCCAGCCCGAAATGGAGGGCCACTGCTTTCAGGTAAACTACGGTGTCACAGGCAAAAACAAACTAGTCGACAGAATATATCAGTTTTACATATCTGACTTTTTTACTTCATTGGGCCAATGCCAATGCCATGAAAAAATTAAAAAAATATTCAGCCAATAACAATATTAGCGCTGATATATTGTCCATACCCAGTAATAAGCTCTTTCAAATGCAGTCTGGAAACTTCTAGACTTGTGGATTCCCATAAATGTTCTATTTTATGACACTGGGGCTGGGATTTTTAGTGTTTAAGTGTTACTTTTTTTCTACTTAAAAAGTTACTTGTCAAGGGAGCAATCTTATTTAAAACAGACAAACAATGTTTATTAAAAAGACTGCAGAAAAATTTAGCGTCACTACAGCCATTAAAAGAACTAGGGTCAAATAACTCAACAGTGGTTTCATTAATAATGCGTTTCTGTGTCCAGATCCAGTGTTTGGGACAAAAAAATAAATGAGTTTAGAACAATTTAAGGTTATATAAAATTTCTCTGTTCCTCTTGTGTTTTTACCATTTATTGAGGTCACAGTGACCTACAGTCCTAGACTATCCAAAATATTTATAGAAATCCACAAACTATAATAAACTCCACAAAAACCTACAGTGCCATTAAAAAAAAAGTGTATTATGATGAGCTTGTGTGTAAACTGAGTACACTGTGCATACACTCTACAATCAGGCCCTTTGAGTGCATGTGTGGATGTAATGGCATCCCAAAAAGAAATCCACAGTGCAGCTTTACGTCTGCGTCTTAAGCATTTCAGTGTGCAATTTAGCCTCACAAGGGAGCCCAACGTGATCATTAGCCTGCTCTGCTCACAGCACACTTATGTGACAAAACATAGCTACAGCAGACGGCTATACAAGCACACAGTAGGGAGGCCAAATCCACTGAGAACATACGAGACTGTACAATTATATACTCAGAGGCAGCCATCAATCCACAACGGAACCATGTATCCAACATAACAACAGACAAGTGCTTCCAAAATGACAAAATGATACTGGCTGTAGCTCCCTTTGTTTATCTGCAGCTGACACTTCGAATCCAACATAGTTTCTGGTAAGTTTTTATTAAAAATATAAAATAAAATCTCCAAATCACCAACATAGTATAAAAATATTTAAGCACAAAGATAATTGTATATACTGTTGTGCTCATAAGCTTACATAACCTGGCAGAATTTGTGATTTGCTTAGTTGGCTACTAAAGGTAACCATTCTCACCTGTAATCTGTTTGCTTGTAATAAGTGTGTGTGTATAAAAGGTCAGTTAGTTAGTGGGCTCCTGACAGACTCTTTCATCCAGTGCTATACAGACGTCTGTATTCTGAGTCATGTAAAATAATCTGGATCTAAAGGATCTGTGGGAAAAGGTAATTGAACTGTATAAACAAGAAAGTGGATATAAAAAGATATCCAAGAAATTGAGAATGCCAATCAGAAGTGTTTAAACTCTAATCAAGAAGTGTAAAATGAAAAGGTCAGGTAGACCGACACAATTTTCAGCCACAACTGCTAGGAAAATTGTTCAAGATGCTGAGAAAACCCCCCAAATAACTTCAGCTGAAATACAGGACTCTCTGAAAAAAGTTGTGTGGTTGTTTGAAGATGTACAATAAGGAGGCAAGAAGAAAAATGGGCTGCATGGTTGATCGACAGAAGAAAGCCATTACTACACAAATGCCACAAAGCATCCCACTTACAATACACCAAACAGCACAGAGACAAGTCTCAAAACTTTTGGAACAAAGTCATTTGGAGTGATGAGACCAAAATTGAACATTTTGGACACAATGAGCTGGATCAAAATTGATGGCAAGATGAATGCAACATGTTATCAGAAAATACTGGAGAAAAACTTGCCCTCATTAGCCCAGAAGCTGCGCATGAGACGCACTTGGACATTCCAACATAACAAAGATCCAAAGCACAAGGCCAAGTCGACCTGTCATTGGGTACAGCAGCATAAAGTGAAGGTTCTGGACTGGCCTCAGTCTCCTGACCTCAATATCATTGAGCCACTCTGGAGAGATCTTAAATGTGCAGTTCATACAAGACAGCTCAAGAACTTACCCGAAACTGGAGGCTTTTTGCCAAGCTTTACCATCCGAGAAAATTAAGAGCCTCATCCACAACTACCACAAAAGACCTCAAGCTGTCATTGATGTAAAAGGAGACAATACACGGTTTTAAGAACTGGGGTATGTAAATTTTTGATCATTTGGGTAGTTTCTGTTATGATTTAAAAAGAGTAAACAGTGGCATCACCCAACTGTAAATTTTTTTATGTAAATACTTATGGCAGGGCACCTGAGATCAGCCCACAAAACAAAAAGAACATTTAACATTACTGTCACAAACCCACAAACACTGACCATGAGTTGTCTGGCATAAACAGAGCTACATCTGATACATCATTTCTCTCAAGCTTTAAAAAGTTACCTGACCATGAAATAAAGGGTGTAGGTCCATATGTTTGCCTTTTGTCTGCAGAGAGGCCCTTTTAAGATGTGTTGCAAAGCAGTTTTTCATGTTCATACGCAGACACAAGAGGATGTGCTCTAGCTTCTAACCCTCCCTGTTTATTCCCTGCCCTGCGGAGACTCTCTGCATGAAGCTTCATTCTCATGAAGTGAGCCAAGCTTGAAGTAAAAGGGAGGATTGAATGGAGGAATAGGGACTTGTTTTCTTACCGCACTTGGTGCAATGATGCAACTTATAATTAAAATGCAAATGGAACGACAGGGAGTCTCTCCTCACCTTGTTTTCACTTTACTCCCATATTCTCATGGGATACCCATCTCTCCCCGGGATCTATGCATCCAAGCCAGAAAATCAATTTTCATATGAAGTACCAAAATCTATAAGAGATTTAGACAAATCAAGTCAATGCTTAACTGAAAGAAAACTTGAGATGCATGGACAGACACATCAAGCCCGAGGCTATAAAACCTTTTCTTAGCTCTGATGTGCAGAGGTGTTTTAAACATTCACAGCCTTAAACTGGAGAATGAAAGCAATTATTTGCAACAACAAGAAAACACAGGCTTGTTGGACACATTCTCGATTGGCCTGTCTCTGTTTTGACTACAGCTTATCACAATAGGTGGCTCAAACATCCCTGAGCTTCAATTTCAACAAATAATACAGACAGTGCTTTGGAACAAATCATTTGGGGGAATTTTATTTTTAAAGTGTTCATAACAGGAAAACAGGGGGAGAATGAAAAATAGGCTGTCTTTCAGTGGTTGTCCTTCAGTGTGACTTTGTCATGTAACACGTTTCGAGCTCAATTATCTGCATCCAGCGGACTTCAATCACATTTAGTTAGAAACACAAAGCTGTGTAATTAGCACAAGCCTGGCTCATGAGGCGACCAAAACAAAGCCTGTCTTTAGTGTAGTCTTTATCTCCTGTGATTGTCTGATCTCCTCTCATCTGTTCCTACACTGACTACAGCTGATACCTTTATAAATGTGTTAACAGGTTTTAGATTTTTACACAGCACAGCACTGCTAGAAGCCTGTCGCAAGGTTTGTTTTTGTACAAACAGAAACCCAGCTATCTCTTAAGTCTAAAACAAAAAACTCACAAAATCTTAATATTTTTCAATTTGATTTTATTTTTCTTTCAGTTTTCTGAGTGTTATTCTGTAAAATAATGCTCTGTTAAAGAAGCTGCTTTAAAAAAAAATTAATTAAAAAGAGGCAATACAAGGATCACTTTTTAATCCAACAGTTTGCTCCAACCAGTTACCTCCAACTTTCAAAGCTCCATTTAAAAGTTTATTATTATATATTGAACACATCCATCGATTGCGGTTCAAGCTTTGATGAGGCAGACCTTTTCCTAATACTACCTTGCTTCAGTAGTTGTACAGACAACAACTTATTAACGATTATTCATCAAGCTTCATGTTGAATAACTTGCTCCATAAAGTAGACAGTATAGTTTCCTCAATACACTTTTCTTACTGCCTATGGTTCCCTGTCTGGCAACATCAAATATCAATAAAAATGTAATATATTTGTAGTTTTTGTATACTGTTGCAGTGTTGGTATTTTACACCATTTGTTTTTAGATATAAATGTGTGATAATTAAACCACTTCAGAGAATCGAACATTTGTTTGAAACTCTAACTTGTCTCGTGACATTTCACTCAGAACGAAAACCCTGTGTGAAAATCCATTCAGTATTACGTCCTGGGATTGTTACAATTACAAACTGTAAAGGTCAAGGCCAAGCTGTGCTGTGTTGTGTTTCCCACTTTTTAATTATGGTTTGGCAGCAGAATAAGCCTCAGATAAAACAGGTCTGTGTCTGTGCCCGGACAGCCCTATAAGCTTGTTTTTTTTTTTTTTTTAACAACTACAATTTCATCATGCTCTTCATCTTTTCAACCGGAAACGTTGCCATGTCACACAAGTACTTTGTCCAAAATGCCTTACCATCAACTACAACCATAAACCTGTAATAGGTTTAAGTAGATCAGGAAATAGTTTTAGACACAGTGCTTACTCACTCGTTTTACCCATTTTTACTTGCCATTTCCGTCCTCATTAAAATGATGAACAGTGCCGGCAGCAGTATAAGTCAGTGGATTTGTAAGCTGTCATCTTAAACAGAGGTAGAATAAGGCCTGTGTGTGGATTACGTCTACCATTTAAGGTGGAAAAAGAGGACTAAAATCTTCAAATTCAGATAAAATATCCAATTGACAGAGGAAATACTTTTCCAACATTTATTCAAGAGTTGTCTTATGTTCTTTGTTTCATGTTCACAACATAACGTGTCTCTGGAGACAGAAAAGCCACTAACAAAGCCTAACAAAACCACTGTTGTATATCCCCAAAGAGTCAAGCCAGTATGCAGCAGAGTTAAATTAGACCTCTTGCAGACTTTCATGGTCATGGTGTGACTTTTAAGTAAACTGGTAACATCTGGTGGTATTGACAAGTAGCATATTAACAGATTTAGTGATAAAATAAATTGCTGACAGCCATTTTTGCAATAATATATTTATTTTATAAATGAAACAAAGAACCTCCAGTTTAAGTTTGACTAAAGCCTTGTTCCATCTGGTGGTAAGAAGTAATGAAACGTTACTTTTTATAAAAACCCTATACATGACTCTTGTCCTAACCTTAACCACAGTCTGGCTCGGGCCCTAACCCTAACCAGGGATAGTGGAATTTGTCTTTCTGTTTCAACAATCACCGCCATAACTGCCATTCTGCAGCGAGTACCACTGGACCAGGTATGGCACTTGGGTTAATATCTGTAATAGAATACATGGATGTCTTTTGCACAGTATTATCTCTAAGCATAATACTATTATACATCTGAATATTGTCAAATACTGGTTCCTTAACTGTATAAACACATTTACAATTACAGTTAACTGTATAAACACATTTATGATTGCAGACAATGTTTTTACATACTGTGCACCGCAGAGAAGCTAATTAAGAACTATTCACTTAACTTGTCATACTGTGCTGGAATCTGGGGATCAAGGGCAAACATGTGCCATGAGGGTGTGTGAAGGTAGGGTCAGTGCTGGCGTTCTTCCACACAAGAGCCCATCTATACCTCAGGGGAACAATATTCCTGCTTCTCACTACATGTCACATCTAATCTGGCTCTCCTTGGAGGAGCCCACATCTGTAGCGGCAGAAGCCAGGCAGGGAGCCAAAAGACACACCCACAAGCCCAACACAAGCACAGCTCTGGGGTCATCCCTCTGCCTTTCTGATTAAAGCTACCAACGCACAGGGTGTCCATTAAAAGTCTAAATGACACACACACAAGCAACTTCAAAGTCAACAAATAATGAACTAATGTGAAATGCTGCCACTTGTAAGATGCAATTAGGCATGTTTCCATCAGCTCGGCTGTGGGGAATAAATTGGCTTCCTCACTGCGGAAACGCACAGTACACATAAACAAGAAAAGTGCTGGTAAACTTGAAAATAGAAGTCATTTTTTTCCTCTTTGATCTTGATTGATATATTAATTATCTCTGGCAACACCTGCACATATGGTCAAACAGAAAGTACATCAAATCATATGGTTTAGATGACCTAAGATCATAACAAATTTAATACAACAAGAGTAGAAAGATTTAAGTTACATTTTCTCCAGCCCACACAATTTTTCTTCAGACATAATTAAAAGTTAATTTGAGTTTGGTTTAACCTTGTTCCCATGACATCTGAAGATACTAGAACAATGAAACAATAACAATTTAGTAATTACAAAAGGAAGGCAGCTTAATATTAAAAAATATTTTTTGTAATAATTGACATGGTTTTAGACCAATTTAAATGAATTAGCCTAAATTTGCAATTAACAGTGCTGATTTATTATGCACTTATGAATTCATATCTTGTGAGTGTTTCAGCAGTGCATAAATAAACCAGATATGTTGTGGACCATGTCACATGACCTTTGGCTATTTGTGGAACTGTAACCTAATTATTTCTCATGTTTTTTATTAAAATTACTTAATACATAAGCAGAAGCAAACTATGTTTATTGTATTGTATTATTCATTTGAATAATACTAAGACCTGTCACCCTGTTCTAGCCATGACTTAGAAGTTTAGAGGTAGATTTATGTGGCTCATTTATTTTGGGATTTGACCTGTTTGTTAAATAATAAAATTCAAATACTAATAATTTTCTAATTACATGTTGTTCCAAGTTCATATTCATTTTAGATAAATTACTCAAAATGTATATTTTACCTTAAACATTTGTGTATTTTTTTTCTTTTTTTGAACCCAGTTACAGTCTAATAACCCTTGTGAAAGCTGTGTCTCTGCAGAGAGCTGAGGACTTGGAGAAAAGGAGACAGGTGCACAGTGCTCTGTCTTTTTGCTTTGCTGTTGCTCTTTTCAGAAAGAGGAACGCAGGGAAAAGGTACTGCACTAATAAGTTCAGCTCTATCCATCCCTTGCACTCGGTACGACAAGGGTTACTCCTTGTGTGCCCCGACGTCACTCTGCTTCCCAATTACCACATTTATGCACACGTACACACACACATGTTCATTTATACTCAGGGGGAATTTAAATGTTCTCCGTTAAATTCATAAAAGATGGATCACCTTTTAAAAGTAAATGTGATCTTCTCACCTTATATAGATTGTTATCTATAGATTAAAGAGCAGAAACATTATACAGCGAGCACAGAAAATGAGCAGCCTCGCGCGGAAGAAGTGTCAAACCAAAGCCTTGATATTAAAAATGGAAATGCCAGCAGAAATACAGCTCTCACGAGAAAAATGAAGGGAACACCGAAACTTTTCAAAATGATTGTCAAGCAATGCAAATGTGACTTTATATGACTTTATAAGACATTTTGTGTTTGTTTAAAAAGGTATAACAAAATTACTGGTGCTTCATTTTTATAAGATTGTAAAGTGACATTTGTAATACTTGCTCCTCGAAAGCCTCAGCAGAGATAGGAGTGGGTGTTGTACTGTTTTTCTGCAGGAGCCTAAATGCCAGTCTCTATCACAGATGAACTGACTAAAAAAAGCTGCAACAACAAGCTCTAAATGCATCATATCAGAACCGATCAGCGGCTGCCTGATTTGAGACAGTACCTGAAAGTGGAGTCCGAAAACCCAGTGGCACCATTCAGATAACAGCCACAAAATAACTAGTGGTGTAAGCAAAGGTGACAAACCGCAGCTTTCTTAATTCATGTTAAGGTTACATGTGTTCCCCTCAATATTGCGCCCAGCCGGGGGCCTTTTGGAGGGTCATCAGATGGTCCGCTCTAAACCAGAAATGCCACTCTGATAAAGCGGCTAGAATGCCACACACATACAGGCGGTGACATTTTAGATCTCTGCAGCGAATCTCAGTCCATAACCAACCGTTCTGCTCTGAATTGTCACCTAATTCGTCTCCTCCTCCTGCGCTATCTCTAAGACCACTCCTGTCTCGATCAAACCTTCAGCCCTAAAACTTATCTCCACTGACTTTTCTGCAATTTAAAATGACTCATGTTAACTATTCCACACAGTTCATCAGGCTGCCTTTGGTGGAGACCCCCTCAGAGATCATCACTCACTAATGAAGTCATTTGACTCAGCCAGACATGTTCCTATCTCTGAACGGCCAATCAAAAGCACCAGAGACTCTTCTCCAGCGGATGCCATGATGGTGGCGACAGCCGGCAGTGACGGACAGAGCATTGAAAACAACAAACACCAGACAGACTGAAAGCCTTTACCTCTGGCTATGTTTAATGCTTAAACTTTTATAAATACATAATAATAACATTAACACGGAGAATTACTAATGAATACCAGTAAAAATCTAAATCCTTGGACCTGTCCTTTGAAATGAATCTACCCATAAACATGGCAGAGTTTGGTGAGATTAAAAGCTCAACAAGAGGAGGGACAGGAAAACTGAAGCAGCAGTGTCCTGACAGACAGGATCTAGGAAAGCAAGGCAAACAAGGATGACACACGTCAAAACAAATCACATTCTAGTCACTGAAACTTGAGCAAGACAAGCTTGTCCTTAAGAGTAACATGACATGTAAAATATTCAAAAATACCAAGACAGTATGGTATTATTTATTTGATTTAGTGCTACAGCTATTGATAACTTTAGTAATTGAGTAATCTATTATAGTAATTAATTATATTATAGAGTAATTGATTATTGGTTCGATTTTTTAAGTTTTCTAATAAATAGCATAACCTAATACTTTTTTAAAGTCAGCACCACAGTTCAAATAAACACATATAACACATAAGATTTTATGTTTGAAGTTTTTATTCTTGATTGACTATCAGTATTGTAATTTGCCACTTCCATTTTACATTATATGTGCTTTATAAATGCAAAATAATTTAATACCTGAGACTGGGCTATTAAATAAATAAGAAAAAACATGAACAAAAATGCAGTCAGAGAGTTTGAGAATGCATTATATTGCACATCCATTATCACTGAAATTTACCTTTTGTATGTTCTAATGAATTTCAAAATGCCTTAAAATAATAATCTCAGGCCCAGCCTAATGCATGGCATTAAATACACATTTAAATAAAATAAATAAAGGTTCATTCAAAAGCTACTTTTTAAAGTTTACAGAGCATTTAGTGATGTGCATGTGAATCAAAACCCTTGCATGTGCATAGAACAATAGAACAGTTCTCTGAATGGTTTGGTGACTGTCCTGAGAAGCGGGGAGGAGAAGAGCGGTGGGGGAGGGGACGCTCAATTAGCTTGACGGCGCTAACACAAAGCTAACAAAACAAAATGCAGATGGTATTGTTTTGCGCTAATATTGAAACAACAGTTAATGAAACATGTGAGGACCTTAACCAAACAGTTTAAAGTAAAGTTCAAACAAGTGCAGAGAGTACGAGGTTTCAGCTCCAGGCGCACAGCGTTCTCATCATCAGCTCACTGGAGACACTGAAGAGCACACACTGTAAGTGTTCGCACAACGGGGCCTGAAATTATGGTCCTTGGAGGATCAGGTACAGGTAGAAAAGTTGGGGAGGATTTTGTTAAAAAAAATAAAAATAAATCAAGTCATTTTGCTTATCGAATTACTTGATTTATTCAATGAATTTTTTCAGCCCTAATTTGATTACCCTCAGGGTGGTATTCATTTAAGCAGCTACATCCTTTCACAATAAAAGAGAATTTTTTTGTTGAATTCTATTTATTTTGGTTAAAATTAAAACAATTTTAATATTTACTTCTAATTGACAATGACATCTTGCTCAAATAAATTGATAATTCCAGAGAGTACTCTTTGATTTTAGAGATGTACATGTTTAACTTGAAAAGCCAGATAGTCCCACACTACATGGTCTGCCATCATAAGGTGCATCAAACCTTACACAAACACATGCACATTTTATAACACATCAAAAGGACAGGTAACCTCAGCAACCCTCAAATCTGTACTCTGTCACTGGTTATGGCTGTAATTGTGAGTAAAACACAATTATTAACCAGGTCTGCCACACTTAACAAGGAAGAATTGAGCTGCAGGGTTTCCATGGACACTCCTATTAGAGTCTGGGTCAACAAGAAAAATGTGTGCAATGACTCAGGTGAAACAGATAAAAAGGAACGGGGAGATATAAAGAACAATTATATAATTATATAATCATTTAAAGGTGACAAATGTGTTGAATTAAAAGTCGTTTCCAACACAAAACTATGACAGTAGGAGGATGTTGGAGCAGGAGAGGACATGCAAATACCACAAAGAAGGGTTATATTGTCAACGGGAAAGGATCTTATCACCTTATGTGTAACATCAAGTTGGGACAGTGCAATGGATTTAAAAGTTAGCATGAGGGATGACACATTTTCTCCCATCAAAACTATCCTCTGATGCCTTTTTTAAGATTTATTATAGGATCACAGCAAATTTGTAAAACATACATCTGAATTAAAGAAAATATTTAACAGACAACATTGCATTTGGTAGATTATATTGCTGATAAAGCCTGGATTGCGACTGCTTACCACATAATTATAATAAGTAATCTATAAATATCATACTGTGGCAAGATTACTGTAATTGTGTGAAAACATATATATATATATTAATGGACATTGATTGATGTAATGTATGTTTCAAATATTAATTAAGTCTATTTTATTTATATAGCCATTACAGTAAGTCCCAGTAGGCTTTTGCCACCTACACAAATAATTGAAATTATCCCTGCTTAACACCTGTTATAAATAAAAAAACATAGTTTATTAAATGCACAGAGAAAAATGACCTTTTGTGCTAAACCACAAAAACACATCCTGTCACATCTAACTTGTATTTAGCTGTAAGCACCTTTCTTTATGTGCTTAGAGGTTGCCAGGAGATAGATAATGCCAACAGGAGGCTGGCAGTTTATAAGGCCTGAGCATTAAGACCTAAAATGTCAGTACTGGTCTCAAGGGAAGCAATAATTAAGGCATAAAGATCTAAAAGGCTTGTCACATATGGCTGGCCAGCTGTCACATCTGTCTGTTCAAATTCACGCCGGTAACAACTAAAGTAGCGGCGGAGTATGTAATGGCCGCGCATTAAATGTCAGCTGACTGAACTACAACGAAGCAGCAAGGTGAGTGAACAGAAGCCTGGCATTTAAAGCAATGCTCAAACTCCACTACTCATTGTAAACGCTGACTTTAGAGGAAGCCGTCTCAAAAATATTCCTCCGGGTTCAACAACTTCAGACATTTGAAGGCAATCTTTTGTACAATTGTGTAACTATTTGGAATTTAGGTATTACTCTGTTGACAATGTCACAGCACTTAAGCTGCCTTTATAGCTGCAATTTGAGACATTAAATAAAGATAATAGGCAGTTTAAAGAACACATGCTTTCCTTCGGCGGACATTTTCAGTTGCACTTTTTATCTTGTGAAACAGTATCCACCAGTGTTTTATCCTCCAGGGAATGAGGACTTTTCTGGGTGCTCTTGGGCCAAAAGCAGAGTGAATTTATCTACAGGGATAATTAGGGTTTTCTGGCCTTTGCAAACCTTGCTCAGCTTGTTTTGGTGGTAATCAGGAGACAAGCTGTTGCATTGTTTCTTGTGCTGCTTGTTTTTAGGATAACCAAGGAGAATGTAGACTTCAGCCATAATTTATCAACAAAAGCCATGTAAGAGGCAAATTAATGCAAACAAATCCAATTAAAGCCCGTGACATTTCATGGACTTGTGCTGTCTCTTTGTTCCACGGTCGCAGCAGTGAGCTTTAACACTCTCTCACTCAGCCATAAAGAGGGCATTATAATGTGTCTTGAGCACAAATGACTTTTGGGTTTGGTTGGGAATCTACAAGTCAAATGTAAACAATGTGGTTCAGTTGATCAACGTGTATACAATGAATGAACCCTTAAGACATGAGATTTTGTGAATAGCAGGTTTACGGACAAAGCAATACCAAAATTGTTTTTTTGAGTTGGATGCTACTGTATTTCTTTCACAGGGCACAAGAGGTTTCAGCTAGGGAGCCAACTGACTTTTAAGTATGTCTTTAACAGATGCTAAGTCCACACATTTCTAAGGTTTGATCCCCTTGAATATTTCATAAATGACCTGTAAGCTTTTGTACATCAAACAAATCAAGTCATGGTTTGAAAGGAATAACCAGCTATTGTTTTCAGTCTCAAAC
This sequence comes from Neodontobutis hainanensis, assembly GCA_024349245.1. NCBI lineage: Eukaryota > Metazoa > Chordata > Actinopteri > Gobiiformes > Odontobutidae > Neodontobutis > Neodontobutis hainanensis. The sequence continues at coordinate 1,575,331 of JALDNG010000086.1, read as the reverse complement.
CTACTTATTTTTTATTTAAACTGTGTGTTGGTTGGCTTGTAAGTTCTGTGAATTAGAACCGGGCTGGCTCAAGGTGAAATGGGTTTATGAGAGCCCTACTGTTTAGAGTCTGTTTAAAGGGTTAAAAGCGGTTTGTGTGCAAGGCACTTGGTGATGATGGACAGGTCAGGTGAGCACCGGGGTCTATCCAGACTGATCTGAAGTGGCTTCAATTAACTAGAGCAGCGAAGTGTGAGCGAGGGGTCTGGCCTCTAGACAAGCCTCCTGACAGCCTCTGGGAAGGGAGAGGGGGGCTAAAATGACTGGGACCCTCTAACAGGTCCTCTTATGCCTCACCAGCTCCGACCTCTCTTTGTTAATTAGCACGCATCCATAAGGAGACACTTGTCACTGGGATCACAGCAAATTGGCTGAAGCTGCAGGGTCAACCAGCGCTGTCCTTTACCTTCTTTTATAGACACACCTCTGGTTAAACCAAACACACCAAACTGATCACATTGTGGAAAACAAAACTGCAGTATTTAACTGCAAAATGTTTAGCACTTACAACAAATCCAGCAGGGAACTTTTTATACCTTTGTATTGTACAGTTAAGCAAAAGTAGACTTTGAAATATTAGGGTTCCTACTATAGTTAACATCAAAACCAAAAGGCAGCAGTTACTTCACAGCTACTGCACAGGATGAAACCACAAATTAGCCTGTACACAAACATGCAATAAAGAAATCACACAGCTCAGTTGACTCTTTTCTGTACAAACAAATCAACATGAATGGGCCTGTGTCTGCATATTTCTGGTCTTTCTATGTATAGTTCTTGCTGTGCTTGCTACATTTGCTAATTAACAGAATGTTTGGGAGAATGCACAAACAGAGGCCATGGTAATTCGCATTTACACTACATTTGATTGTGCTGTGTTTGGGCTCACATCCTCAGCGGCCTTAATTCACCTTTTAAACAGCTTTAATTTTAGTAACTTGAGGGGCTGGGTGACATTGTTACTTTTAACTGACAGCTAAATATTAGCTTAAACCTCCGCTACCATTGATATGATCTTGTGTCGGCAACAACCTCTGTTCTTCTGCTACTTGGTATTCCTGCGCTGGTAGCTTTTAGATCTTCTGTCTCCTTCATTCTTTTTGAAGGTTTGTGTTTGTATTCAAACCATCGACCTTATTTGTCATTCTGGTCCAACTACCTTCTCTGTTTTGTTAAAGCCAACATATCTGACGATAAATGTCAAATGCCAAAAAGCAAATCACAAGATATTTTTTTAAATGGTCTATTATTTCTCATACAATATGTAACATTGCTCAATAAATAAATATGAATGTATCCATTTTCCTTTGATGAAGTTTATTTTGAACTCTTAAAATGATTGAAATAGAATAATAATGTCCGAAAAGAAGTGGGTTGAAGTGTAAACCTATATAATCCCACCCCGTTTACAATGTATAATCATTTAATAAAAAAGTTTTACCAATATCTCTACAAGAAAACAAGGAACCATTACTATTATAACAATAATTTATAAATTCAGTAAAAACAAACAACAATTAAATAACTAGAAAAGAAAAGAAAATGTGCATATCACATCTACACCAACCTAACCATCCCCTCCCACATTCTTACTTTTATATATATTTTAATCTTAATTGTTTTTGAATTGTTTTATTTTTTTTTGTCTGTTTTTTTCCCACAGGCTGATCCCTCTTATTCCTATACTTTGTTCCCTTATTTTTGTCCTAAATTTGGGTTGGTTAATTTATTTATATCAAGCCAATTCTTTACTTTTTCAGGCTCTTCATTTACCACATTTGTTTTATTTTGAATATTTTTTTCCAGAATTAAAAAAAAGTTGTATCATCAGCAAAAAGAATGCTCTCTAGTGTTTTGATGTGTTTACAAAATCATTCATGTCCAAAATAAATAGTTTAGGCCCAAGAACTGAGCCTTGGGGTACTCCCCAATTAATGCCGCACATATCTGATTTTATGTTATTTATCTGTACATATTGTTTTCTCTTTTACAAGTAGCTTTTGATCCAGTGATGGGCTAGCCTTCTAAATATGTATCTTTTGATTTTCTGAAGTAATCTTTCATAACTTATTGCATCAAACGCCTTTTTAATTCAATAAAAATACTTACAAAATATTTTTAATTATCTATTTTTGTTGCTATTTTTTAAGTGCTTTGTCCAAAAACTGTATTGACAACAGTTTAAAATGTTTTGTTTTTCAATGAATTTGTCTAACCTTGTTACAAACATCTTTTACAATATTGGAAAATATTATGTAGAACTGTGGAAGCAACAAGACCGACCTCTAGTTTATCTAAATTACTTGTCCATCACAATTAAACTTTGTAATATTTAAATGCATTTTTTAGTTTTAAAACTACTTCCCTACTTCCTTACACACCCTTCTTCCCTCAACACACTTGGCATTTTCTAACATTGATACAGAGCACAGCCCCTCCCCAGATCCTCACCTCGTGTGCTCTCCCTAAGATCAAAGTGCCACACACATCTGTCCCGCTCACTGCCAGCTGGACTCTGTCCGTCAGGTCTCTGTCCCTGCTGCATGTCTGTCCACACTCTTTGCTCCTTGGCAAACTGCAAACAGTGAGAAAAAAAAATCAACAAGACTGTAGCTGTGAGAGCGTGCGTGGGTGTGTGCCAGGCCCTTATCGTATTCTTGCAACAGACTCCTCTGTCAAGTTGACTGTTTGTGCTTGCATCTGTTCTGTAGGAGACTTGAATGCACAAAATGTTTCAGATACAGTGAGAGTTTGTGACAGGATATTACTATGACATGTTTTACAAAAGAAAGTAGTGAGGTTTACACAACGAGGAGGAACAAAATGTGACAGGGGCCCTCCTTCTGCAATTACACCCAGCATTATAACACTAATCCCAAAACAAGCCAGAGCTGGACTGTGTCCAAACTAAAATCTTAGCCACAGGTGTAAACAGAACAGCAAGGGAAGGCTTGAATACTTCTCCAAATCAAATCAGGAGGTTTATAGCAATCAATATCAAAGCAGGCTTAATGCTTCTTTAATAGTGAGTATATTTAAACTGGAAAATTAATATAATAGAAATGAGTGACACAATGTACCCACTGTATCTTAAAGTTAAAGCCCACTGTGGCCCTGATAACAGTACAGCTGACAGACAAAAAGACCCACTGTGGCATTCAGGTACTTTGAAAAGGTCCTGAATGCCAGGGCAGGCTTATTAAAAATAAATAAACTAAAAAGACCAAGTCTCCAACAAATACCACATATCCATATAAACTTGACAAAGAACACATACTCTACAAGTCTGCCAAGGACAGGAAAAAGATTTCAGTGGGCTGAATGCTTACTTTTAGTGACAATTACACTCAAAGGGTTTGGGTTGCAACAAAACGTCTGCAACTAAAAGTCACAATGACACTCTGTGGGCTCATAACACAGCTAATCTATCTAATCTAAGATTCCTGACATTTCAAGTTATTCCAATAAAATCTAGCTGATGTGAGTTTATTTTCTTTTGTGTCAAAGTACAAAGCGACTGAAATGTGAATCCTTACCAGTTCAAAAAATGGTGGCCCAGAAGAACGAACAGTGACGCCACGCGGTTTAAATTATTCATGGCAGCTCCCTAAGATGCCTGTGGGTTTATACCTGGGGGAGACAAAATATGATCTATGTGAATGAGTGAAATATCTAAGATCCCACTGTTTACACATACATACTGTGGAAATGTCAATCAGATGCAAAATACAGACGGTGAGCCTTGAAAAAAATGTCAAAAGAGGTAGAGAGCTGTGCTGTGTATATGGCCTGCGCTGTCTGATCAATAGCTTACCTGAAATGAATATGTGATCATTTCAGACTGAACAAAGAAGTCAAGCAACAACAGAACACTCAGAGATGATGTTAACAAGGCCTGTTAATCCTAGAAGTTACCTTAAAACAGAGCCCTGATGTAATAACCTTAAAACACATATTTAGATCCATAAAAAAAAAAGATCAGTCAAACTATCCTTATTCACTTCCACAAGATCAACTACTGAACTACTATGATCAGCTGTCTATGAAAGATGCACTACAATGGTAATTACTACTTTTATGCATTTTGACAAATAGACATGGGGATACACATGGGGGCAGTTGACATGTGTTAAAATCTTTAGATGCAACATCACAAAAACATACTGTTACATTTAGAGTTTTTAAGTTATTCTGTGCAAACTAAAAAACAGCAGATGTTCTTTGTGTCTAGTGTTGCACCAAGAGACTTGACATCTATTTTGGCTTTCATCGCTGAAACAAATTACAGTACAACAACTTGTTATGACTCCTAATAGGCTGTAGTTGCTGTGGTTGCTGCATTTGAAAAAGGATTCACCAGAGGTTTCACAAGGATAAACAGTAAAAAGTTTCTGTCAACTCACTTCTTAATCAGAATTTAGTCCAGGAAGTATTAGGTGGACCTTTTAACAACCCATTAATTATTTTAGAACACAGTGTGAGAGACAACATTTGTGCCCAGTCAGTTTCCACTGACCTATTTTGTTTAGCCACTGGATGACGTTTGTGGCCATGAGCTGTTCGTTAGGATCGTGATGGATGACAAAAGACAATCAGGACTGCAATGCCTTTGTGGCTTGACTGTGTGTGACCCAGCAATGTCCAGGCATCAGCAAAGTCTGTGAGCGAAAAAAAACAGAGGAGAAGCACAAAGTTGCCAGACAGCGTGGTGAGAAAGACAAATACTAGAGCAGAAATATGAGGAGCCGACAAGACTCTGAGAGGCGAGATGAAGGATCGGCCGATGCACAACAGGGCTGATGAAACCCAGGCAGAGACAGGGAACCAAACGGCAGCGCAAATAACAGTCACAAAATGAAGAAACAGAAAAAGCAAGACACTTTAAAGGAACAGAAGATAAAATTACACTGAGGGCAAGAAAGGGCATAAGAATGGGATAGCCCAGAATAATTTTACAAATGTCAGGCTCAGTTCTTTTCTCAGAAGAGGGAACAAAAAAGAGGAGAAGAAAGACTGGGTTTTAATTAGTTTTAAAACTCTCAAACTGGAAACTTCCAAGTAATCCCAGCACATATACTGGATACAGCCATATGTCATATTTAAGAGACAAACTGACTAATAAAAAGTGTGTATTTATTTGGATATAGAGGTAACAGAAAAAGCTGACCTTGTGTAGTCCTGGAAGCTGGTTATTTTTGATAGAATCACAAAAGAAGATTTAAAGCTATGTCTGAGCAGAGCCTCAGAATTATACAGCCTTGGGACCCCATTTGAAATCAAAAGCAGAGAATGTGGGATGTGTTTCTATTGTAAATATAACTATGTCTTTATACCACTTGGGCATGACTTTTGAGGTTCAGTTAAAACACACAGGAAAAAAAAGACTGGCATGGCCAATACAATGAGCATTAGACCCATTAAGAGATGTCCTGCTAATTTGTCACTAGATATCTGAATATCAGAAACATGAAACAGAAACATGAGCAAATGTATAAACTGTTGCTTCTCAAAATGCTCTGAGCTCATTTACATCCTGAAAGAACAGCTGACATTTGAATAGAATCCTGCTGACATGTAAACTAAGTGTAACCAATTCCAGAGCTACACGTGCGTCTGGAAAAGAATGATGTTTGAATCTGACGGCAATCACAGGTGGATGCACAGTCTCACTCAATAAAATACAAGCTAAATTTAATGAGCGCCTCCACGCTGACATTTCCTCTTGCGGCTCCATCTTTTACGACCATCATTCACCCTTCTTCCATTTCTCTTTTTCTTCACAATTGCCTGTCCTTCCTCCGCCTCTCTCACTGTGTTTTCATTTGAAATCCACTACGCTGCCTCCATCTTTTTCTCTCGCCATCCAAAACAACAGCCTTTTCCAGAAAGAGGGCCATCAATCTTCTTCAATGAGAGCCGAGTGCGAGGCAGTGCCAAGGCTACAGCAGATTACTATCTCTCCTTACCTCCACTCAACACCGGATAACATATAGACAGAGTAGAGGCAGGTGGGTCGAGAGCCAGGCACAGAAACAATCTGTGATAGCAGGCAGACACATTAGATCTTAAAAGCCTCAAACACACTTCCACCCCCGTCAATAGAGTGAGCTTGTCAAGAAAGACGGACAGCTCTTGAATTTAAAATCTCCACAACTGACCTTTCATTCATTTCCTCGGGGAGTGCTGAAAAGCTATTATGAAAAACAATGAGCCACACTTCAGATTTTATCAGCTGTAAAAATCTTGTTAGAGGAAAGGACACTGTTACCAAATAAGATGATACAACTAATTAATATGCTTCTGTCATTCAGTTTAAAATGACCAGTATTAAATGGAGCCTTGCCAAAACCAGTGATATTAAGTGCAACTAATAACTGTTTGTTAATAGAGAGTATACAGTTCAGTTATATTCTGAGGAGAACTGTATACTCATCTATAAAGTAATGGCAAATTGTAAAATCTGTAGATAAAATGATGAGAAAAAAAGAAACACATATCACCATGGCTTCTGAATAAAGGACGCTGCCATTGGCTGGTAGGTCTACCTGCTAGGAGTGGGACAGTATAAGATTATATTGCTCATCGCAATTAAAACAGTTAAGATTAATTGAATCTAGCATTTTTTTATTTTCAGGATAAATGTTCATCAAGATAATCGGCAGCTAATCTTCTTTTCACCACAACGCCATTTGGATATATTTGTTTAGGCCTTAAGACCATGATCCCATTGTTTTTTAAGAAATAGAATTGTGCTGTGTTGCTCGGTTTATGTTTTCTTTCTTTTTTTTTCGTAGCTGTGGCCCTCTTTGTTATACACGACTGAAGAGCAAAGGTTTTGCTAAACTCGCTGAAATGAAACTTCAGTCTGTGTCAAGCAGAGAATAGGGCTGTAGGCCTGTAGACTATAGTTTGTTAAATAATATTTAGTGAAGAAGCTTTACTGATTCAGGAGCAGCGCTGTCTGACAGAGAAACTGAACACGACTGTCAAGCAGCAGGGCCGGAACAAGTAATGTGGGGCCTATGGGCTAAAACTATATTTGGGCCCCCTTTAGGAAGAGGGGTCTGGGGGGCCATGTCAGGACATTTTTTAGACTTGATATGTTTCTTTTAATAATTTTCTGAACTAAAAATGACAACAAGCATTCTCATAATGAATGAGGCAGACGTAGAACAAACTAATGCTACATTTCTATTTTTTAAGAATTGTATAAATAATTTAATAAGCTGAATTTACTACTGGTTTTAGAAAACAGGTAGATCTCGTGGTCGGGGCACGGTGGACAAGTATTTAAAAGTGCTTAATGTCAAGCCTTAATTCATGTTATTTTAACTTTCAACAAAGTGGAATTTTTGTTTAATCACAAAAAGTATTGTAAAGTAATTCCAGAATGTTTTTGCAATGTTTCCATGATTTCATAATTATTGTAATATATTGTTAATCACAATTATTGTGGCCAGGATAATTGTGACACACGTGCCTTGTCAACTTGTCTACATCAATGGCAGTAAAAAATCCTTCTCGAAGAGTGGGTATTCAAGCACTTGTGGCTATGTCTGATCACACACAAAAATAAAAAAACAGGGCAAAAAAGAAACACAATACAAAATAAGGGAAGCAAATAAATGAAAGCAATGCCTTTACAAAATGCTTATAAAGCACTTTGAGTTACCCAGTGTATGAATATTGCTATATAAATAAAATTGCATTGCCTTATAGAAGACAAAGATAATTGCAGAAATGTATCGGGCCAACAGTGAACACAGAGCTAGAAGTTTAAGTAATGCTTTAAACTTTGGTCTGATGGTATTTGTATGTTGAGCAATGTTACAAAATGACTTAATGCTATTTAAGGCAAGTGAGAAAACATGAGCCTGCAGCAACAAGTAGCATATGAATGGCCTTCAGAACACCGTCAAGGATGCAAATAAGAGATGAGACAAGGAAAGTCAAACAGATCTGACAATCTTGTCATACTATCCATGTGAGTTTGAGCAGTGGTGTCAAAGTCGAATATTAAAAAGCCACTGTGCAACATGTAGAAATGCACAAGAGAGCAGCCAACATTGATTAACAACAAGAAAACCCTAAGAAAGCAGGTGCTGTGCTTCAAAAGTGTTGCAGCTTCATGATATTTAAAGGGTGTGAATGTTTGTGTGACACTGCCTTGATATTCAAGAAGGTGGAAAAGCTGGAGCCGTGACCTTGCAGCTGAGAAGGGTTTTAACAAGCCTCCTCGGTGCCCCATGTGAACTAGTGCAAAAATCCAACAGACGCCAGCAGGAATGCCAGAGCCCAGTGTGAACTTTTCAAGAAAGTCTACAAAAAATGTCAAATAAATTGCATGACCATGTTCTCTGAGTCTGAGTCTGAAGGAGTAACATAATAATCATTTTCCTTCTACTAATTTAACCAAAAATGTTCCAACTCGCACTCATATAGTGGCCAAAGTCCAATCTGCCACCCTGATCTGGCTGGAAAATCATTCATGCCCAAAGTATTAAGTGTAGAGCAACTCTCATTTACAACTGCTTAAAAGGCTAGATTAAGCCGTGGACTTGATGGGCCATTGACCAACTTTCCTTACACATTAGTATGAGAAAGGTTTTAGGAAATACGAGTGATTTCAGATGAACAGTTACACTTCAGGAACCCTGAAGACATGTTGACACAAAATGGCCTGTTCAAGGACACAACAGAAACACAACTCCAGCCCTGACTGCTACATACACAATCAAACATGATAGGGCTAATCTCTGTGCAGCCCTCTCACTGTGGAGAGCCTACATAAGGGAGTTTTGTTGGGCATAATCAACTCTCCTTGTGTTGTCACAGTTGAGGAGGAAGGTTAAACATAGAGCTGTCTGTAAAGCTGTCACTCTGATGGGGGGGGGTGGCACACAGCAGAGGAGGAGGAGATACGTTAAAGACTTTGACACTAACATAATCACTGATAATTGATTCGGCTGGGGAGGAAGGTGCAACATTAAAAGATAAAAACAGCGCTGGTGGTGGCTGCATTGGGATCGGGCTTAATGTGGGCTGATGGGGCCTACACTGTCTGTGACAGGCCGTCTAATCACACCACAAAGGAGGATTTTTAAGACATCATAAGATCACAACCAAAACCACACAAATCAAAGAGGCTTTGATCAGCCAGCAGCCTCAAAGACAGAGGCCACACAGGCCGAGGACTGCCAGAACCAGGGGGAGGACATTAAGACACACCAAAGGGGACAAAAGACATCTCAGATAACCCATGTCGGGATAAAACATCAGGGTAAATTATAACAAATGACTACTTATTGATTTTATGTTAGAGGAAATTGTCATCAAATCCAGTGAACAAAGTAACAGCATGATTTAACCTTGTGTGAGCCAATGATATTGACATCAAGTAGACAGGTGCTCAGAGGTGGAATGTTGGCTTTAGACAAAAACAAAATCAGGAATTGGGAATTTACAACTTATCTTAGCAAAGGCTACTTCTCTAACATTATTAATTATGTCTTTGATCTGAGAAATCTGGTGAGCCAGGTTAAATGTACCTTATTAAACAGTATAACCATTTGTTGTATTTTAAGTCAGTGTGCAAGTATAGTTTTATTTTTTTAAACATGGCTCCATGCCAAATCCTTTTTTTTTTTTTTTTTTTGTGCACAGTAAGTAAGTCAAACTCTGGTTTACTCTGGCTTTTGAATGAACCTGAACACCAGCATTGCGCTTTCTCTGTTTCTTTTCTTCAGTAAGTTGTGATTGACTGAAGGCTACGCTCTCAAAAACATCCCTTCCTGTAAACAAAGAAAGAAAATGGTCAGATGAAGGCAGACATCAGTGGATTTTCCTTTTGGTTCTCAGATACATGTAAGATAAAAAGAAATTATGTATGATTAATTTACTACTACATAAAAATCATGCTTAGCCTTAACGTTTGAAGCAGAAATCACTGTAATAACTGTTCTGAATATCTGTGAATGGCTTTAAAATGTACTAGATACCAGAATGCTCAAACTACATTAATCCAAGGTTTTTTTTTGTTTTTTTCAGGAATTACTTTAAATCACTTCATTTTCAGAGCAGTGGCATAATACACACAGCTCTGTTATTAACATGTAATGGTGACACATGAGGTGAGTTTCTAGCACTGACTGGGGTGTGCGTCTCCACTAATAAATAGACCAACCTCCACCTTTTCTCAAATTGAGGACGGATGTGTGGACAAAAATAACAGGAGCTGACTGCTAGAGACTGGATCTGACAATATTAAGTGGCTGTGCAACCGAACACAAAGAAACAGGGAGCAGAAGGCACAAGGAAGGCCTCTATTATGTCATGAAATTGTGGGCATAGAAGGAGCCTGCTACACAATCAGACTGTCCTTGGAGGGCACTGAGTACAAACAACATCAGACAGAGACATTTCCACCTGTGGAGTCTGCTGGAGGAGCACAGATGCAAATGTACAAAGTGCTTCAGAGTCGACCCCCTCATTTCCACTGAGCAGTACAGTACTGTTCAGTTTCCATTATGAAAAAAAAATGAAGGGTACCAAGATGACTTTCAAGTTACTTTCAACCTTTTTATGTTAAACCCTTTAGTTTAAAAGAAAGTGAAAGTGTGGTTCACATTTGCTTTGTGTTTACAGAAACACAAGCTTGTGTGGTGTTGATGTGACACACTGTAGCTGTCACAGATGACAATCTCCACATGGCTACACCCTACAATGGAGACAAAAGCCAGATTAGGCGATGGCATTCTGATGTGAACCAGAGATAATTAGGCTTTTGGCTGCAGGGACTGGATATCTTCACAAACAGTTAGGTGGAAAGAAACTGGCAGAAATTAAAAAAGGAGAAATAAAAACCACACGTTGGAGACAATAGTAAAGGAAGCAAGACACTGGGATGGTCAGTAGGAAATGCAAATGAGTTGTTGAGAAAAATGTTGAAAAAGGATAGCTAGAGAAATAAAGACTTGGAGGAAAAAAAATGTGTGGCAGGGTGAAGGCAGGAACACCAGAAGAAATGGCAACACTTTATGGATGATAATCACATATGACTAATATTAGTCTTTGCTGTAAAGATGTGTGTGTGTTTCCTTTAAAATGTCGGTGAAGACATCCTAAAAAATTGAAACACCACCAAAATAATTTTGGAGTGGTACAGAAACTGTAAATAATTTTGCTACAGTTATTTGTTTCTATTGGATCCAAAATCCCTTCCATGGCAAAGTGCTTATGTACAAGACCAAGGGGCTAGATTCTTCATAGATGCAGGTAACATTTAGCTTCCACATAAGAGCTTTTATTTTGCAGCTTTCTGTTAGTATGCAATATGACTGTACTGTTTGTTTGCCTTCCATAAATGCTTTCATCGCTGCAAATTTGCTAAAGGATGCTCCAGAACTAGCACTTTCCAGTGATAGAGATAAAAATGATATAACGGAGTATGTTGGTCATGACATCTGTTTGCACCAAACTTGAGCCAAAGAAAGGAAGGGAGAGGGGAAAGGAAAAGGCAGATTCTCGCCCTCTCTGTATCCACAGACAGCTGGAGGCTAAACTTAAACTCTGCCAGCACTCACACAGGAAAGAGCCAGGGCCTTGGAAAGAGGTCATTGACAATCACCATCAAAATAAAACAGGGGGAATAGCACATCTGCATCATTAGCAGAGCAGCTCAGGGGTCCCTTGATGTGTCCTCACTGAACAGATCCCTCAGAAACGTGGCCATGGACGATCCCTGTGTGCACACAAACATCATCTGCACAATCGCCATACAGCAATGTCAGCCCCTCTTCATGAATATTCATGAGCCTCATTAACACTCAGGAGGGGAAACACAGCATATTGCACAGGCCTCCCGTTACTTGGAGAGAAGGAGGGAATGATGGGACACATGGCGAGAAAGACAGACAGAGGAAGAAGCAAAAGCCTTGTGTCATTGCCAGCAAACTTCTCTTAAATCTGGAAAGTGGAAGGTGGAAAGTGACCTGTCTTGTTGAGGGACATGATACCCTCCTGTCACTATTCCTTAAGACGCCAGATCAGGCCAGAGTTAATGCAACATCAGCAGCAGTGACGCCACAGCAGGGATGCCAGTTTGGGAATTGCAGAGCATTTACAGACATCCTCCAGGAAGGAAAAAAAACAGCTGCAATTTCTCTGCTAATGTGTGTGCTATACCAAATAAAAAGGGATGTGCTCACCTCAGAGACTGACTGTGGCTTAATGTGTCTAAAAGTTACACAAGGGCTTATGGTACTTCAACAAATTTCCCTTTACCGTAGGCTGCTTCCTGCACCATTACCAGAGAACCTCATGATCACATCACTATATTACCATGGGATGACAAAATTTTAGTAAAAAATAAAAATTGCCAGGAGTACAAAACTACATAGAATATCTATATTACATTCATTTCTTGTTTCTTTCTTTTCTTGCTTTGCTTATTGTAAAGGTTAGAGGAGTGAATGGGATTTCACCTCTGACCAATGTTTCTCTCCTAAGATTTAACTTATTAGGCAGACAAATTCAAGCTTTTGTTTAAAATTAGAGGAAGTATAAGGTTACTAAAATAAAAAACAAGACCTTTATTATTAACTACATTTTATCATATAATGCCACAAATTAATTATGGCTATTTTGGACTATGTTGAAAAACAAAACCTTAAAATAATCTAATTAATTTGATTCATTGTCAAGCCCAAACACATAAATCTGTGCAGTCACTGAATCCATCAGTCCACTTTTCTCTGAGCCACTTGCCAACACACAGACACAGACAGAGATACTTGCATGCATACAGAGAGGATTATTTTCTCGTTATGTTGTAATGCCAGTGAATCTCCTAACAGGAACTGCCAACAGGAGAAATCTCCCATCCTGCAGCTGTGCCCTTGCCGAAGAAGCACACTCTGTGGTTTGAGCGAATCCAGAGAAAAGACGGCCAAAATTTTAGCCCTGTGAGAAGTCGGCCCCGGTCCTTTAAAGGGCACTGAGCAGCTTGGACACAACCAGGAGTATCATAATTGGACCAGGTCTCTGGGAATCAATAGCACTGCTTACATCAGGGGCCTCCACCAAAGAGATTTCATATTCCACCTTCTGCACACCATTTCTGACAAAACACTCTTCAATTTCAGAACAGTATGAACTATCGATTTCTTCAGTACAATTCCTACCCCCCACCCCCTCACACCCCCACCCATTCTCCCAACCCCTGTCTTTCCCAGTCGTCTAACCTCAAACATAACTTTAATATTAAACTCTTTTGACTCCTTCTCCATTTTCTGATCACTTTTGTGGGGTGGTTTTTACACCTCTGGTTACCTCTGAACCTTTGAACTATTCAGGTGGCAGAAGATTTCACATTGTTTCTTTGTGTAACCTGCAATTTGATTTGTATTGTGACCAGTCTGAGCAATCAGCAGGTGAAGTCTTGTCTTGTTCACTAAATGGAAGAAAAGGTGTCAGCAACAAAAGGAAATAAAGTTTGTAAATGTAGGTGTTACATTTTTACTTTGCCATGAAAGAAAGTGAAACTAGAAATCACAACTTTCGTATAGGTCAGCGTTTTCCAGCCTCAAATGGTACTTTGTATGAGCAGAACTGGATGTGACGTTTGGGCAGTGACACTTTTAACCAATTGTGTTGTCAGTAATTCATATTCAGACGGACTGCCCGGGTCACGAGCTGTGCTGAGCGGCCTGGCAGAGTCGGGGGACCTGACCGGTTCAGATCGCAGGTCCAAACTCTGCGTGCATGCATGATTTAAATACATCTGAATGGCAGATGGTGAGAGAGCTGGCTCGTGCCTGGCTCTGGAGGAGAGAATGAGGAAACGGCCTGGCTTGTCGTAAAGATTACTCTTTCTCTTAAAACATTCATTTCATCTGTGTCACTCTCACTCCAAACTTGTTATCTGAAAATAGCTGCGCAGAGAAACAGTGGAAAACCATTCGATTTCAGCACTGTTTGCATCCGTCACACGCTGACAACAGACGCAAAAAATACATTTCATCCTCCATATCCGGAGAAGCCAATAGCACTGGCAGGCATTTGCGACCCCAATCCATATTTCAATTTCCCTCCTCTCATGCAAACTAATTCAATACTTGCCTTCTCTCACCAGCGATCAGCAACGGGAGAAATGGGCTTCTTCTCAAGCTGCATCCATAAAAGACTAAACCACAGACATTTTGAGTGATCAGCTGCCGATGTCAATTATGTCCTAGTAAGCTGGCACCCAGGCCCATTCTTGGATTTAGCATTGAACCACTCGAACATTAACACAAATTCTACAAAATGGATTTCATTATTTGCACTGGTAAAGAACTGAAACTCGTATTATTCATGTTTACATGAGCACTTATTTCAAGAGCTATATATTCACCAATTACACAGGCATAACGATAACAGCACGGTGGCAGTGCAATGACAAGTTCAAACAAGGCACACACTTTCCAATGAGTGGAAATCTGCAAAACACAGCTTTTGTTTTTATAACCGTCTTTACTTTAGTCTTGTTGTGAACTTCATTCAAAAAGTCATTCAAAGCCAAAAACCATAGAAGCCAATATTTTTCTGGACCAGTTCCACAAACAGTGACAAATATGAGGTGAATTTCAATATCTGAAACAGGCTCATTAGTTGTGGAAAAAGCTCAGTGAATGTTTATTCATTTTAAGAGTCTATAGCGAGATCAGTGATTGATTTCCAAAAGCACTCAATTAAACTTTTGGCAATGTGCTAACTGCCATTTAATGATCAGATTACAGTAGCAACGCCAAAAGAAAAGCCACATCTAGACATTTCTTTCCTTAGGGAGAAGGACTCATTATGGAGAAGGACTTTCTATAAGCATGCATTTAAAAGGATGTTAGTGTAACAAGAAGAAAAGAAGAGTCAGTTGGCTGACCATCCATGAGATTAATTTCTAACAACTATGCCATATTAAGGATTTATAAACATCACAAAATATGTTCTTTAATGCGTGAGTTTATATAGGTGACAGTCCTGTATCCTTCTATAGTCTGAAGCTCAGAGGACTGCACTGCCTACACCAGTTTTTGCTGATCTGAACAAACTTTGCGAGTACTCTTTTCTTGACTTGAGTTTGAATACACTTTTCCTCACTACACTTGGCCCATGTAAAGGGAGAGCGAGTGGGTAATAGCGACAAATTTAGGGGCTTAAATGGCGACAGCTTTACGATGCCTGAGCGGCCTCTATGACTCCATTCCTGTCAACTTCTATTAGCTTGGCCTCCACTGTGTGTTTCGATTGGCTCTTGGCCTATTCCCAGCAGTTACAGAAGCACCTCCCGTAAATAAGCCAAATGGCTGCATTTTTGGAGTGAAAGGGAGGGGGCCCAGGGCACTTTCCGTGTAAAGAACATCTGACATCCACAGTTAAGTACTTTAATATACATCAGCCAGCAGAATGGATGCAGACAACTACAAAGAGCTCGGTGCATATTGGTGTAAAACTTAAATCTGACTAGTGTTTAAGAAGAAACAAGCAGTCGGTGCAGCGGGCACTTTTAAATCAAGACAAGTGGTTTTATTTCACTCCACGCGCCTATAAACCTAAGAAAAAGTGTGTCTATCTTCCAACTGCCAGGTGGAAGTCTAAGGAAAGGCCATCTGTCTGATAACAGTTTTAGATGGATACAGCTTGGCAATATAAAGGTAAGCATTTGGCCTTTTCCCCTCCAAACTGATCTTGTTAACATCATGAGATTTAGGGTTCATTTTCTGTTTTGCAAAGTGTAGAGTTGCCAATGCTGAAATATTTTTTTAAGACAAGGCAACGCTTGTTGATAAACCCTTTAAACTCATAGCTGTCAGGTCTAAAAGATTCACAAAGCTGATTATTCCAAGGATACTTGACACATAACATTTCTAAAACATTAACACGTAACTTTCTATATATGTAGCTAATAACTCCTGAAATGCAAATGCAACAGATGTTTATATAATCCATATTTAATGTAATAGCACAAATACAATAGCAGTTCTGGCACAGACAAACCTTAGTCAAAAAACAGTGATCTGATAAAATTCTTCTTATTTCCATGAGACATTTAGTGGCATATTGGCAGACTGCGAAAGCTGTCCAGAGTCTACTTAGTCTTTCTAGCCGAGTAGCTAGGAAAGACACTTGTCCCAACAACCCATGAATAGCTTGTGCAATACTACTCATAACACAACAGAATTTTGTTTTCATTGCCTTAAAATGAAACCTTTTTGTATCTACAGATGGTGCAGGCCCACTTATATCAATTTCCTGCCACTTTGCAAAAAAATACAAGGACTTACAGGAGGTTCTGTGACTGCCTTTCATTATTGCCATAATTGAACCTGCTCTGGGAACTGGCAGCAACATGAGCCTTCACGCTACTACAGCAGCAGTAAGAGGAAGCTGTTTCTGCAAAGGTTTTCCTGAAATAGCTATTTTTGACATCAAGAAAAATGTAAAACTGAAATTAATCAAATTAGCTCTACTTGCTTCCCAGCTTTGGTTCTAAGCATGAGTAAAAAATATATATACTCAGCCACTCAACCAGATATCCGTCCCTTGACAGACAGACTCATTTGTCCCATTCAAAAGACAGAAAGGGGTTAGGGTTAGGGGGGACACAGACTGTAGAAGGGTGGCACACTTAATTATAATATTTTTAATAACCTACAGTCTGCTGTAGACAAGTCGGTTCCTCTCTTACAGGGCACAGCCAGGTATTCTGGGCTCCATAAAAAGATCTCACATTGGGCCCCACCTACACAAGCTCCACTGACCTATTACTGTAACTAAAAGTGACTCTGGGGGTCAGAGCTTTGGAGGCTGAGTGAACTCAGGAGACACATTTAATCACAGATGTGGACATGTAAAGGTTTATGATAATCTGTGGAGATTTTTCACAGAATAAATGTAATTTTCTGTTTTCTGGTGTATTTTTAACAGCTGTTACAATATTACTATAGAGAAAGTACAATTATGGGAACAATTAGTTTTTACTGACTCAAGCTCCAATATTTGAAAATAGATTGTTCTAGAAAAACTAGAAAAAAGACTTCCAGTCAAAGCATCTACATAGACTAACTCTTTTTTAACTTTGACACAGCACTTGAAGTGGCTCTATATGATGTCAGTACATTTGAGCTGAACAGTTACAAATTTAAATCATGAGAAAAGAAAAAAAAACACAGGCACAGACACATTAGTAGTCTACTCTCTGTATAAAAATGTGAAATAACACCAGGATAATTGATCCATATGTAATGGATACAGATGTTTATTCATTCTAAAACATATTAAGCTTAAGACCTGACACTTTATTATCTATAATATATAAATGTGAACCAGGAACTAGTGGTGTTAAATTATCCTTCTAATGCTAATATTCTAATATTCTCTTCTAATACTGATTGTTAGCTTTGTATTTAATAAATGATTAATTTGATTTGTCCATGGACTACATATTTATGTGGTCTAATAATTTATTTTTACATTTAAGACTGTGGAAATCACTGCAGCTGTGACCCCTGCCCTCTGCCTCTCTCCTCTCTGCTCTAATCTGACAGGACAGGATGGAGAATAGTCTCTGTTGGCTCTAAACATTAGCAAAGTTGGGCTACTCTCTGTTTGTGTTCTTGCTGTAAATGTGTCTGAATCCCCTTCTGACCTGGTCTTATTCTGAGTCTCCAGCCTCACGTCACTAACATTTGAGTCCCACTGCTACATTAACTCAGTGTTTTTGTATTAGATTAATAAAGATCTTCTCTTGCTGTGAATATTTTAGAGCTCATAGTAAATCTTAAACACATAGCCAATCACAGGCGAGCATTAACAAAGACATCCAATCAGAAAGCAGGGGAGGCAGAACTTTTTTTTTTTTTTGATAGCTCTAATTATGGTGGACAGACAAGTTGGTCAATCCGATCCATCCAAGGTTCCTTAGTTCCCAAAAATGTGGATGAAGCAAGAACACATCTGAGCTCTTTCTTTGTCAAAAGTACTTCACTTTATCTGCAGAATTACGGCCAGTGCTTGTGATTGTTTTTTTCCAGGACAATCCCTAAATAAAGAATTGTTGCCATACTTTGGTTTTGTTGAACAGGAAAGTGGGTCATCACACAAACACAACGACACAGGAGGTAATGTAACAAGCAATTAAAAACTCACTGAAAATGACGAAAATTATAAATTAAGGTACAGTGGCTTTGCGCAGATTTATAGCTTTACTGGGCTGACGATGCAGCATGAAAAGATATGCTGTAATATGATTAAGATCTTGATGCCTGCGTCTTAATTAGCTCCGAAAAGACACTGCTGCTCTGAGTAGGAAGCTTTGCAGATATTGTGTCACCACACGTGGGTAGCGGCCCATGTAGGGTAGCTTGGTGATTTGCAACCTTATAAAAATATCCTAATGTGATTTTCTTTTTGAAGATTTAAACCACATCTGTCCAACTTTTAACAAAGCGCTGGGGATGAACTGTATCGATTTGCTGTGATGTTCATCCAAAAGGTTGAGCGGTGGGATATTTCGGGCGACGCATAATGAGAAAGATAAACAAGAACTGATAAAGAATCTGGCAGTTCAATAAAGGTTGTTTTGACATCTGAGTACCCTTTTTCCTTTGTAATGTTTGATCTCCTGAGGAACACCGTGCTGCACGCAGACGTGATGTTTTCATCGTTTTTATAGGTAAAACTTTTAAAAACAGTCAATGTCCCTTTAATTTTATAGAACCTAAAGCAGGAGCTGGAGCCACTGTATGAGCTTCCTGTTCACATTTGGTATATTTTCACCGAAATGTGATGTGATGTTCTCGTTTCCTTTGTGTTTTTCCTTTTACTTCTCATTTTCCCGAGTCAGGTTTATCTCTTATCCAATCAACTGACTACTGTGTTTGAAACCACTCTGAAGGAAAAGTGTTCCCAAAGTAGTATGGTACAATGTTTTAAGATGCTTCATTACCATTACCCCCTTTGACAATAAAAACCTACCCCTACTGACCAGACCTGTACCGTACCACGCCAAACAGAAAACAAAACAAAATCTCAAATGTGTGAACGAACATTTCTGTACACTGGTAGAAAAGCCCTGTGTAAATCCAAGCATTTATGGAGCAGTTTTTACAATTTATGATAAAGTACTGTCATAATAAATACAGTGAATGGCCTCAAATGAAATAGTTTATAGTTTTATTTATAACTATGTTAACAGAAATGTCAAAATCAGATAATAAACTTTTGAAATACGTTGTTTCATTCAAGCTAATAGGTCATTGCCATAATTCAACATACCACTAATAGCTGTAACTATCATTACACATACATTATTTACAGCATGTTGTTATTTAACATCATATAACAAACCACAGTTTTTACCATAAATTCCCGTTTTTCATTTTCACAGCATGAGAAATAATCCAAACTTCTCTTGTTGTTGATAACGTACTGCACTCCTCCACCACACGTGATTCATAATGTGGAGTTTTTGCAGCCGTTGGGACATTTGAGGACATTAAATTGTATTACATGGTGACAAACCCGGCTTACTACAGGTCTGGCACTGCGTTCAGTCGTGGCTCAGCTCGCGAGTTTAATGCAATTATAAATAAATAAGCATGTGGTCGGGAAGAAGGCAGGGCCCTGTGGGGACATGCTGAGAGAAAATAGAGAAAGTTTAATTAAAGCCGGAGACCGCACTCCCACACACAAAGGCAGGCGGTAATATGTGCAAAACCAATATGCTCAAGTATGTGCTGGTGTTGGTATGCATCCAGTGCCATTGTGCATGTTTGTAACCACAGCTACAGCAGCACATTATGCCTTTGTATGTGTGGTGTGTAACAGTGTAACATCCGTGACAGAAAAACAGTGAGGAGGTGGCGTGTTTTAAATGCTGTGTGCCGTTAATGTGCTTCACACATGTCAAGCGTCAACCGCCCTGAACAGCCAAACATGATCCTTGTGATGAAACCTGCTACTATCAGGAGCACAAGCACTAAGGCAAAAACTAATTTATCAAAAGGCTACAAGTAAGGCTGAGCTATATCACCTCTAATCAAATATTATGTGTATCACTTTATTTTTGGCACTGATAGTTTTAGGCACATGTTTTGGAGTACGACCTGATACACAATTTAAATATATATTTTATGCTGATTGTAGCTTTAACTATACTGCACTTGCTACTCTTGTATTGAAACATATGTTAAATATACTCTCATTCTATACTCAAATGAACTTACCAAAGGCCTCTCATATCCTACCATCAGTACCTCCAGCCACTGGCCCGCTTCACACACAATCACAGTAGGAGGATTAGGTGTACGCCGCTATGTTTTTGTTACATTATTTTCTGCAAAATGATTGAACTGCCAGTCTTCCTGCAATTACCTATGGGTGCAGGCAAAAGCACAGCCAGTAAAAGCCTGATGAGGGAGTATTGAATCTGCACTTCAATTAGAGTGCTTATAAAGTGTGGATTACACAGGGGCTCCGGGGCCGCAGCTCTCACTCAATTACCTCAGTGCACCACGGGAAGCGGGACTGCCTGAAGCCTGTGTGAACAGCGAAGGCATCGAGGTAAGAGGTAAGGTGGACAGTAAGTGAGGTGCACTGAAAGTGGCCTGAGCCAACTCTTTAATCAGCATTGATCAATTCAAAGGCAAGGATTAAATAAGAAACAAAAAGAGAGCGATCCAGCAGCATGTGACTGCAGTCTCCTGCTTACAGTCTTAGATTCGACAAGGACATCTGAAAACACAGCCATGTGAGTTATTAAACGTCACGGTTTGCACAGTGAAGCCTCTCGCTGATTTGAAATGCCTATGTGAAAGCATTCATTTCCATTTTCTGTGATGTTCAAACAAGTCTCCTTCAAGTTGAAGTGGGTACATAGAGAAGGATGTGTTACAAAGAACCCAAAACAACCTCAACACTGTCTGAGTCTCTAAGTAAATTCTAAAATGGATTATTGAACCAATGAGTGAAAATCACCGTCCATTTAGAGTGGATTTGTCTGTGAGGCAGCGATAAACGACAGCTCGCCTTGCTGCAGCTTAGCTGCTCAAATTCTGAGAAGGAGATGCTTGAAGGACATGCTTTTAGAATAAACAGAGCCAATGGCGACCGTGAAAAGATGAACATTTTAATTTGTCTGCTGGAGTGTACTCAGAAAGACAATGTGAGGTAAAATGAAGGTGGATAATTGATTGTTATAGAGACTTAGGTGTGACTGCTGGAGTCCGACAACTGGTTGTGATCATTGCAGAAAGGACACATGAAAATGGATATATTCTTCACATCAACATAGCACCTCATCCTTTTTGAAAATGATTGAGCATTTTAAGGACCCTTTGTAAGTCTGACAGAGTTAGTAGATCATTTTAGAGTGAAAAAAAAAACACAGCACTGAAACAAATCTGGTATGCTGTCTGAATATTATAGGTAGAATGAAATAGGGTTCTTTAAGTGACAGCAAATTAAAATGCAACTTTAAAGAGAGACTTTTGTGACACTGCGGAACAATCTAGCTGGGTTTATGCTTGGAAAATGTTTTTTTATGTTGAACCCCACCAGATGAACTGAGGGGCATTTGGATACTGTTTTAAATAACGTCCGAACCAATGCTAAAGATTCTGTGGGTGTTCGCTTATAAACATGTCTTTTCCTCTGGCTCTGAATTGCACCAATTTGATTCGAGGACATCAACTATGAATGACATGGCTGTGATATAATCATCATACTCACCCTTCCTCTGTCTGACTTCCACTTGTTTGTTTCACCGTTGCAGTTTTTTTTTTTCTTCACTCAGCTTTGTGATTTGGCCGGCAGCAAGGCTGGTAAGTCCCAGTGGAGATGTTGGCCTAAACAGCCAGGTCTGAAGTGATTATGTGAGTGCTGTGTGAGAGATTCCTTTAGGGCCTGTGGGAAGCCTGACTCTTCTTTGTTGACAGTAGCACTGAGGGGGAAGAGGGAGCGAGGCAGACAGAGGTAGATGTGTGAGATGATCTGAACAGACAGGAAAAGTGCAAGAGAGACAGTGATATTAAAGGTGCTAACTTTTCCCTTTTTTGCTCATCCATACATCCAGTAATCTTTAGCTTGCCATTGTGGGCTTAAAACAGTCACATTGAATGTAGGTAGTCTTCCCAAATGCATCTTACAAGGCTGTTATTGGGAACCAGACTCACCTGAGGTAAAAAAAAAACTATTTTATAGTGGGGCCTAGAATAAATAATGTTCTCTATACTCAAAACAATACTATTGTTAGTGATAAGCTCTTTTTAAATTGTAGAACAAAGGAAGATGAACAGTAGGATCAGTTTTTGTAAAGCTCTAAAAACACTCCTGGTTTCCCTTGACTTCAATAAAATATAAATAAATGCACTTCTTCAAAGAAATTTTTTTCTCAGTGTCTTTAGTTAAACGATATGTCCACATTTTGGTGCATTAAAGACAATTTTGAGAGTAAAAAACTGACCCATGAGCTGATGTAGGGGGATTAGACCAGTTTGATTAGCTATAAACCTCTACTTATTGGGCATTAGCAGTGCTAGCCTCATTGGCTGTACATACATTTAACTTTGTGACAATTATGGTTTTGCATTTTCTGAACTTAGATGACATCAAAACATGTTTGGAGCCCCCTGGTGGTGACTGCCAACAGGAAATGTCCCCATGGGGATAATAAAGGGATTACATTTTTTATATATATATATATTTCAAACGTGATTATATCATCTGACTCCAAAAACTCAGTCTCCATATTTTGGTAGCATCTCATGTCTATACGTTCACAAGAGTAATATTGCTGTCATTTGGCCAATAGAATTTGTCCAACTCATTTTAAGCATTTGTAGTGGTTCCAGTGGGAAAAGTATCTACTATTGTATATATGTGCAGCCAGTCCCTTAGATAAGAACACAAAAGACAGCATTCATCATATTCAGCTACATCAATAAGCTTTTTTAATAATCAGATCATTGTTCTACTTCTGTTACTGCTTCTTCATTTTTTTATTTTCATCCTAGTGGGTCTAAGGACAGGGGGTTATGTCTTGTACAGTCTGTAAAGCCCCTTAAGTCGACTGTTCACTGTTCACTTTTGGTAGGTACTTTGAATAGCAGCTCATACAGTTCATGTTGTTATGGCTGCTCCTGTACAAATTTAACACTGAGTGAGTAGTTCCACCATCTCTTCAAAGACCAAAAAGGATCCATGGCTTCTTTTTCTTATATCAAAGAGGCTGGAATTAATGGCGTGTTTAATGACTACTTATGCCGGAAAACTCATTTTATTTGAAATCTCCAGTGCCATTAGAAATGAGCCTTTTCGTCTCCAATTAAAGGCATTCTTTGGAAGATAGATTCTGAACAAGAAGCGTGAGACATAAGACGAGCTGTTGACATTCAGTTCCACACTAATGTCTGGCTTGAACAAGCTGCAAATACATTGAACATCATAAAGGTGCGAAGATATTTTTAACAATTGCGGCTGAAGCCTCATGGGAGCTGACAGTTTATGACAAGGCTAAACTGCAGCTATAGGATTAAATATAAGTTTTCTCTGCTTTACTTTTTACAATATATTATTAAATGCCTACATGGTGCACATTGAATCAAACATGGGTTTAGTATCTGCACCAATCTATAAACAATGAAATCTGTCATATTTTGCAAATCCTTGATGTGACTTGCCTCAATGAACCGACTCAAGCACGTATCTGACATGAAAGACATTCAAAGTGTCAGCGGTTCAGCCATTCTGTTAAATTTGACTGACTTAAAGGACTAATTTGCCTCCAGCGATGACATGCATAGAAACATTTGCATAGTAAAGGGAAGTACAGAAGCAAAACTGTTCATTGTGATATCTAAGAACAGTACAAATGTATTCAATCAGAAACAAAGCATTATTACACATTCAGGCCAAAAGGAGAGTTTGGGCATCTGTATCTGGGTTTAGTATTTTCTCAGTTTTCCAAAGTACAAGTCTTTTGATTTCTGCTCTAAATCCTGAATGGTCAGTCGGGTTACAAGCTGCATTTAATGTCATAAAACCTAATTCTATAACCTAAGCAAAGGATTTGAAAAAAAGAAAGAAAGAAGACATCAATAGATCCCAAAAAAATGCTGTGAAATGCACACACAATGGTGTTATTTATTAAGATATTGCATGATTTTAGGATATAATTTCTCATTAATATAAAAATTATTCACTTCTAACATTTACTTCCCATAGTTTTGCTGCAAGCTTCAGTCATTAACTCCCACTAAAACAGCTTCTGTGACATAAGGACACTGGCTGTCTTCCAAGGATTTGACACGCTTGGCTCCATCGCAAACACGTTTTATATTCAGCAGATAAACAAGGACATGAAACAAAGTGACAAAAAAGTCAAGGCATGACGAATAAACTGAGCGACAGTCTGTCAACGCGCACACATTTGTCTTTCCTTTTGATAATTATACTCTATGTTTGTGGTGTATTTGTAACGGGCTTCACCTGATCAAATTTTCTTCTTTCTCTTTCGGCAGAGAAAGCACGTCCGAGTCGTACAAAACAGACTTATCTGTTTTCCTGACACAGCTGGGCCATTATAACCTCCAGCTACAGGTCGAAGCATTTTTCTGTCCTCCATTCCCCAAATGAGACTGCCTCTGGTCATTAGAGAGACCGCGTTAAAAACACAGAAAAACAACCAGCGGCGTGGTCATTAACGATGCCATCGACTTTTTAATTAAGTCTCATAAAGGAACTATCAATGTGAGGGCGGTAATGTACGCAGGCGCAAAGCCAGTCCAATCCTATTTCTGTGTTCTTTGAGGCCTTAACTGATCTGTTCTCATTTCACAGAATTAGGGAAGGTCTGGGAATGTAACACTTAGTTTAAAGTAGTTTAAATTAATAAGGGTTACATTTGAGTCATTAAGACCCATATCTAGCGCTTAAAAGACAGTAAAAGGAAAAGTGTGAAAAGCAGATGGGAGAAGAGTTACAAGAGTAAAAAGGGCTATCCTCTTTTAATATCGACTTTTGCATTGTAAAACCAAATCAAGCCTTGTGTCAGTGGCGTGTGGTGGCTTTAAAAAAGGTGACATGTGATCTGTGGTATGTTTAATTACATTGCCATCTCAGCTTTAATGTCTCTTACACAGAAATAAATACCTGATCTAAAAGCTGCTTCTTTTGTCTAATTTCAAAACCAAATCAAAAGCATTGAAAAACCAACAAGGTCTACTGGGTTTTTCTTCTCAGTTTGAGTGCCCATAAACCCTTTAGTGCTTTGCCCACAAACACTGTATTTAGAGCCAGTCTTTGACATTCGGCTAGCCAGTGCAGTGATCTGAAAACTGGTGAAATGAGATCTCTTTACAGATGTCTGACTCAATTTGTGTAGTGTTTAGAAAGAGAGAAAGCTCCATTACAGTTGTTCAGCCTGGTTTAATATAAATAAACTAAAGTTTTTTCTGTTTGAGTCATGCTATTGCTTTTGCTTTTATAAATGTTGTGTGGTAAGCTTACAAGAGGAAAATTGTTAAATTCAGCACAAGGTCAAAAATTCATGATCTGGCTTGAGTACTTGGGACCAAACTCCTCATTCGCCAAAAGTTTCTATTGATTCCCACAGAAGAGGAAACGTTCAGTGGGGAGCTAATGTTGGAGCATCTTCATTCACGTCCCGCATGGGGCAGGACACAGTGACCTCAAATATCTTCACAGAAAGTTTGGAGCAGCATGGCTGAATGCAATAATAAGGACAACCTTTTCATCAGCAGTGAGCCAACCCAAACGCCATTACTTTGCACTTGTTGCTCTTGTTATTCAAAGATTCACTCCAACACAAATAAATCAAATAGATGTTGGTTAGTGTTGTGTGAAAATATGTTGAAATATCATGTTTTGATGTAACTGATTAGGACATATTGAAAAACCCTTGACTTTGACTGGATACTAAGTGAGGTGTGTACTTTCTGTAGACCTCACATTTCTTCTTTTTAGAGCATGTGAACATCTATGGCTTTCCCCAGGGACAGGCTCTGTGAACATACACACTAAAGATCTGAAGATCTTGGCGGGTCATCTGGTAGAGCACATACACAATGTCATTCCCCTGTCTATCTACTTTGGCAAAAAACAACTCACACAAAATGTAGTTCAAAAATGCACCGTCATCGTCTTGTAAGCATGTATGTTCATTATTTTGTTATATTTGATCTCATTCTTTGGCACCTTAACCCGTCTGCCATTTGACATGAGTCTTTCCTCCTCAACTTTGCAGCACTAAGAGAGGTATTAATGGGCATAACATTGTATGACTGTGAGAGAATGTTTGGTGATGGTTGGAGAGGCTTTAGGTGCAAAAAGGCTGCCACGTCTCTGTCAGTCTTCCCCAAGGGCAGCTGTGGTTACAAATGTAGCTTACCACCACCAGTGTGTGACTGTGGAGTGAAAAAATAATGGACTATGTAAAGCGTCTTAGAGCATCTTTAATAGCGCTATATGTAAGTACTATGCATTATTATAACAAAACACTGAAGGCACAGGGACAAATAGGCTTTAAATCTAAATAATATTATTTGAATGTCTGTATCAATTATCAATTCAACATAGGGTTGATACACTGTTGATACACTGTCGATTTGGAAACTAATTTGTGCTCACATAAACTCTACTAAACGAAAAGTGTACCATTAGGTGCGACCAAGAATGGGCAAAAAAAAAAAAGTAAGTCCAAGTAAAAACAAAGTAAAGTTTGTGATTACAATCTTAATTTTAGTTAGTTAGTTCTGCAGTTATAAACGACAGAGCCTCATTGCTGATTGAGCGACAGCTGTGTGAATATGTGTCTGTTACAATATTCATTAGAGCTGTGGAAAAAGTTCACTATTATAACTTTACCTGGCAAGCTGTCAGAGTGAAACCAGCACTCACACACCTTCATGACAGACCTCACACAGACTGTATACGACAGGTTTCACTTATATTTATAGACAGCTGTGAAAACGAAGGAAAGTATGGCCGATATAAATCATGTATGATTTGGCACCTGATCTCAACCTCCACCTATGGAAGATTAAGAAGAAGAAGAAGCTTGATACTTAGAAAAACACAATAATAAAAACCCAATATATATACTTTTAAATACCTATCTGACCACATGCTCATATTATATTCTGTATAATGTATCCAAAAGTTTAATCCTGAATTCACACCAAAAGCACCACAAACAACAAAAGTGGCCAATAGACATTCACTAAGAATGGACAGTCTTTGCAGTTTGAGTTAAGCGTCCTGATTGTACATTTGAAGCATGGCAGCGGTTTACTTTATGTATATGGACTGGTGGTACCATCCCAAAAGGAAAAATCTGGATCCACATTGGTGGAATGATCTACCTGCAGCTACAAGATCAGCAGATTCTGTAGCCATCTTTAAAAAAACGCTTGAAAACACATCTCTTCCATCCACACCTGAGAAAACACAAAATTCTACTTCCTTTCTGTCTATTCCTTTTCTTCCAAAAAAAAAAAACAAAGACAAAAAAATCATATCCTTAGCTTTGTATGCTGTGCTGGGTTTTTAACAGATTAGTTTTTGGTGCACTTATGCTTTTTTTTACCTTGTGTTGTTAAAATTGCTTCTGTTGTTTTTCTCATTTGTAAGTCACTTTGGATAAAAGCATCTGCTAAATGACTAAATGTAAATGTGAAATGTAAATGTAAAAGACAAAAGGTGCAACGAAAAACATAGCCTGAACCTACAACCCCTGCCAGACACCTGCACAAGGGAACACAAGGCAACACACTCTGAGCCACCTGGGCCATTACAAGCAATCAATAGTCCTCTAGTGTCAATCATAAGCCCAACGGAATAAAAATTCAAATAGGTTAGGTTTACCTCTAAGTCACACCAAAGGTCTCAAATCTCTAGTTTAGTCCAAGCAGAAGATCAAATAGTGTAATTTTTTTTTTTTTGCACTCTGTTTTATCAGAAGTGGGTGTTCACACAAACAACCTGTGGATCATTTGGTGTCTTTGCTGCAGCTCGTTTATAAATGTTAATGAGTCTTTATATGTTAATATTTCTGGCAAACATTGTGTTTGCATTTGTATGTGGGTTACAGTATAATGTGCATACTGTGTGACAGCATTAATCTGAAAACTTGGTCATGACCTTTGATCTGTACAGCTTGATCGCTGCATTTTCACCTTAAAAGGATGAATAGTAAGTCAAACATAGAAAAAAACAATGGAGGTGGCCACTGACTTTTTGAACACATTGTGATGCCTTCTCTAATCAAAGACTTTGAGATACATCCAAGTTATTATCTCTAACCAATTGCAAAAAAAAAGGCCTGAGAAAGAAGGTAATGGGGTTAGCAATATAAATCAGCACACAAGAAACTCTATTATTGGTAAAGTAATAGGGGCCGGCGTTGTTTGTAAGCTTCAGCTGTTTGCTTAATTGCAGATCTACTAGCAACACTGGCTCTCGTTTAAATATGCAAATTTGATGCGGGCCGACAGAGCTGTTCTTGGCAATGCTTGTGTTTGCCTGCAGCAGGGAAAAAAAATGGGTTTGTGTGGCAAAAGAAAGACTTAGAAAAATAAACAAACAGATGGAAGCTGAAATGGAAAAGGGAGATGGAAGGGATCGTTTAAGAAGTGATGAGCAGAAACAGAGGTCCAACTCTGGGGTGAAGTGGCGCTTTAGTCAGCGGCAACGGGAGACGGACTTCTGTCAAGACAAGCATGTTTTCTCAATACACTATGCATATGTAGCTGCTGTAGTCAAGACCAAGAACAACACCTGAGTGCACTGAAACTGTGATTTTTTTTGGAACTCACAAATTAGGACAAAGACTGTCACATGTTCAGTCTCATTACATGTGACAAACTCTGGTAATGCGTAAAGGAGAGAAGAAGAATACATCAACATTAAACATTCAAACAAAATAATTACATTTATTTATTGATTAATCAAGAGTCTTCTCTGTCCTGGACTGTGACATGTCAAAGTAAAATTAACGGATGAGAAGGAAAAATTAAGGGGAGACAAACTTGAGCTGACAACACCAGCAGTTGAAACATAATCATTACAAAGTCTAAAAAGCCTTTTTATTTTGTCAATCAGAGCTATTATTAAAGCCATGAAAAAAAGCTTTTTGTGGCTTTAAATTAGTGCTCTATGTTGCTCATTGTGACAGGATAAAAGATGACCAATCTCACAGTCGAACAAGTAAATTTCCTGCTGCAACCTATATTAAATACCTGATGTATTATATCCTTTCATAATGTTAGGGTAATCACTATCTAAACAATTGTATGCCAACAACATAAATCTCTTTACAGCACTAAGAAAACATTGTTTTCTTTTTCAAATCACAATCTTGCCCAGACTCTGTTTCTTTGTTTCTCATTGGAGCTGTTCACCATCATAGTCTATTCATATGGTAGCTCTAATTGCAAAGAGAATTGACACTGTGTGACATGTGACCATTACTTCCAAACACAGAGTTATGATGGCCGTGCAGTGCAAACAAAATAACTATAGCTGATGAACTGAAAAAACAATGACAATTAAGACAAAGTGGAAAAGGTAGGATCATCCAATCAGCAGTAAGAATCCCGTCCACAAATTATACCTACCTTTTCAAGTTTGTTTGAATTGTCATTTCATTTTTGGTTTTGTTCATTTCTTTTTTGTTTTTTTTTTCTTTTTGTTGATGTAATTTTGTTTGCACTTTACGGCCACCATACATACTATAGTAGGTTAAAGTAACAATTAAATCCCATTTAGAAAATATTTTCCCAGTGTTTATGAAACTCAAGGCGTGTCATTTCTTCAGTGGGTTACACCTACAGTTTGTTGGCAGACAGATGCAAGTGTCCTCAGGGCCCATTCCTGCTACTTTCAAGGACTCTCACACTTACAGTGATCTAGTCAGATGTGCACAGATGTTGCCATGCCTGAGACGGTAATCTGCAAGCATTAGTGGCACTGCGTGTTACTAACTCATATAGACAGCTCGGGACAGTAGGAGCAGATCCCCAGTGCTTTGGCTGCTTCTACACAGAATGTCATCAGCTCACACAGGCAGGCCATGAGAAAAGCAGCACTTCTGAGAATTAAGGCACTACTCGTATCACTGCCCAAAACAAGAGAGCGGAGGGGATTCAAGCCAGACGTAGTTTGATCCTCATTGTTCCGCGGAGACAACAGCAAACAGTACAACAAGACGACGAAGGAACAGGTAGAAAGAAGAGCAGCCCGAAGTTCAAGCTCACAGCCTGGAAATACTGTTGGGAGAAACACAATTTTTTTGAGTCTCCGTTCCTGATCATGAGCAGCAATCTTCATGGCTGATAATATCAATCAAGGCCTGAGATGATACAACGTATAAGTGAGTCAACCTATTCCCAGTTCATGAATATACATGAACTCTTCCAATCATTCAGAGTCTGGTTAGAGGGAACACTCTGGGGTTTTATTCTTTTCAAATTTACTGCACAGTTTAACTTTAGATAATAAAACGAGAAAAATGTGAGGCGCATCAACAGAAGAAGATGAATAAATGGATATAAACAAATAGCACCTTAAATGCGGTTAAGACGACCAATTGAAATGATGGACGGAAGCTAAGGTGGAATACACAGCTGCCATAAACCTCCACATTTTATTCTATTCTACCTAAATCTAAACAAGTAAAAGATTTTCTGCTTAATTTACCCCAAAGCTATTTGTACAAACATAACTATGGGATTTTTAAAGTAAAAAAAAAAAATTAATGATTGACAGCTTTTATAAATGTTTGAAAATATGAAGTAATCTAGGGTGTAATCTAGGCTGTGATTAGACCTTTTGTGTCCACATGTAATAATGTTACATCTGGACAAAGGAAGTGGACATTCATTGAAGGAATGGGACAATCTCTCAGTAAGAATATTTCTTTGGGTCACAATGAATTAAAGAAAAAAAGTAATGAGTGTAGGGATAAAGCAGCACAAATCAACAGTAAAAACTAAGTACTATTTTGTATGATAGCTAACATAAGCAAACAAATTTGTAAATTATCTCATCACTAGTGTGACCATAGGTCTTGTTTTAGCCGGAACAGTCCAGTTTTTAAGCCCCCCGTCCTGTTTCCCGGACAATATCTGCAAAAACTAAATTGTCCTGTTTTTTTTTTTACCGTCAATGCAATCATAAAGCCAAAGCAGCGCACTTTGCTTGTAACTCATTTGTCAGTAGACTGTGTGTCAGTCACAGAGTTGTCATGGTTACGGCAATATTAACCAATTGGAAAAGATCAACAGTGTTCCATATGTGTCTGTAACTCAAAACTGTCCATATACGTGCTTAAGTGTGACGCTATTGCTAAGCTTTCACCGTTTTAATTATCATCAGCCAAAAACAAATTTTACAAACAAGCTCTAGGAACAATACAATACAACTCTCTGGTAAAAGTAGCCCACATGGTAATGAATACGTTTTAAACACTAATGCTATCAGTTAATGGTTTTTAATATTTTACTGGTGTTGTACTGATTTTTCATTTGTTAAGATGCTGTCATTAAATTTGTGGTAAAATTGCATTTTTAGGTTTGAAAATATGGTCACCCTACTCATCACACATTTGCAATAAGCTGGCTAATTGCTCTAATTTAAAAACACAGCTTAATATCAAGCCAGTCGCAGATGTTCTCTCCCGAGGCAATGACATCAAACATGTCGCTTGTTGGGGACATTTGTCAAAAACCTAGTGCTAATGAAAATGCTAATGCTAATTCTGCCATTAAAAATATGTTGTAAATTATACTCCAAGATGCACATGCAGCTTATGTTGTTTACAAAATACAAAAAGGCCTCCAATGTCTACTTCCATTTGTTGCATTAAATGACAACTTAAGCAACTGATTTAAAGACAGCCGTCAGTTGCTGATGCTGTGGTGACATGGGTGCTATTGCTATTTAATACAGAGAACACATTAATAATGCACCAGCAATGTTAATGACGGCTGTGCAGCATCATGCACTCTGTCAGCGCAGTGGCAGCCATATCTCAGAAAAATGTCCCAAATCTCTTTCACATTTTTATAAGAAGTCTAATCCCATTGCTGGTTATTGCCTTCATTTGTCTCCAGTATTATCACTACCAGAGGTGATTGGGCGGTCCCCCGAGATGCTTTTGGCAAGGGCCTCTACATGAAATGTGTGAAGCTGGCGCCTTTTAGCACCTACCTTCTGATCATCTGTTATCTCTGAGTGAACATATTGGATTATTGATTTGCCGAGGGAATGTGTTTTTGCGGGCATTCAAAGACCCCGTTCTTTTGTGTTGACCTTGTAGCCCTCATGTGACCTAGTAATATAAAGAAAGGGAATTCTCAGCCTGTAGAATAACCTGTTGTGTAAAGATTTTGACTCCGTCTGTGTTAACGCAATCATGTAGATAATCTCTTAATGTTTCCACTCAGCACACTATGCCAACCTGTGGGTAGTTTTCCTGGCACACAGGTCCTAGATACTTACAAAAGAAAGTGCAAACAGGCACACAAATGTACAATGAAGTGGACCATCTGGGAGCACATTTTATTTCTGAACTGTTACATCTTACAGGCATTTTTGTGAATGTGTAAGGTGCATGTGAGCACACCAGAGATAGAAATGAACAGTTAAGGCTAGAGCAAGAACATAGGTGTAATACAGCAGCGCTTTGATGGTTACTCGGGAGAACGGGAGAAATAGGACGCCAGAAGAAGTGCAGAAAAGGAGTCTCTGGACACGAGCAAAGTGGGAATACATTTTCTTAACCTTTTGTTTGACTTTGTGTCCATTGATAATTCTGATTGTTATGTCAGTCGTGTGATGACTGCTTGAATAAGTGACTGATTAGTTTTACTTCTCTGTAGTTTTTACTTAATGTTTGTGCATGAAAGCTCTGTTGAGTCTGTTAAAAAGGCTAAAGTTACTGAAGTGTTATGTTTGTCATAACAGCCTCATGGTCAAGGGCTTATTAGGTGCTATTGATTGAATATTACTAATACAGGACTGTTCAGTATGTTTCCACTAATGCAGGGTTATCTAATGCAGCTAAAGTTTTAATAATGTTCTTTAAACCATGTTTCCCTAAGAGGAAGAGTTAAAACGGAATAGTATTACCTGCTGATCCTTTTGGTTGTTTTTTTTTGTTTGTTTAGTTGGCATATTGTGATGTTTTGTATTATCCCAGGTTTAACCTTTACCATCTTTCATTAAATATATTTGAGAATTTGAAAATTTGACTCGATTTAGGTTGCAGCTCGTCATTAGGAGGTGATGGTTGGTCCTGAAGCCAGACCAGTTAAGAACCACAGGTGCATAGTTTTTATGACTGATCGGCAAATAGAAACTCATATTTTATGTTGTTGTTTGGGAGTTAAACTTTTGGTCTCTCAGTTGAACCAGTTTTATCCTCATCTCAGCCACATCTAAAATGAAGCCGCAGACACTAATAACTTATTTTCATTTCAGGTAATTTGTTCTTTCAGCGCGTGCCGTCATCTGCTGCTCCCGAGCATCTATAACAAAACCAGTGTCTGTTATTATTATGCTACACGCATATCTTTCCACCTGCTTTAATTGTTCTCATTTCAGAAAAGAGCACTTTGTGTCCTTTAACACTGCACTGAACCTTTAACACCTATCTTCTACACCTTAAACTTTGCTCCTTGTTTAAGTCATTTAAGTAACAAAAGGCCTGGGTTTTCAAACTGTGCCAAACTATTGAGACTAATCAGACTAAATACATGGACACAGTGCTCCATCAAAAGCCCATTAAACCCAGCAGGACATGGGAACAAACAATACGTTTCACTGCAGCTAATAAGCAAACTAAAATGAACGGATATTTGCACTTCTAACAGGTAGGATTTTACTGTTTGTGTGATAATTGTAATAATAAACATGTTGTGGCTTTCCACTTTTTATGCAGGCAGCACAAATCTTACCCACAATTTAAGGACCTACAGTAAACATTCCTGTATGAAATGGTGGTAAATATCACTGGTGTTTTTAGTCAATTATTCAGTCAACAATTTTGTCTTCTCCTCAGCCCATACAAATATATAACCATTTATTTGTCTTTGAAACCAGAAAAGGCTGTGAGTCGGATCAACTTCATCATAACTCAACTTTTAAAAGAGGCATAAACGACATCAAGAGAGCAAAAACCTTGTTGCTTTTCTGCTAATTTATATATTTCCACAAAATAATGTTCTATTTTAAAATTCAAATTAAAACCATTTATACAAACGTGACCGTCATTGCAGTAAAGTTAATTTAAGGTTTGGGGGGGTTCTTCGCCTGGCAAAGAATGGCAAAGAAGAGACATTCATTGGACAGACTGCAAAGCCCTTTGAGGCAACTGTGTTTGTGCTGCTGGGCTACACAAACAAAAATTACTTGAAGCCCCTCTGCCAGCTTCTGTCTCCTGGAAAACTAAGATTACAGAAAAATATTGTGTAGGCCTTTGAATTGGATTCTGGCACTTTTTAAGAGAATGTGACTCAAAAATAATGGTGTCAAACAAGAACAACCTTCACATCAATCTGTCTGCCTTTTGGTCGTGGACAAAAGGGATAGTTATTGTAGATAGATGTTCTGGGATACAGCAGGTTTAAGGTGACACAAAAATAAAACCCCAGAAGACAATGGTCAAACCCCTGAAATTTCCGAAAATGTATTGTAATTTTATTTTTTTTGCCTCATTGTAACATCTATTATCTCTTGTATGAATAGTGTTTAATTGAGCAGATGACAACTGTGAATCGTTTAGAGTTGAGTATTTGTCTCACAATTTGACCTGATGTTTGGAACTTTGAATGTTACATGAGTAAATACTATTTGTCTGTAAATGGCAATGTTTTTCATTTCCCAAAGGTCTCATCCTAGCTTTATTAATATTTTACTGACGTGTATATCTACTCTGGTTCGCCAATTGGTCTTTCAAAACCTTCTGTCAAATTAGACGACAATCTGTGTTTTGCCCTTTTGCTTTTATTGTTTGTGTGCACTTTCAAAGACCGTTAAATCTGACATGAATCTGATTAAGGTCACAATCAGTGAGGTCATAATTGTGTTATGGGACACAAGGAAAGCTTTCCAGTTCGCTAAAGTGGCTGTGGTTGCTGCACCCTGCCCTTCCAATGGGAGGCTATGGGCCTAATTGGCTACATGCTGCCTCTAATAAGACTTTGTGGATTGTCTTGCTTAACATTTTATCCTCATTCTTGTATCAATTTTCAACTAATTTAGTCCAGTTCACCAGAGATGTAGCTGAATTAGGCAGTGGAAGAAGAGCAGCACAGCAACAACACAGAATGAATGAGTAACATTGGCCAAAAGGATGTAGCCGAACCAGAGACTTCTAATTGCCCGCCCCACAAGAACAAAGCACCACAAAATGAACCAAAATTAACCAAAACATAAGAAAAACGTATTATTTATGCCATTTTCACATCATTAATTGAAAATTAGTATTTGTTCATTATTTATTTTATTTTTTTATTAATATTATTTGTTACATTTATAAGTCATTATTTCCCTTTGATATATTTTTTGAAAAGGCCAGTCTTATGTATTTTTTAATTACATCAAAGTTGTCACACCTTTCATTTTGTCATCTAGTCCTTTCCACAAATTAACATGTATATTTTGAATAGTGTACAGATTTTTAAGTTTATGCAAGCTGTGACACAACACTGCCCTCTATAGGACACTGTTGTCATACATAGTAAGACGGTCCATGTTCTCACTTGTTTCTACCTCATTAGAGTATATAAACAATACCAAACAATATATTCCTTTTTCCTAGACCTAGGGGGTTGCCAGATCCACTTTGTTACTGTGAACATGTGACAGGTTTATTGAGACTTTACTGTCCTATGTGTGTTGCCAGAGTCTTTTAAAGGGCCCAATCACTAAATGTTATATTGTGTTAGTTCCACTAATAACCTGTGTCCAAGATGTTTTATCAAAATGGAAAGTCAGACATCTGATGTTTTCTTACAAAAGTAGCATAATAGATCAAACAGCGCCATCTGGAATCACAATGCTCATTCAAGATATAGCATTGCATAATGGGAGTAACTACCTTTAAATATTTTTGACTAAGGTAGGCCAAATATTCAAAAAAGACTTTTCAGGATTTGCATTTAGTAAAACATTTTACTACTGAACAGCTGTAAACTCACATTGGATTGTCACATCTCAGTGTATATTCTATATATATATGCGCGTGTGAAGAAATGTGTTACTGTTGATATCTATATTTATATTCTGATGAGAATGTGATGTGCCCTGAGATCCCTGACATAAGAGATTATGCAGTGAGCCAGCCACACACTTTTTAATGGTTAACAATCAAAAGAAACTTGAACCTAACAATCTTTTGACGTTAATGTTGAATGTATTTCCTGGTACAGAAAGAAAAAATAAGTTACATAGTGTTACTTTTAGCTGCAAAAGGGTAATTGTTAAACAGCTTTCTTTAACCCCACAACTATTGTGTATTTTTGCCAATTCTGGCCCAAGTAGAAACGCAAATTTATTTTAATTTTATTTCGGCTTCACCAAGTTTCTAATGCATAATTTAACAGATTTTTAAAACAAATTAAACATTCAAAATACTATTATCAACATTTGACAAAGTGTGCTCACATTTTTTCCTAGTTCAACCAAAAATATGTAGATTTAGTTAAACCCTACTGACAGAGAGATGCATGATCACATATCAGATTTGGCAGAAGTAATCACTGAAAGATGCAGCCAAATATGACGGAAATAACAGCCCACCATCACTTTGGAATCTTCTGACATGACAATACATTTATTAAATGAAAACAGTCTGGATATTTTCCACCTCTATTTCCATCACTGGCTCTGTTTGCAGAAAACTGACAAGCATTTTCCGGCAAACTTTTGAAATGTTAGAAAAGGAGACATTTGAATTAGGCTTGTTTCCATCAAAAGTGATTAAACTAGACTGTGTTGTCAGATGCTGGAGGTAGAGGCTGTGATAAGCCAGGCTGGAATGAAAAAGACATGCTTTAATGATTACATTTAATGCTATGTTCAACATTTGAATCAAACCAGAAAATATAATGACATGAGATGTTGTCTTAAACCCTTTTTTACAAATCCACCGCAAACTGGACAGTATGACGTTACACATGTGACAAAATCTCCTCTTATTTCCACACCTGGTGCCAATCCTTCAGGGACCCTAGGCTGTAAAGTGTGAACGCTGTCAGTCGGTGAACTCATGACACAAACCCTGTGCGTCTGGAGCTGAATCCTCGTACTATCTGCAGCTGTTTGAACTTCATTTTCTAATGTTGTAGCTGTAGGTACACACTCACACTGGTCGTAGCTGTAGGTACACACTCACACTGGTCGTAGCTGTAGGTACACACTCACACTGGTCGTAGCCGTAGGTATACACTCACACTGGTCGTACCTGTAGGTACACGCTCACACTGGTCGTAGCTGTAGGTACACGCTCACACTGGTCGTAGCTGGTGGTACACGCTCACACTGGTCGTAGCTGTAGGTACACGCTCACACTGGTCGTAGCTGTAGGTACACGCTCACACTGGTCGTAGCTGTAGGTACACGCTCACACTGGTCGTAGCTGTAGGTACATGCTCACACTGGTCGTAGCTGTAGGTACACACTCACACTGGTCGTAGCTGTAGGTACACACTCACACTGGTTGTAGCTGTTGGTACACACTCAACTGCTCATATTATTATTATTACACCTGCCTATTTTTGCAGTAGTATTTAGCACTTTTTTCCTTTCTACTTCCTCCTAGGATGGACGCAAACCTCTGATCTGCTGGGTGATGTGTACCCCTCTCCTCTTCCGCCGCTTCTCAGTAAAACCACCCAGGCTATTTGTGGCATGTACAAACACAAATCAAGGGAGA
Source organism: Neodontobutis hainanensis (assembly GCA_024349245.1). NCBI lineage: Eukaryota > Metazoa > Chordata > Actinopteri > Gobiiformes > Odontobutidae > Neodontobutis > Neodontobutis hainanensis. Next base: position 1,537,302 of record JALDNG010000086.1, on the reverse strand, counting down.
GTTTGGTTGAAATAACCCTAATTTCATTCAGGTAAAATGTTTGAAGAGCTTTGTGGACAAGAAACCGGTCCAACAAGACCCAGCATTAGCCATACGTACTATAAAACTGGAGTAATGGTCAGCAAGTTGATTCACAAAGTTAGGAAAAAACTGACACTGAAAGGTATAAGATTGAAAAGAGTGGTGTTTATGCAATTGTTTTTAATGCACTTTTTATATGGAGCTTCAAGCAGCTTTGTAAAGTGATATTGTTTCAAGGTTTGACTTGTGCTGTTTTTTGTTTCAGTGACTTGTATCAACATTGTCAGATAAAAAAGATGTCAGGGCGCACAGGCCCATGCTATCTGGACTGTCTCTTAATGCTGTAGAAATAATAGAAGACTAAAACAAATTATCTTAGGTGTTTTAAGTAGAACCCTAAAGTAGAAATAAGCCTACTCCTAGGCTTTCACACTTTGGTTGACACTGCTAAAAAAGGCAACAAGGTGGAGGTATGGCCCGTAAAAAGGCTGAGTGAGGAGAAGCTGGAAGCTGTGAGCTGTCTGCGGCGCGATGATGGGAAGTTGCCGTGGCTGTGGCAGATGCTGGTGGTGGTGCCAGCTGGTGGGGGGTTATGCACCTGTCTCTGTCTCACTGTCCCTCTCCTCGACTGTGGAGGAAGCCACAGATGGAGATGGCAGGGCTGTCCAGCTCAAAGAGCAGCGTGCCAGGGGAACATGGGCACCCCAACTGGCCCACAGCCTTGCACTGCCGCCAGGGTCAACTACTTACAGAGAGGGGTCGCCCCACTGGCACAGCCTCCTTAAAATGCTCTGCTGCCTCTTCATGGAGGACAGAGGCAACTGCAGGTTCACTTTGACGTTTTGTCATTTCTCAAAAATGTGCCCTCTCAAGGTCTCATGGAGATGCCAGCTTTAAGCAATTAAGATGGGACGCTTTATGAGAGCAGGCTCGTTTTTCACTGTGGGGATGAGCTATGCCAAATGGATGTGCTGGTTCTGAGCAGCGCTGGGATGTTTACACTGCAGCTCATAAACAATGCAGACTGGGGTTAGAGTAAAGAGAATTTTCACATGAGGAATATATTGGCTTTGGTCTGTGTTGATGAATGCATACAAATTGTTTCAAACCATCAAACTAACCTCAAACCAATAAATGCAATGTTTGCTTTGTTAATAGACTCACTTTAATGAATCAAATTATGAAAACTGTGGTCTGTCCCTGTTTCTCATTTTGTCTGTTTCTGTCTTGTGTGAAGCAGATCCTTCATTGCCAGAGACAGCTCTCTTTCACAAACCTGTTTTCCTTCCACACAATTGAGACAGATGACTTCAACCTGATTGTGACACTTGGCTATTTTTTATTAAGTTTGACAGTGTTTGAATGTAAGGTTTCATCTTTATTTAAGTCTTTACCACATCAGTTTGTTTTTAACATTTATTTCCTCCTTTTATGTCCCATTTTTACACTTAATTGTGTGAATTTCGCTTCCATTTGTGTCACTATCCCTTATTTTAAACCCCATTTGGGTCCTTTAAAAAAGGTTATCCCTGTTAGGTGTCATTCTGTGGTGGCATTCTTCACTGTTACATTTCTTTCAGTTCTGTGCTTTTTGTTTCTAATCTAATTAATGTTCAAAGTCTTCCACAAAAAAATCACCAATCAAATGTATTGGAGGGCCAAATAAAAAATTGCAAAAGGCCGCATTTGGCCCCCAGGCCTTGAGTTTGACATGAATAGTCTATGAGGGGAAAAAAATCCATCAACTGTTATAGGTAATATTTATTCACTTACCTAAAAGCTGAAATGCCCTCTTGAAGGATTCAGTTACAAGTGGAAGGTGCTTGATTCAGTATGTGTCCTAGGACATAAACTGGGTATGGAACCAAAGAGTATACAATAAATGCAATTGTTGTTAGATAGCAATGGTTTAAATTGAACCCATTTTGTAATTTCTAAAATGAGTGCTCTACATACTCCCATGTGAGTTGTTACTATTGATGAGCAGATGCATTATCCCTCAAGGAGCATTTGTATTGTCATGGGAACTATTTGACAGAACGATAAGAAAGGTATTGTGATCTATGGCTGCGATCAAAGGGTCGTGTCAAAAAAGAAAAGACCTAGAGTCAATGACGTGCTGCCTGCTGACCTTTCCGTCATGGTTTCAGTAATAAATCCATTTATGTTCCCTGTAAGAGGCGCGGAGAGCTCATTAGGGATGTTTTAAGGACTTAGCCACCCACTCCAGTTGTTCCACTGGTCCTCCTATTAACCTCTTGCTCATTTGTTTATAACAATGCCCTTGTTAAAAGGAAAAAGGTCCAAATCTGGCTTAATAGGCATTAGAAGTTAAACAAGCACTCTCAAGGCAACCTTATATCTGTCTTTTTTCATTTTTTTTTTGCTGATTAATAAAGTCCTTTCCTTCTAGTTTTAGCAGCACAATCCAGGATATGTGTGCGTGTACTTAACAGAGGAGTTGAATTATGACTAAGGTCCTCTCTCTGAAACCACAATAACTGGGCTGCTTTTCCTCTGTGCAGCCCACGCTTTTCCCGGAGGTACCTTTAGAGCACATTAATGGACTCTTTTCTATTCAGGGAGAAAGTTATGGTTGTAGAAAACGCTGCCTTTTCTGCAATAAGAAAATCAAACCCAATTCCCAAGGTAGATTTTTCAGACTGTAAACGTGTGATAGTATTGGCCCAAAAGCTCTCGCTCTAAAAGGTAACAAAGTGTACAGTCCTGGCCACTTAAAAAAAAAAAAAACAATAGCTTTCAGCTTTGACTTACAGCTCTCTTTGTGGTATTGTAATTCATTGATTCAATAAAAAAAACTATCTGGAGATATCCCCTACTTATGAAAAATTGAATGGGCAGAAACATTTGAGGAGTAAAAATGCAAAGGCTGGGGCCGCCAGTTTGGTACAATCGAGAGAGACAGAGCTCCTCAATTATGGCCAAACATGAAAGAAATCTAAAAAGAGCAATTTTTTTGCCAAATAATCAAGCCATTTTTATTCACGACTCAATCACAGTGGAAATTACCAAGTCACTGCCTGTGCCCAGTTTTGGATGAAAAACGTGACAAAACAAAGGGTGTTAATAGAGCTCAAAAGCAGTTGGTGGCTCTGCTGGGATCTGTGTTCATCTGCGTCATTGGGGTTTGGCACAGTATGGACACTGCACAAATTAAATCTTGTGTCACCATTTGAGCAAACAAAAGAGCTGTCAATATATTTGGAGGCAATAACTATAAAGACTTCAAGAGATTGTTTTATTTCAGTGTTTCTTAGAAAACATTGATTTTGTGAGAAATGACAATAGCTATGTTGTTTTGTATTGGCTGTTATAAGAGAACAGTTTGAAAAATGATAGACGTTTAGATGAGTTGGTTTTAAATACTGTTGATATAAATATTAGCATTTTGGTAGTGTCTTCCTACCTGCTCTTGTGTGTTTGTTGTTGCAGTCTTCATATTTTGCCCACAGAGTGGCCCGGGGGCCAGAATTGGCCCACCAAGGGGTTTGATTTGGCCCACCAGTAGATGTCATGTTTTGCAACTGAAAATGCCTGGCTGATTTTATTTGCAATAATGGTTAAGCATTTTTAATCATTGATAATTTTTAACCTATTGTATTAAAGAAACAGCCTCGTGCCCACACTCAACTGGTTATTTAATGCTACACTATGTTGAGTGTCCTGTCTCTGACATCCAATATATCTCAAGAGACTCCTCGCAGCTTTATGGGCAACTTAAATATTCTCTAACAATGCCCTGTTAATGCAGACTCAATAAGGTCTCAATAAGGCAAATAACAAAAAAATGTCAATGACATGTTAAGCCACAGAAAGCCAGCCAAGCGGCGTATACGTCACCAGCTCATTGCTTCATGGCGTGGCCCACTCTAGATTCTCTGGAGAATCCATTACTGATACACACACACATTCACATCCAACCAAGGATATAGAGATGCTTGTGTTCACACATGCAGCTGCTCCAGAGAAAGACAGGATAAAATGCATGATAATGTGAAAAAAACAGTTTAGAACAGGGGTGAGCAATTATTTTTTCCCAAGGGCCACATTAGAACATGGAACTCTTGTGGAGGGCCGGGCCAATATGGGGAACTCCCTCATGCTCAATAAAAACACGTTTATTTTGCCTATAGGAAAGGTATTTACCGTTTGCAGCATGTCGTATAGTGGAATCAGCTGATTGCTGCAAAGAAATTGAAGGAAAAGGAAAAATATATGCAGTGTTTAATCAAATATTAGTAAATGCTTGGCGGGCCACATTGAACACCCCAACGGGCCGCATGTGGCCCCTGGGCCTTAGTTTGCCCACCCCTGGTGTAGAATCTGTCGAACCAGGCCCATTTTGTCTTTAATAAAAGTGAGCTTATTTTTACTTGTTTGATTTTAGAAATGAAAACCATCAAAAAATATAACTGGGTGGGTTTTAGTCAGGTACTCTGGTTTCTCCCACCAACATAAAAACGTGCAATAGTCTTAGTTATTGACATGACCAGGGTACCTGTGCGCCCCCTGGCTGTGGCTGCCAAAAATGAATTTCCCCACTAAGATTATAAAAGGGATAAAAAAAATCATTTTCAGGCTCTGTATTTTGATATAAAAGTATTGCTTTGGATGTCTAACATAATGACCTGAAGAAATGACTCTTTGCTGTGTATTACTCTTTTACTGAAAGCTTGGGCTGTATCAACAACTCATTTTGTGACCATCCCAAACTCTGACCTTTTTCCAGTTTTACTAATACCCCCTGCCTTCATAAACTCTGCTGACTTGTGTGGCTTCACACAGTGAAGTCAGGTCTACTGGTCCACATATTTATTGTCTATAGGATAGGAGGTGTGTGGGAATTGTCTGTACCTACTTTCTCTACATGGTATGATTTTGCTGTTTAACGTGGATGGGTCTTGTTGCTGGTGTCAGCGTGGCTCTAATCAGCTGTTGGCAGGCGGACGAGCGGGCGGTCTCTTCCCATGGCGGCTCCCCAGGTCGGGCGGCGGTTTGAAGTTTAATGATGCCAGCTGCCAGCTCCACCAGGCTGAGAGCGTTAACGAGCTGGCACTGGCGCGGACTGGGCCATAGCGCCAGCACCTGGAAATGTAGCACACGTTTCAGGGGGGCGGGGCTCCATCGGGGCTGTCGGGGGGCCTGATGGAGACCCAGGACAGCACCAAGAGGCCTGCATCTCTTTGAAGAGTGCCCCAATTTCCATATTTCATTACACACTGCTGACTGACAAGGCCCAGCCAGATGTTCTATTTTCAGCTATTTAAATTTTGACCTGCTTTCCCTACCGTGGATGCAAAGAGAAAAAAAAATCACATTTTATCCAAACAGATGCCAAGGCTGATGGGAACTAGGATCTGACACATCTCATAATTTATGTTGTATCTTCCCATCCTCAAAGTGTTAAGACAAGAATTACACATTAACTGTCGCTCTTGAACTTCAAACATGTGCTTGACAATCTGATGGCATCTTGCACAAGGACACTTTCATCAGACACGCTGCTTGTTTTGGGGATCCAAGCAGAGACCTTGTATTTATGATGCAGTCTCGCCAAGCATCCTGCGCTCAATGGGCTCCAAACAGAGTGATGCATGCCCGGGAACACCACATAAAGCATCTCACACAGCCTCACTGTCCCTGAGATATCACTGATGATTAATTTGTGTGGTATTCCTCTTGAAATGCTTGTTAAATTGCAGCGTTCTCACTCAATTCCTCATGCAAAAATACATCGACAACCCTGACCTTTTTGTGCATCTGCCGCAAATGGCACTTTGTCATCACAAGTGAATGAGCTCAAGGATCAATGTGATTTTCTGGGAATAAAACTTCTGCGACAAACTCCCTTGTTCGCCGAGTGCGTCAGTCCATGTCTGGCCTTCATGGAAAAGGAAACATAACAGCTTTTGAAAAATGAGGAAGATAGGAGTAGAAATAGTTGGGGAAACAAAGGACAAAGCAGAGGTGAAACGCAGCAGTGTTGATAGCTTCTCGGAGTTGAACAGCAAATGGCAGAAAAATGAGAGTCGCTCTCTGTGGGGGAATCGGAGAGAAAGGCTTTCACTCATTACTCAACGCGGCTCGCAGCAGGGTGGGAGACAGTAATGCATCCGCGACTGTCTGCAAATGTGTCTGCCTGAGTGAAAAACAGAAGTAATTGAGAGGTAACTATGCATCACAGAGGCAATATTGACACTGAAATGAAAGTGGGTAAACAATTTTAGTGAGTTAGTTATAAAATACCTGTGTCTGCTGTTAATTTCATTTAGTCAATACGTTAAAAGGACTAAAAGTGCATAGTTAGAGACACTACAATGCAACCAATTGAAAAGTTATTGTGGCATTTATACACCAAAGAGCGGTGAATTACTAAGGCCTTCTTTAAAATCTGTGCTCTGTGTGTGTCATGGAGGTCATCCGAAAGCCACCCAGTTTTTCCACATGTGCATTATATGTTCATTTCAGAAACATTTAGTATTTTGTATGACATTATGAGGATCAAGAGTGAATATTAAGTTTTAAATCTGGCAAGCTGTGTTACTCTTCTATTATAGTGTGACTGACAAAACGTGAGAATAGAAATATTTACAATTATATCTTTATTACAGCTATCTCTATAAAATGCTTCCGTCTACACAGTTAGTTATTTCAGTGGTTTTAAATGTAACAAATGTCCCTTTTTAAAGTTGCAGAGCTTAAGCTTTAAGTCACTAATATTGCTCCTGGGGAAAAGCTGTTAAATAAAAATGCTGCATAGATAGCTACAATTTCACAAATGATTAAAAGCAATAAATCCAGAGATCTAAAAGTCATTTTACTGCTGCATAATCACTGCTGCTGAACTTTCTTGATCACAGTGATAAAATTAAAATACTTCATATGTAAAAAGAGAAGCAGAACTCCACAGTAGATGCTGACTGCATTCATTTGAGCCTAATATATCTTTCTTGTTAATGATTTTGAATGGAAAATATCCACTGCTGTGACAACAATACTCAGATTTTACGGAGACATCTGTTTATATATGAAAGTGGATATTCTTTTACTTTGAAGCTCAGAAGCTTTGTAAGCATGATTAACTAGAATGAATAGTGCAGCATCATCTATTATCCTCTTGTTCTGGACCATCTGAACTTTGTCACGACCTTTACAAGGCAATTTGCAGCAGCACTCACCTTGGTGCCTTGCCTCACATCATTTTCCCTCATTATTTTTTGTGTTACCTTTGCATTGTGTCACAAAAAGGCCTGATTTGAGGCAGTGAGGTCAGTTGGGTCAAACGGAGGAGGGTAGAAATGTGGGTCAGATTGGCTTTACAGTTTTTGTTTAGTTGTTTCCTTCGAGGATTGAACACCATCGACACATTTGAACTCTGCTCACCCCTGCTATCGGTCAAAAGCTGACCCAGATAGACTGTCAGACCTCAGAGCTGGGATTAGGACATAAATATGATGTGACAGCTTGGCTGGTCCTGAGCAGCGTTAGTACTCTTAAATACATTTTGGCTAAAGGCAAATTAACTGATAGGAGTTAATTAGCTTTTACTATTTGGTAAGTGAACATATGTGTTTTAGGACTAATTTTCTATATATAGTGTCTGCGTTATGTTTGTACACTCTATTCAGTCAAATGTTTGTTTTTCTGTTTTTATGGTGCATTAGTTCTCACACCTTTTACTCCAGGTAGCACCACAAAACATACTTTCTTTCCTCAGATTATATATATGGCAGTAAAATGCATCGTCTAGGTCTAGTTACAGAATTTAATTATTTGTAATTTATTATGCTGCTAGGCCTTTCCCAATTATTTGACGTTACAGTTAGAGCCAGCTTTTTTAAGAGTCCAAATTGTTAATGCCACTGCAGAGTAATAAAATATATAATAATGTTTTTGTAAAATTAAATAGGCAGTTTGGGGACAGAATCACTGTATATACTGCTTGATGTTATATTGATTCATATAGGTCATAAAAAGGAGAGAGGTCCATCTGAGCGTTTATTGAACTTTTTATAAAAAAAATTTCTTAGAAAAAACAATACAAAATCGGAGAAGAACAAAAGTTATACAATTAGCAAATCCCTGATAACACTGAACAATCTGTGAATTGGGTTGTGAAGGTCTAACAGTGGTATACATATTTTCACATTCAAAGGTTATTTCCAAGTGGTAGTTTAATCAACCCAATCAATAACGTCTGTAAATTAGACACCTCTTCTCTGATTAAGGAATTGATGCTTTTTTTCAAAGCTGCAGCAGCTAAATGTCCAAGAGCCAAATGAAACCACCAGACTATTCAGTACCACTAAACAACACCATCCATCCATTTCCTCCAGTGGCTGATTCCTCACCATCTTACTGTCCAGACACACAGCAGGTCACTTACTTTCAATTTGTTTCCAATAAAAGGAAATCACAGGTAATACAAACATCTCTGTAAGAACAGACACTTTGTAAAATGGGTATTGTTTGAAGTGAATGCTGTTATTTTGTTGCAGGATAAAAACAGTGCTGAGTCACCAAGGGAGGTTTCAAAAACATTTCAAAATGCGGCTCCAAATTTAAAGTGTTACGTATTGTGCCAGCAGTTAATTTTTTTTTGTGAAAATAGGGATAGGTATGCTCCAGCACTGGAGAGGGTTGTTAAAGATATGGGCTTCTATTCAAAAATGAAGGTCTCCTTGACATTTCCAGCTCTGCATTGCCTGCTAATCCTTGTCACATTCCTCCAAGCTGCACAAGGAACAGCATGCACTGTTGACATTTACAAACCTATCTGGTTGAGAGTGATTGTATTCTATATGAAGAAAGATCTCCTGTTGTCCTGCTACAGTTGTCTTCACCTCTTCATCTTTGGAGTGGGACTATTTCTGTCAGTTGTCGAGAATTATCAGTCCAATACAGAACCTAATAGCAAAATATGTTTTAATTTATTGAAAAGCCTACAGGGGTGTGAAAAATGGGAAACAAAATGTAAAAAAATACTATTCTTTGGGTGCTGTTAAACCTGAGAATTTCTCTATACCATGTAAAAACACTGCGTAACATTTTGAAGATTAAAAGTGAAGGGTTGCGTTTCTGACAACTGAAGTGGCACTGTTGCGTACCATTATTTTATAAATATCCAATGGGTTGTGTCGTTTGGTCAACAGATGTGTTCACACATTGCTATATGAGCCTAGTAACGCTCTCCGAACTAAATATAATATTAAGAGTATCTGATAAGAATGGGTACACTGTCAAGAGCAGTTATTTTGGTGTTAGAACACCTTATTTTCTGGTTAAAAAAAAAAAAAAAAAAAAAAAAAAAATTGAGCTATTTTAATAAAAGGAAATTGTGACCTTTAAAAAAAAAAAACAAAAATCAGCTTTCCTGTACATTAGAATCAAGACTTACCACTTTATTTTTTTATGTAGAAAACAGCATACACTTCTTTGGAAAATTTGGATGAAGATTTTGGTTGATAAGTCCAAATGAAATAGAACATACAAAAAGTGAAGACATTCCATTGCTCACAGAAGGAACTTTACTACATCCAAATACTTTTGTTTAAATCCTTAGTTACTTCCTGGATGACTGAGAACTTCCACAGATAAATAGGATGTTGAATCACCACTGCCACTGGGGAGTTTGTCTGCCCATGCCACACTGCTAAAGCTCCTGACAGAAGCCAAGAATAGTAGCACTTAGGTCACTGGCAACTGGGTGAAATGAGGAAAAAAATAAATAAATAAAGGCTTTTCTTTTTACAGCATGGCATTAAACACAAAAGTCAACTTTGTTTATGCAAGAAATCAAATTAAAGTTATTGAGAAAATACATGAGTAATGACAAACTCAAAAGTAATGACACAAATTAAAAGAGAAATTCTCTTTCACTTTATTGGTAAAAAACCAAATAAAGGTAATAAGAGACAAACAGTCAATGGGATTTATTGCAGGAGCTTAAAGACGTATAATTGTGCGGATTTGCCTCTGAATCCCTCAGACCGTTGGACAACGCTCACGGGCTGTGCGGTTTTGCTCTCACGGGCTGTGCGGTTTTGCTCATGTTAAATCCTCTTGGACCGATTGATGTGATCTTAGAAGTCAGGGCGATCCTTTTTCAGTTTACTGTAGTCCATCTTAACCGCAAAAAACTTAAAAAAACATAAACACACAATTGTTAGTATAAAAGCCTCCCAAGAGAAACAATAACCCCCCCCCCCCCCCCTCCAAAAAAAAAGGCTTTTTAATTCTTCCTTAAAATGTAGCTCAGAGCAGTTAATGACCTTAACAGATTTGTTTCCTCAAGGCAGCCTTAACAAGATTGTGCCGTTTGATTAATCCAATTCAAGCAGTAATCCATGGCTCAGCAACAAGTTTGGCAAAGATGCTTACAATTATTCCCGATGACATTAAAAAAATAATAATAATAAAAAATAAATTTTATCACAGATTCTGGCACAACATAAGAAAGCACACCTTGTACTGGTCAGTTGGACCGAGTTTGTTCCAGGGCTCAGGGTTGTTCTTGCGATCCCAGCTGTGCAGAGGAAACATTCAACAATTAAAAATATTTTTTTCAATAGAATTAAAAAAATTAAAATAAATCATGCATTTAAAAGACAGGCAAAAATACTTACTGGAAATAAGAAAATAAAATAAGGTAAAAATGGGACATTACCAGACATCAGGGTTTCTCAAGCCCAGACGAGCGAGGTACATCATGGACATCGTTGCACCCCCTCCAATAAAGATGAAGAGCGGGATGAGCTGCAAAACACATCCATAAACATGGTACCTGTTACAAGAGTATCTATGAACTCGGAACTCAAAAGACACGTGAGGTTTTAAGTTTTTAATCTAATGTCACATAACGCTAATTTGAAATTAAAGCAAAGTTCATTTTATCATTTAACCAAAATTATTTTAATATGGTCTTTACTTTGTATTGCAAGGGAAGTTCAAGTAAGACCACCACACGAAATCCAAATAAAAAGTACATAACAAAACCCAGAATTAATGTGTTATCTTGTTATAAAAGATGAATAAGTTACTGTTAGCCACAGGAGAACAAGAGTTGTTACTAAAGATAGCGTAATCATTTATTGTAGTTGATTGTATTTGATGTAGTTTATTGTAGTCTCCTCAAAAAGCAGACTACGCAGGTAATAATGAAACCAAATACAAGTTAAATATTTGAAGAGGCATTTGAAAAAGCTTACACTTGACACTTGCTGTTTACTTCTTTGTTGTCCCTAGTTAGCCGTCTGACTAGCTAACGCTTACTAGTAGCAGCGGTTTATGGAAGTAGCAGACCCTAATGCCACCCTTGGCTAATAATTTACCGTAACCTGAAATGACATCAACACATCAACTAACCTACCACTATTTTACTGAACATGATAAGAGTATCTTGTGTTGTACCAATATTCTCAATTGATTACAAAAAATAAAAAAAATCTTCTTTGTAGTATCAAAATTGTCAATGTCACTGCGGTCAAAGTGAACGTAGCCATGCTACAGCTAACTTGTGATGCTATGCTAAGTTAGCCAAAAATGCAGATATTCAAAAGTTTCAGTCAAGGCATTTAAAGCCAAGTGGTATTTCTTTTAAGTTTCTGGGCTATACTTACTGCTGGGTGATGCCTCAGTTGTTTGCGGACTGTAGCGAGCATTTTTGACTGCTTTGAAGGTTGACTTATCGGAATTTGTACAGAAATAAACGGATTACTAGCGCTGATGCCAAAACGGTTCGTAGTTTATCTGAGAAAACGGGCGGAAGAGACAGGCCGCGAGGAGCGATCATAGGATGCTAACCATACCGCCTGAACGTCTGTTGCAACAAACAAATCCAGATAAATCAATTTAATTATACTGGTATACTGTCATGTCTCAGATCACTTGTAAATACTGTATTAGTTTATAGTTTGAGCAATCTGTTGCAAGTTTGCTATAGTGGGTTTTCTGTAAAAACATTTTAATCTGGCAATCCTCGGTAGCTCAAATTTACCCCAAAACAAAACCACTTGGCTTCATTATTGGAAGTTTCATCATCAGCTTATTGAGTGATAAAATCAGTGGCACTACATTATTAGTATAAAGCCTGTTATGCTGCTACAGTTCAATCTACTATTTAGTCAAATGAGAACAACATGAAACAATCCTGAATCTATGCGCTTTGCTTTAACACTTTGTAGAATGCACATTGTTGAATCTTTCCTATTATCTAGCCTTACATGAAGGTATGTGAATCTGAAAAAATATCTAAAATAACACTGGCTGTTTCACTGTCACTTATAACACTTAATAACATGTAGGAGATTAGGTTGAAAAAAATTGTGGTTTTGTATTTTTACTGTCACTAGGCAATACCTCTAAGTAACACTAGGTGGTGTTAGTGAAACGATTATCTCCTTTTCAAGTGACTAGAACAAAATCTGTAATAAGTGTGCTGTTTTAAAGTAAAAGTACCATTACAGTTTAGAGTAAAAGTACTATTAAAAAAAGAATACAGCAAATTTACCATTAACATTTTTGAGTTATGATAATATAAAAACGCAAATACATCAAAAACTGTCAAATAGCAAAAAATGGAGAGTTCCCACAAAAATAATGTAAGAAATTATGGCCAAATACTTAAGTGTAACAAGCCGCAGCCAAGAGCCAAGAGTGCTTATTAGATGCAGCTTTTCCCTTTTATCGCAGGTCATTTTAATGTTGAACGTGACAAGAAGGTAAATCTCAAGAGTAAAGATGACAGCAGGCTACATACAGTATATATAACCTCTTTTTTTTTTTTTATAAATGACATGAAAATTGGCTTAAGTATGACAATTGTACACATATAGTTATGAAACATTTTTAAACCAGCCATTGCAAGGCCTCACTAAGCGTATGTTCATGAGTTAAATGCTGGAAATATATATTTTTAGGCCATGCTTGGTTTAATATTTATTTTAGATTAGTGAGCTGGTATTAGAAAAAACAAGTTGTACAAGTACAGCATCTTCTGATTGCGTCCTGCAGCCAGTCCAAAGTGCAGTCTCTCGATATTATGTTACTGGCTCATCAAAGTTTAAGACTTGATCCCGAGTAAAAAGTTTCCTTTCAGCACCAGCAGAACACAAAAGTTGAACCGGAGTTGAACTTCAGGACATTTTTATACAGTTAAAAACTGGCCCAACAGAGTTGCTAATCCCCGTACATAATGTCGTAAAAATAAATGTTTGTGTTTCTCCTGTATTCTGAAGTCTTAATGCATTGTTTTCCTGGGACCTTTGCCAAATTTAGCATCTAATCCAAGACCTAAAAAGGAAAAAAGAAAGATGTAATTAAGTAACAAGAAAAAGCCTTAGCAGGTAAGAACACGTTCTGCTTTGGATTTTGAAACACATCAAAAACATTGTCTGTCTGGCATTTTTCACTCTGTTTTGCTGATTCCCCCCTAAGCTATATTCACATTGCATTATTTACCACTGCCAAATGGTTTGTGTGGGAAGCACAAGTATTCCCCAAACAGACACATAATTGTTTGTTATAACAAAAACAGAATAGCTGTCCCAGTTTACAGAAGTAAACGACTTTAACTGCATTTCCACAACTAATATGAGCCATCACTAATCTTCTGTAAAATATAGTATAATAATAGAAATGCATATAAGCAAAACTGATAAATGTGTGTACAGTATATCCACCAAGCATGTAAGAATTATTTTTTTTTATAATTTATACTAAAACCTATGAAGCAATATAAATAACTTGGATACAGTTTGGTTTTGGCCGAAAAACACCTGTATTAAGGTTAGAAAATATACCAGATTTGCAGAATAGGAGAAATAGAAGACTAAAATATTTCAAATTTAAAAGAGAGCCATTCTTAAAGTAAACCTGCTTAACCTTTAGCCAGCAGAGGGCACAAATTCCTCTCTGAGCAACCCATTAATAGCACTGCCATCTTTATTTAAAAGTAGAAAAGTTTAAGTCGGTAAATTGGAAAAAAATAACATGTCCTCTGAAACAGTATGGTGTTTTTAGTGTATTTTGTACTACAATTTATTTGATTTATTTTACTATATGTGCAGTTTTTTTTTTAGAATAATTATTTGAAACTAAAAGTATATAATTTTAAACTAAAAGTTACATGGTGGTACTTTAAACTCAGCCTTAAAACATTTATTCTATGTCAGACTTCAGCAAAAAATTAAAAAAGATTACATGTCAAGTAGAGAAATAGAATGGAGTATTTTACATATAAATCTCTCACCCAAGAAGACCAGGATGGTGCCAACCCACTGCATTGAGCTCATAATGTTGCCAAACAGGATGACGGAGCCCAGGATGGTAAAGAACTTCCTTGTGGTGGTGACAATGGAGCAGGTCAATGGACCAAAGTAGACCACTGTCATAAAGATGAAGGTCTGGACAAGGCACAAGTGTGAGGACATATAATTGTATGCAAGTTTACAGCACAGTTCATTATTACTTACCTGACCCAGAGCACTGGTCAGCCCAAAGAGAAGAATATTGTAGATGATGCTGGGGTGGCGTTCAGTAAAACTTAAAAACTCCCACACCTCACCTGACCACAGCACAGCTACAAGAACGCAAACAGATTACACATAAAAAATGAGTGAGCCATGACAGTCAATTGTAAGCTTGTTTGATATAGGAGCTCATCATGTGATCAAATAGCACCACCAAGTGGCCGTATACAGTAATGATAAGGCAGAGCTTTTATATGCAATTCTAGGAAATCACACATTTATCAAAAACACGTTTAACTGAAGATAGTTGTGTAGTGACACCTGCATTCTTCAGGAATAAAACTAGCAAGTGCAAAAAGTTTTCCTCAGATATAACTTGGGAAATTAAAAGCCATTAAAAGACATGTTGGAGGGAGTTCATTCTAAGAGATAGGAGGCTCAGCCAATTAGTTTGTTATAAGAATGCAAACAGTCTTTCAGTTCTTATATTGGCTTTGACCTTTTGATCTTTATCTCACCGCCCATTAGTGTCCAACCTTAGAAAACTGCTCATTATACCGCATTTCTTTTATGTGCCTTGCTCTTTTGTGTATTATTGAAGCCTTCTCACAGAGCAGAGCACTTTGAGGTTTGGGATTCCTTATCTATAACGATAACACTAAACACTTTGCCTTAGCTGAATTAATGAGTTTTTGAGTCCTGAGAGCGTTTAGGGAGCCTTGAATGCCATTGCTTTGAATTTCCTGTCTACTATGTTTTGTTTTAGTAGCTGTGTAATAGTACCCATTTACCAAGCTCTTTTTGTGGCTAGTTACTGTTTGAAAAGTTTAGTTTGCTAAGAAAGGACAAGAAGGCAGTAACTGCATTTTAAGAGAAGCGAGATAAGCAATAGTTATCTTCAAAAAAAGATCTTTGTTAGGCAGCAGGCACTTCAATAATGAACCATCAAGGATATCAGTGCTATAGTGGCATTGCTGGTGCAAAGACTATCACTTCGTAACTGTACCCTCAATGCAGTAATTCATTTAAAATTGAGAAATTTGTGGGAAATCATCAAAAATATTCCCTCAATAGAAATAACTTGAAAGTGCACCAGAGTTTATGTTGAAACACATTCTGTCTTTTGGCAGTCTGTAACCACATCAAGGTGATGAAGCTCATTATTTCCTCCTCTCTGGCTGCAGATGTGACAATCAGTGAAATAGCCTGATGTTGCTGGCTGGGTCTTGGCAGTACACTATGATGTTTGTTTATATGCGAGTTTGGCAGAAAGACAGTGAACCCACCTAATCCAAGCACTAGAGTGGACCACATGTTTATATTCAGCATCATGTAGTTGGCAGTCGTCTGGAAGCGAACCTTCATGTGATCCTGGGCAACACCAGTCAGGCCATCCAACGTCAGTGAGACCAGCTAAGATGACATAAAAAGGCAAATGTCAGTGAGGCCAATGAGTGAGGTGTGAAAGGGATCATATGATTTTAGAGGAATGAGGAGAATGAAAAGAACCCACCAGAAGGATTTCTCCAAACCCAAAAATATGGTCATCAGCAACAGCTGAGGTCTTGTTTGGTTTGTAGAGAAATAGTGCTACACCACTCACAATCAGTAGTACACACAGGTACTTAGCAAGTGGGTATTTCTTCCTCAGTATCGTCACACCGAGGATCATAACTGCAACAACACAAAACAACTTTCAGCCCTGAAAACGAGTGACATCTCTGGGCTTTTAGATGATCTCATTCTGGGTACAATGACAGGCATTTGCACTGGAAGTGTAACTTTTGGACAGTGACAGTAATTCTGCAGTTAGCTGTGTGGCAAAGATAACATCTATGTACAAACACAAAACCACATATGCTCTCACATACACACTAAATACACACTTAAGTGTTCTTGATCATACCAGACTGATATTGGTCTTGCTGTATTTATGATCTTCCTCAGTACAGTTGTTTCATTTTAAGGCAACTGAACAATAAAACATACTGGATAAAAATGCAAGATATAAAATATATATATATATTTACCTGGTATGGGCTTGCAAGATTTCCCCAACACCTACAATAAGATACATGCTGCTTTAGTATTCAACAGTAATGTAGACATCATGTAGACAGCTGGATTACATTTAGACTCACCTGTGTGGGGTAGTTGACATACTGAAGGGCAGAGTTACTGGACACCATGGCCCCAAGATACGATAAGGAACACAGAGCATAGAGCCAGCTTTTGGTGAGGTCTGGCTTAGGGCCTTCAAAAAACTGGATTACTGATAAAAGAGGTAAAGTGTATCAAGATGTGCATAGTATTGGTCAACAAACACGCCTGTTGTACCTCACATACTTACATATTCTAGCAAAAATAGCATTCATAATGCACTGGATGAATACTAAAGTTTGAGCAAATCTGAACTTTTCTCCATGGCCATAGTCCCCTCTTGTGCTGAAAGAGTTGTGAAGAAAAACACGGTCAAATGCAGTAAGACACAAATTCATTCATTCATTTCACCCATGACCCTTAATGGGGCAAAGCGGTAGAAAATGAATGAATGAATGAATAAATGAACAGTAGGACACAAACCAAAACATAATCCTCCCATAAATGTTTAGATTTTTAGCTGCAAAATAATTCTCCATTAAAATACTGTGGACAGTGGAGTGACATTTGGTTATGGGGATATTTATTTAAAGCCAAAATCCTAAAGTGCATTTTACTTCAATTGATTTCTAAGCAATTGCACTCTTCCTGTGGGGTGGAAAAGCAGATTCCTGTCTAGAAGCAATAAGTATATTTTCTGGAACCTTAACAACAAAGTAATAACAGTTCTTAACCAAGCAACTAAACACCAACACTAAACAACTCTTTGGTGGTAAATTACCCGTTAGTGGACACACATTATATATGCGATGCCTTGTAGGTATTCTGATTACCATAACACACACACACACATAGATATAAATGAGTTATTATAACGTTAGCAGCTGCCTTTGTTTTTCATTTTTTGTAACAGACCGAGGTAGGTCTAAAAAAGTCTGACTTCTTCCCAATTTGTTTTGAGCAATTAATTAATTTATGTTGTTAATGTAAGATGTATTTACTTTGTTGCATAGACTGAATGTTCTTTATTGTCCTTTGTATTATGTCACTAAAGCTCGAAATAAATAAATAAAAAAGAGCTATAATGTGCCAAACAATGACCTCCGGAAGAGGGGATATGTGAAGATAAATACTCACAGTTACAGAATACGGTCTTTTATCTTAAACGCTTCCAAATAAAAAAGGTGCAATGAGACGGAAAGCAGTTAAAATAGAGGATTTTCATTTATTATTTTGAAACTCAAAAACAATCCCAGTTCTTTCTGTGACAGGCATTAACATACCACCTGGGTCAAACCTCGCTCACTCCCTGACATTTAAAACCCTGCTTGTTACATACTTTCTAGAAACCAGCCTTGCCTCTTTTGTGAGTTTAATGCAGATAAACCCTTAGATCATAGTCTATTCCCTTTGTAAAGAAAATTAGCTAACTGTCTGTTCAGCCTCAAAGCACAAAGAAGCGGTCCATTATACAACGCAGCAGCTGTGCGTTCCGGTCACTTACATGGTCTCCTGTAGGATTCCGTAGTAGAAGTAACAAACAAACACCCCAAGAAAGCAAATGATGAAGCGTATCCGCATATTGTCCCACATTGGGACGGATTTGCCCGCTCCTTTGCCCGCCGCCATGCCTTCGTTGTCCACCCCTAGCAACCGCGGTATGTTCACGGACACAGATGCACTGCTACCCGCCGCCCTCGCACCGACGTCCCGCTCCACAATCGCCGCCGTGACGAGCCCGGAAGTGGTGCTCGCGTTTCAATGTATGCTTTTAAACCCCCTCCAAAACCTCTTACAGCGATTTGTCTGAAATGTTTAGCTGCTGGGAGCTTGAGTTACAAAGATTTTCAGTCTAGTTTTAAGTCATTGCTTTTTCTCTGGTACTGTTTATCCGCCTCGGAAAGTCCTTTCAAATCCGCATCTCCGCTTGTCCAGTTACACGCTGTGTAAAATGTTTTCATTCAACTTAAATTAAGCAGATTATTAAAGTAAATAAAGAATTGACGTCATAAAAAATGGACTAGGTTTAGGTCCATTGTGGCATTAGTGGCAAAAGCCTGATTGTATTGTTAGTTAAACTATAGCTTTATCACGAACGTAGGCATGCTATTTAATGTAACAATATTAATCAGGCTTAATAAGATGGAAATAGCCGCCTTTTCCTCAAAATAACAAATTATTTTATGTTTTTGGCCAGTTTTATTCTCTCGGCAGCTGTTAGGACGACTATTTTGAAAATGTTGGTCCTTAGTTTGAGATATCGCCGGCCTTTTTGTCGTCTAAGGATGTGGATTGTTTTCATTGGTCCATGTAAGGCTTTAATACCCACTCACAGCCAGTCACACACTAGAATTACATAAAAAATAGGTTTGAAAATTGGATATCCACGTGTCATTATAGAGCAAAACAACCGAGGATAAAACCACAGGAATGGCATCAATTACAGATGGTGTGTTAGGACTAAGAACAGGCTTTTCAGTCAAAACTGGGATCTCAAAGTTACATAAGTCTTGTAACTATGCAAAATGTCTTTATTCATAAAACTTCACTGAGCAAATATAGCATGCCAACCAGTGTATATTATGCACAAAAGTCAAATTGTGCATTATATTATTTGAAATACATGTATGCCTACACATAAACCTCACTTTACTTTAACAGCTTTAATTAGTGCTGACAAAGACAGTGTCTGGAACATAAACCATATATCATTCCAACATATTAAAATGGTCAGAGCCATAAACTGGCCAAAGGGACAATAATAAATCAGATTTGTAAGAACAATGCCGACTGGAGGCAAATAAAGCTGATTGAACACATACACTGTTTATAACTATGAATTGAGAACAAACAGAGAATGATTCATTTTGGACATACAAAAACACATCTCCAACATCTTTCTTTACAAAGATATAAAAATATTTTTTTTTCTACAAATACACAAACAATTGGTAGTCCATTACCAAGAATAGGCCAATAATCAAAACAGATTTGAAACAAGCCATTGTGATTTTCAAGTATTTTCTACTTTTACAATGAACAAGAAACATAGAAATGGGAGAAGGCTATTACTTATATCAGTTTTCTAAGCGCTTTTCAACATTAACGGTTACATACATCTAAAACGTTTTATTTTTCCAAAAAAAGATAATCTGAATCATAGCTTAAAGCAACATTACCTAACATTTCAGGAGTTGCATCTGGAAATGCACTGCTGTAAACTCATATGGGACGGCTGTGTCTATATTTAATAATACAAATATATTTGGCAAAATGTGTTCTTTCTAAAGGATAACATGCCCCGTTGCCCACATCAACACACTGTGGCTGGTCAGCTCTGTGTGTTTTAACCTATGACTGGTTTTAACAGGGTTTATAGTCCCTTTTGTTTGTATTTTAATACCCACAATGGTGTTTTTGTTTTGTTTTTTTAATTGTTCATAATGCTACTTTAAGTTTGAAATCCATCATTGTTAGATTTAAAACAAACAGTCATAACACTGGTAAAAGGTAAGTGCTGGCAAAGTTTTGATCAGCTGAATTCAAGAATCTTGCAGGTGTAAAATAATCAAAGTCAAGGAGACTCATTTTAGGCTACAATAACAGTCCACAGTTGAAAATATCAGTTTACTTTGTTGTGGCATTTCCATGAGCCTCCATCCCTTTCTTTAGAATTCATTCATCTTCAAAGGAGTCTGTCCAGGTAGCTGTTTACTGCATGCCCAGGTGTCTGGTGGGTGACGCTTGTCCTGGACACCCAGTAACGGGAGAGACTGACAACCCCCGGAAAAGGAGGTCCATTGAGGGCAGGAGGGGTTTCAGGAGACTGACAGGGCAGAAAGCGGAGCCTCCATGTGGGGTAAAGTTGACTTTATTGAGGTCAGGGCAGGAAGGTGTGAGGAGAGGCTCGTCCTGACATGCCGACCTGAGGGTGAAATGTAGATAATATGTAATCAATAATCATAATGATTCATCTTAATACCATCTTTTAAAGACCCCAATACTGATTTTCTAATGGCTGCACTAAGAAAAAAATGCTAAAAGCAGCCAATGCTGTAAATGTGAGTGTGGCAGGGCCATTGGAAAAATACAGTGTCAAAAAAACCTCAACATAACTTTTTACTTAGCTTTAATAGTTTGAAAGTGAAGTCCACAGAGTATTTGGATTAGTTACACAGCACCTAACAATGCACTACAGCTGCTAAAGGATTTCAATAGTTCTTCAACAAGCGATGATTCTGCAACCAAAGATTTAGAAAGAATAATTATCCACATTTTCATCAATGAGCCTTGGGTATTTATTATTTGGTAACCACTTTTAACAGATACTGACTAGTGTAGACTGGCAGGTATTTTAGAGTTTTGGAAATGCTTCTTCTAACACTTGAACTTCAATGGTTTACTTGTTTTTTACTTACTCACACATTTTATCAGAAAAAAAAAGTTATTTCTGATGAGTAATGTGTAAAAAGTGTGTTCTTCATGGAGGACCCGGTTTGAATCTCGGACGGGTCATTTGCCCAATGTCATCCCCCTCTCTCTCTCTCTCTCTCTCGCATTTTTCCTGTCAACCTATTGTCAACTATCAAAGGGAAAATGCCTAAGAAATTTATCTTAAAAAAACAAAAAACTGTGTTAACTTACATTCTCCTTATGTCCTCACATAGTCGCACAAGCTCACAACCTTCTGGAGGCTCTCGTTGGAAGGAGTATGTTTTATTGGGACGCAGGGAAGAGGAGCAGGGCTGGAGCAGAGGGGGACTGAGTGCAAATGAGGGGAGAGTTGTTGAAGGAGAAGAACACAAGGCCTCACAGTCCACAGAAACTGAAAAGAGATAAACAAGCAACAAAACCTAAATATATACCTACTGTGTTATTAGAATAAAACGTTTTAGAGAGTTTTGATCTAACCTGGCTGGCCCATTGGGCAGGGAGACTGTGATGGAGACAAAAGGCATGGGTTCAATGGGCAAGGGGAGTTTGGTGGTGACAGAAGAGATGGATCGAGAGGACAAGGAGACTGAGAAGGTGAGAGCAGGGAAGGATCCAGTGGTCCAGGTGAGGGCTCACTCTGGGAGCCACTGCTGCATCTCTGGACCGGGGCAGGAGCCCGATGGCCATCGGGGATGTCTAAAATCTGTGATATCTTTGGAAACAAGAAACATGGGATTAGACCATTTTTCCTTTTAATAAAAAGAGGGGAATTGAGTGGCTGGAGAATAGTTTGTAGTATTTGAACTATTTCAAAATGGTAAGCTCTAACCTCATCTTCATCATCACATTTCTCCGACACAAAAACTTCTTCAAGCTCCAAATTGAGGCCCTCAACACTACGGCGCAGTCGAGGAGCGAGTCTGTTCAGAGGGATCAGTGGCATAGTCTGGAAAATGGACAAAAACAAACTAGTAAAGATCCTCAAGTAACTGCATTAATATAAAAAATGCAATCTTCAAAGTCACATCAAAACATTTGTGGTAACACTTATGAGTAGGGCACCCATTTATCGTAAATTCATGCAGGACTCATGCATTTGTACATGCATTAAACTCTGATGAATCAACAGGAATGATTATGTTTTCATCATAGTTTCATCCTAACCCTAACCTTAATCTTAGCAGAAGACATGCATAAATTCATAGATTTTTAAATTAATTTATTCAAGAATAATTAAGTTTTTACTGTTACCACATTTGTTACTGTACTCCTCTCCAAGATTACAATCACAAATATTTTTGACTCTTATACATTTATGCAATGTTCTACGTACTTGGGTGATGCCTGCTGCGTGTCCCGCTGGCAGATGATGGTGTGAGACCTCATATCCCGCTGAGGGAGGAGCATGACGAGAGCGCTTCTGCAACTGATGCCGCAACTTTGCCACCTAAAAGCAGAGCAGAAATTTATTCATTAAAAAACAAAAATACACCCTTTCTAATTAGTGGTTCTTAATAATTATTGTTCTGAAAGAAAGAGTAAACTAATATGTTTAGAATTAAATGTGCATAGTGTGTATCTTAACATTGATCAGAAGCAATTTCTGAAATTAGATTAGATTAAAACAGGCCGTTTTCAATGAAGAACAAGAGTCACAGTACATAGCAATATAATTGATATTTAATCGTTTTAATAGCTAAATATACTTTTTAAAATAATAGCTGTTCTGCCCTCACTACTTCCCCGAGCGCAGTTAGACAGACAGAGAACTCTTCCACTGATGACTTAACATCTATTAAATCGATCAGCAGACTGGTCAACATTACAGCATATATGTGAATAAAATAACAAAACAAATACTATGTCAACTTAACAGACCTCGCGATTCATTAATACTTATTCTCTCAATACACTGCAAATATGACTGCAAATACTGAATAGTGGCTTAGGTTCATTGAATAACACATTTGAACAACTTACAGGCTTGTGCTAAACACAGGACTCAGAACTGCAGGCGATCTAGTGCAGTACTTTGCTGAACAGGAAGTTGGCGCAAATGACTTTCGGTCACACCCTTCCAACCCCAAACACATTAATATCCCTTAGGAAGTTTTACAATGTATTAATAATAAACATAATAAACTAAATACAGGCAACCTGGCCAGAACACTCCCCGCCTGACATCAGTAGATGTCACACTATTATTAAACTCACTGCTGAACAGCATCAGATAACAGAAGAACCATATCTGTGACCGGTCTTAAATATTTCCTATTTGTACAGTCTCTCACTTTGACTTCAACCTTTATAACTCGTCCATCACTGCTGGTCAAAGACTGGTGCCCCGTGAGTGTGTGGATGCAGTTCCCCATCTCCACGTCTCAGACCCTTATAGATGTGTCTAATGAGCTGCTTATCACGTGGATCCAATCAAACTGTAAAGAGCAGATTCTTGTTGGTGTGGCCCTGCAGCATGTGGAGGCAGGTCTCTGTCTCGGGGTCCCACAGTTTGACCGTGAAGTTGTAGGCACCGCTGACCACCCTCCTGCCATTGTACTGGACCCACCGCCACATGGCCCATGAGGACGTGTAAACACTTACCGGTGTCATTATATCCCAGGCGCGCAGTGTGGCGTCACGAGAGCCACTGACCCCCCTTTTTTTGTGTAGATGCATCCAGCGCACAGTTTAGGTATGCCCATAGAAGGTGTGGATACATTTTCCTGTCTCTGTATTCCAGACCTTCATCGTGCGGTCAGTGGAGCCGCTGATGATGATGTTGTCTCTCATTTGGGACAACCAGACGCCTCCTGTGTGCCCCATCAATGTACACAAGCACTTTCCTGTAATGGCCGACCACATTTTGAGCGTGTTATCATCTGAGCCGCTCATGATGCGATGGCCACAAAAATGGAGGCAGGTGATGACATTGTCGTGACCTTTCAGCACCTTGGGCGTGACCTTTGAGGTACCCTCTCCTCTGGTTAGCGTCTATTCTGTGATGCCTGATGTAGGCTCTCTTCCAGGGGCTGTGACTTAAGCCTGGCTTGACCACCTGCCTCTTCTTGAAAGGCAGAGGCTCATCAATGCCCTCTTTTCTGCACTTCTCCCTTTCGCAGCAGAATGTCTTCTGGAAGGATGCGCCAGTAGCGACACGTCTGTGCAGCTTGGAGGAGGTCCTTTGGTTCCAGAAATATTGTTTAGCTGAAGTCTCGCTGAAACTGCGGCTTGATCTCCAGCTTGACTTGTGTGGGCTAACAGCTGTCAATCAACTCATCCCGCGCCAGAAGCTTTTCAGGGCCAGTCCAGCTCTGAAATGTTCGGAGCCATTCCAGGAGACCCGTAGGTGGCTGGATTGAGGCGATACGCCATCTCTATTGCACCTGACCATTGGCTGTTCGGATGTGACCGAATGTGGTGGGTGTGGCCAGACCCGGGACGATTCCTGCCGGGCTTGGATACTCTGAGCCTTTTCAGGGCTTTTTTCCCAAAGGGAAAGATCGGACCTTAGGGCCATGGTTCAACTTCCTCTTCATCTTCTTGTTGGAAGAGCTTTGGTGCGTACAACCCGAGTCCAGGTTATTTTTGGAGGCAGAAATACTGTTTGTGTTGTCTTGGTGGAAGTCAGCTCTATGATCTGGTCCTCTAGCGAAGGGGCTAGCTTTTAAGGTTCGGTTTCTACCTGGTGTGTCTTGCGCTGTCCATGGTGCTGGGCCTGCATGAAGTGCAGCAATATGTCTGTCGCTATTCCATTCTGAACATGAGATTTCCACCTTGCAGTTTCTTGCCTGGTGAGTGGATGAATCACAGCACCAGAAGCAAATGTTGTGGTCTTTAAAGTAAGCTTTGCGCTCATCTAATGTTTTTTCTCTGAAGACTCTGCACTTCTTTAAAGACTGGGGCTTGTTATGAATAGGGCACTGCTTACTTGGTGACACAGTAGGCATGTCTGAGTTTTCCTTGTAGTATTTGTTTATTTACCTTTTATGGACATCAACATGGGCCCTTAATCTTCCAAACCTTCCATAATGGCTGTCATGCATCACTGGAGTGAATGTGGGTGTTGCCCTGTAAGATATATAACTGGGGTTGTTTCTCATTTTTGCTTCATCTTGTACAAAACGACAGAAGAATGAAAATGGAGGTAAGCTGACATTGTGTCTTTGTTTGTACCTTGTTCCCTCCGACATCCATTTGTCTTGAAGGTTGATGGGTAACTTCTCTACTACTGGTGGGATGCCACGTGCAGTGTCCAAATACACTAGACCAGGTAAGGACCCATCACATTTAGCTGCGTACACTTCTGACAGTAGGTCGCTGAGCTCTCGCGGTTTGTGAGGTTCTTAATTAGAGACTCTGGGAAAGCGTTCGAGTCGATCTAAAAAAGACTTCTCTATTACCTCTGGTGTGCTGTGCGTAGACCCTCGGCTGGGTGATTTAGATGGACTGAACAAATGTGTTTGGCGCGTTTAGAAGACTCGTCACCAATCCACCGAGTCAGTAGATCTAACTCTTCAGTAGGTTTTAAATCTAACCCTTCTAGTGTGCTGTTAAAGGAAGCTTTCCAGGCCCAGTAGTCTTCATCTTTGTCTGTAAACTTGGTTAGGCTGTCCTTGATCAAATCCCTATTGGCTAAATATCTAGCAAGGTCACAAAAGTTATTACCCCCTATATGTGTGTTGTAGAAGTGTGGCTGAGGTTGTGGACTATGTGGGGCAGGTGACCTCGTTGGCTGGGCTGATGTTGTACTCACATAGTTGTAGTTTGTGGCTGTGTGGGCGTAACAGCAGGAAGGTGGGTGTTGAATTGCCCTTTTATGTCCTGGTAAGCAATATGTGGACCGTATTTATCTGGAACAGATCGGGCTGGGCTTGTGGCTGGAGATAGCTTGACTTGATCAACATCTTTAGAGTTCTTCAAGTCTTTTTCCTGCTGCTCCGTTGAGAATCCAAGGTAAGTGTGTGTTCCGTATTTGTCTGAATGTTTTGGACCTGGAAGTTGACCGAGTGTGTGAGACGTTAGTTCAACTTGTGTGCGTCCATGACAACCATTTGTATCTTTATACTGCTGTACAGGTGCACTGGATGACAGCATTTCACTATTAAGAGGCTCTTCAGCTGCTGCTGCTTCAAACACATTAGCTTCGGCCAGCGAAGCCTCCGCTTCCTTCTCCTCTGTAAGAATGTCTAATGTCGCATTTAATTTGGCTTGTTTTATTTTAAACTCCATTTCTTTATGTGCATAAAGAAATCCTCCGCTGGCTGCATTATTACTGGCTGCTGTCTGATCCTTGGAGAGTAGCCATTTTACTGACCCTTGTAGAGTAGCCTTTTTACTGTTTTTACGGCCCTCACTACTTCCTCGAGCGCATTTAGACAGACAGAGAACTCTTCCACTGATGACTTGACTTTTATTAAATCGATCAGCAGACAGAGTAAAAAGGCTGTGCTCAACACAGGACTCAGAACTGCAGGCGATCTTGTGCAGTACTTTGCTGAACAGGAAGTTAGCGCATATGACTTCCGGTCACACCCTTCCAACCCCAAACACATTAATATCCCTTAGGAAGATTTACAATGTATGAATAATAAACACAATAAACTAAATACAGACAACATGGCTCTTAAGGACCCAGAACAATAGCTCTTACAACCAGCCACAAGACAGCTGGTTTCTCCACTTTTGCATGCATTAAAATATTTTTGTGCTATTTATAAATAAACAATTATTAGTGTCTACCATAGTTACCTCTCGGAGGTGCTCAGCACTTCCCCACGATGCAGATCTTTTGTGTCCACTTGTATTTCTCCTTCCCCTGGTCTCTTCTGCCCAGGAACTAGGAGTCTGAAAAAAGTTTGTGAAAGTTCATAAATAAATCCCTTGCCCTTAGTTGTTGGGGAATAAAGTTTGTCTAAAAAAATTATAGCTCAAGTTATTTTTTTGTTTTGTTTTTTCTGGCATACTGTATGACCAAGCCGAAGCTAAATAAAAATATTAAAGATTATATCATTTAGAGGTTGTGGGAACACTTTAGAGTAGGGGCCACATTTTATCAGAAATTCATGCAGAAATTCATGCAAAAATCTATGAATTCAATCATAACTCATGCATGAGTACATGCAAAGGGTTAAGGTTAAGGTTAGTGATTTTCGGTTAGAGTGAAAATTTGATGAAAACATAATCATTCCTGGTGATTCATTAGAGTTTAGTGCATGTACTAATGCACGAGTCCTGCATGAATTAATGATAAAATGTGCCCCCAAGCTCTATATGATATAATCTTTAATCATATTGTTTTTAGCTTATTATTGATTAAAGTAAGACTATGTCACATTTCAGGATTGTCACCTAGTAAATGACTGCAACTGCGTTACTGAAAACACACATAAAATTTCCATATATGTCTGAAATATAATATCAATATCAGAAATTTGGAGAGTTGAGTGGTTCTGTTGTTTCTTATTAGATGGTAACATGCCCAGTCACTTAAAGTATCTATTAAGTTCACACAATACATCTAAAAAATAGGGGCTTTTTTTCTATTTCATGATCAGAAACTGAGACTACATATTTTAGGGATTTTGAGGTATGCAGTGCTAAATTAATTGCTCTTGCTCTACGATATTAACATAATGTCAACACAATGAAAAGATTGTGAATGTTATGCCAGTCTCAGATCCTACACACGCACCACATTGTCTTCTTGACAGTGGTAATGTGTACAAGTTGAACCAACAGCTGTCTATTAACACCTGCCTCACAACAGCTGTACAGAAAAGGCAACGGGAAAACCAACAGCAGCTGCAAACAGCATAACACACACACAAGAAAACACCTAAAACACATTACTATATCAAACTACCAGAATTCAACAGCTCACTGCACACGTCACCAACTATGTTATTCACAAAGTCACAAACTATATCAAAAAAACAAGGCAAACTTTTTTTTTGTCTGTCACAACATGTCCATACCGATTTCTTGACATTGACTCTGGACCGTCTAACACTTGGAGTTTGATTTGCCACGTCTGACGGCTGTTTGGGAACAAATGTCTGGGGATTCATCATCTACACCAGGTGAATCTGAGGCCGAGTTGACCCGCTGGATCAGATACTCACAGTCCTGGTCCTTCTCCACTTTGAGACAACTTACACAAAGTTTGATCTGCTCCGTCAGCCATGCACCTAATATTAAAGTCGTTTATCTGTGCCTCCTGAGTTGATAGAACTGACCCTATCCCACAAATATATATTCAAACTGCCCTTTGGCTGTGGGACAAAAACCTCTGAGAGAAGCCTTTATTTGCTTCTTTCCTACTTTAAAAGAGCAATAACCTCCTATTGCAGTCTCCTGTTAGTCTATTGCCTGGTGGGATAGGTCCAAAAGTGGCATTACTCAGTTATACAGTGACATTGGTGTAGAGTTACCACTGCCAACCCCCCACAACCCAACACCCATACCCTCCCAAAATCTGAACAGGGTGATCATGAGGCACAAACCTATAAAAAGCATCAAAGGTTGCTAAGCTATTGGTCCGGCCATGGCTAATGTTTCCAACTGGGACAAGGCCAACATGTCTTATTAACGTTCCTGTCTGTTATATAGACATAATATTATCAACAAGGGGCTAAAATGGAGCTGATACTTTTAATTTAATACAGTTAGACCCAGTGACATTGAGAGGTTTAAGCCCTAAACCTTTATCATTTATTTTCAGCTACAGTGCTTTTTAGACCTAATATGAATGTTTAAGTATAAGGTTAAGTATAAAGACACTCCAAGTCTGTGAAGGTTCTCAGTCATCCAGGTCATCTTGAAGAAAAGGTTAACGCAAAAGCATCTAGAATCAGTTTTCAAGGTGAAGATGTTTTGTCTCTTCTCCAAGACTTTGTCAAATCCGAGTTCAACTGGTATTTGACCTAAAACTAAACCTGACTGGACCAGGCTGTTCTGGTCTCATAGTCGTCAGCTCTGAAAGGGCAGTGACTCCTGATGTGAGAGTCGTTAAAAGCTCAGGTGAGTTGTTAGTGACACTGTTCCAGTCAGGTGTTGTAAGACACTCCAAACAAACGTCTTGCCAGATTGAAATACTAGTCACTAAATCTTGGATGACACACATGGACTCACGCTGTGTTGACAAGCTCTTCTCTTTATGTCATGTATCAAATTCTGTGAAGCAAGAGCCATTATAGCAGGAATAACATTTTATGTGCATTTTGCCTTTTTAACATAATCTGGCTCAAGAATGGGATTACAGACCATGTTATTACATATTCCTTAATACTTCCCCTATCATAGAGTAGTAAAATATGTAAATCTATGCTTTTTCTTTCTACATTTATAAACGCTAACATTACAGACCTGTTATTTTTTATTAAACATGATCTATACTGAAGGGTGGGCAATTCTTTTTCCCCCAAGGGCCACATTAGAACATGAGACACGGTGAACTCACCTAAGTTCAATAAAAACATGTTTCTTTTATATGTGCAATAAGGATAGCTTTAGGAAAGGTTGTTACTGTTTGGAGCATGTTGTAAAGAAATCAACTGATCACTGCAGAATATTAAAGGAAAAAAAATAAAATATTTGCTAATGTTTAATAATCAATAAATTATTACTAAATGCTTGGTGGGCCAGATTAACCGAGCCTAGGTTGCCCACCATTTCAATAGACTGACAGATGATTCACAGACTATATTCTCATCCTCTGCTTCACAACTCAACTAAATATAAAAATCCAAACAGTTAGGCTATATTGTAAAAATGTATATATCTTTGTATTTTTTATTTCTATTTCTTGTTCCTTTAATCTGGATCTTAATTTTTAAGCATGGGCTAGTGTGCACCCAGTTTAGAGATGCCGATTCAACTAAACACTATTTCAAATGGAAGTATAGATTAACATCATTCTGATAAAACCATTGAGTGACCTCTAGTGTCCCATGGAAAAGGGTACAGGGATCTCAGTGGGCTTGAAGTAAGTGTTGCTTGAGCTTGAGAAAGTTCACTGGTATGCCAAATAAGAATGAAGTCATAAATTGTTAAAAAAAATAAAAAAAATAATGCAGAAGTATGGCAAGGGGTGGAGGCTGGCTGCATGGCTGTAGAGGGGGGATGGGTCGTTCGTATAATGAGGTCATGAAGAGTCTGCTCTGCACAATGGATGCCAAAGGGGTTCAATCGCATTTCAACTGTGTCAGAAGGGAAGAAGAAGCAGCAGAGCTTGGTGATGTTGGTCAGGCTTTCTGCACTAGTTAGAGGCAGATACAGTCGAAGGAGGTGCAGAGTTTGTCAGGAACAGAAAAAAAAAAACTAAAAACATTTCCAGCTGGTTGCTTACACTTGCAGCATCGAAGTGGAACCACCAGACACCTGCACAGCCTACTTCAGATATCATACCATCTATAGAAGTCCTTACCATAGTGCAAAAGTTGCTGCAACAAGAAGCTACATGTTAAATGGGAAATTTCTCACAACAGCGGTAAGACAGGTGTAGACTGCCTTTTATCTAAACCAGGATTCTCTTAATTACAGTTATTACACCAACATATAACACTTGATTTGGCATTACCATATTTCCACTTTGACACTAATAAAACACCAAAACTCTTAGATGTTAGGGTTCAAAGGATTATTTTTTATGCTTAAACATTTCACTTTTTTTAATTGCCTCATGTACTCTGCATTAACCTCAACTTCTTCTTTATTTATTTTTTTTATTTTTCAATAATTTTAATAAATAAGGACCTGACTTGACCCAGGAAACTTTCTTTTTGTAAAGTCTCCTTATTGTTCACACTGTTTGGGAAACACTGCTCTAACACAGGAAAGACTTCAGCTCTTAGAGGATTCTCAATGACTGGCTGTAAACTTCATGTAATTACAGTAATTACACTAACGTATCACACATGAATGTCAATGTCATGTTATATTTAGGCTTTTTCACCGAGGCAACCTTTCAGCAACTGAGGATATAGCTTCCAGCCAAAAATATGTTTAAGCAGCTGCAGCTACATTGGCCCTACATAGGATAATAACTGGTAACTTCAGAGCAAGACTAAACCTAAACCACACAGTTAATACCAGGTAAGTGCTAGTGCAAACTTACCTGTGTAGCTTTATCAGTGACACAGGTAACGACAGTGCCCTCCGCGTCTTTCGGCCACTGTCCCTGCAGATAGGGCCCAACAATGGTGTCCAGAGACAGGGTCCGGCGAATGGTAGGTTTTGGTGGGCGAGCAGCAGTCCTGTCTGCTTTGGAAATAAAATGGATAAAGTTCATTTTGAAGTTGTGCAAGCCTTGCTTAAGAATTTGGCAAAGGCATATTCCACATGTAATAAAAGTCTGGCTTGTGTGATCATGTTTAGCTTGTGGTAGCCACAGATTGAATGTGTTCAGTGCCATTTAAAAGAGCTGAACCGACGTTTAGCACCAACACTAGTTGACTAAATTGCTCCCAGGCCTCCTTTGCACCAATAACTGTGTGTACATGTTGGCAGCTCTTTGTAATTTCTGGCAGGTGTGGACTGTGCTTTTGACCTAGAGGAAAGCTATTCAACCACACAACCCTGGAAACAATGACCCAAACCACTAAAAATGTAACATAAACAGCATGTTGTCATCAGAGCAGGTATAAAAATATACAGGCCTGCACGCACATGTGACCCTCATGCATACACATCCTAAAGAACAACACTGTCACAGTGTGAGAAGACAAAGGGGCCTTTAAAGCCACTGCTGGGTTAGTTAGTGTGAAGCATCCCACGGGCCAGAGTGCGGAGGGGCGACTGGACGTCCAAATAACATTGTGATAACAGTGTTATGTTTCAGACCTAGCAGCTTTTAGTGTTGATTTAACACTTTCAAGCCACAATGTACCGAGGCTGAACACCAAACAGCCCGAGATAGTGACTCCAAGTCTTTTGTTTTTGCAGCAATGAAAGAGTTTAAATACAATTATCTTGTAAAAATAAAACTATGTGACACTCCACAACTATGAAAGAGTTCAAACAATACCTGCTGAAGTGGTGCAGCCAAACGCCTGTGTTACACTATTCATGACATTCACTGTGAATATAAGCAAGGCCAAATACATCTACAACTGCCAAAAGATGTGTCTCATGGTTGTTCCCAGAGTTGCCCAAGACTTTTAGTATTTGTAATCATAACTTATTTCACAAAGTGTCATGGGATTAGGCTAAATGTTGTGTTAAAGTATGCTGAGAATGACCTGCCTCTGTTTTGACCAATGAGATACATGCACTGCAGTAATGTCACTTCTTAATCAATTAATCCAATCTTGAATCACTATTACACTTTATTGTTTTGAGTTTCAGGTAGGTAATCATGTCAGCACCTTTGCAAAGATTTATTTTAAAACTGTCCAGTAACTATGTAAAATTGTGGGCCTACATAGCCCCCTTTCCCCTGCTGCTGCCCAGTGTGTGTATAGTGTGTGTAGAGCGTGCATTTACCGGTCTTGACCTCTCTACAGAGCAGAGCAGAGCCCCTCTGGAGCTGGTATGGGACTGTGGCTCTCAGGGGCTGCAGGCTGGGGTTGCTGCTGCACCCCCGAGGCACCCCTCCACTTCTGCCCGACATCCCCCACTTTCTGCTCGACTTAGAAAAAAACACACGCCTTCTCCTTTTTTCTTCTAATTGTCGTCGTTCAGTAAAGAAGTTGAACGAAAACTGTAATTTCTGGTCACATTTAGTCCATCCTCTCACTTTGAGCAGGCCTCTTCTTCTTGCTTCTCTGCTTTTGTGATCATTACCATAGTTTAATGGCCTCGTAGTTTCTTTTCGAGTTGGAAAAAGTAGGCATTAGCTGTAAGACTTGATCATATGTCGCGATATTTAAGACATTTATCCGCAAAAAAGCTCTTCAGATCCTCTCCACTTTGTTTGCAGAATGACAACATAACAGCTCAACCTGTGCCACTCTCTCGTGGAGTGTAAAACAGACTGAGGCGATGTTGGGACTCATAATCCTCTGGTTGGTTATTTCAGACTACTACTGAGCACGTATTGGTCGTATCAACCATCTGTCTTGAAAGGAAAGCCACCCCCACCCCCACCCCCAAAAAAGTTGCAGTTCCCACCCACTTTGCTCTCGTTTTTCTCCATTCTGCAGTGCATCATGGCCTTTTTTTCTGTGCTGGGACCCCACACATCACCTCTTCTTTTTTAAAAGCGCGTCTCAGAAAGTATTAAAGTATTCAGGTCATTTACCAAAAGACTAAAACACAACGTAAACACCAAACTGCCAGCGCCAAACCTGAAAATTAAGCTTAGAAAGTGCATGTTTGTGTCATTTAAAGCAAAAATAAAGCTTAGTTATGGGTGTGTACGAGGTTTTTTTATAAGCTATATCATATCATTAATATTTTATGGGCATGGCATTTGGTTTTGTGACTTCATTTTTAACGTTGTTTTATCATTTTATTATATTATTAATGTCGTTTTGCCACAACATAATAACACAAAATGAATTAGATTAACCTTCCTGACAATTAAAATAGATACTTTATTCTTATTTGACCTTACTTCACATAACATGGAATGAACACTGAGTTAAAGGTTGTTTGACTTATCTTGTAACTTTTTTTTTTTTTTTTTTTTGGGGGGGTTATGGTTAACATTTTGCTCCCTTTACATCATCAACTCACGGACTTGGTGAGAGCACGGCTACTGTCTCTAAAGCTAAAATTACATTGGTCTTGTGTTTAGATGAGCTTAATATTTTTGATGTTACCCACTTCAACCACAAGATGGAACCAAAGCACGTGTCTAATACCCCACTCCACGTTTTTCACCTGGATGTGTAAAAGTCTTTATGCATAAGGACTAGACTCATATCATGGAAAAAGAGGCAGTTTATTGCAACACAAATTCAATAAAAACAAACAAATGACCAAGATTACTGTTGATATATTAACATAATATGCATTTTACAAATAACCAACAAAAAGCTGCAGACTAATCCAACCGGAGTTAGATGAGTGTTCTCCGCACATAAAACATATGTATCCATGCTACGGTATGGCAGGGACAATTGTTAAAATGAACTCTTTAAAATCATCTCCAGATTTCTCCAAAGAGCTTTAAGTGCAATTTTTGGTTAAACTTATACAAATAATATAAAGTAAAACAAGCCTGATCATTGGTCAAGTAACACTGAGGATATCACAAAAACATATTAAAATCAAAGCTAATAAGATGCTTTGGAAAGTGGAAGGAGGAGCATGGCATGATCTGAGCAAGAGGGGTTGGTAGATACGGTGGTGGGAGTTTGTAAATGAATACAAACAAAAAGAACCAGAAGATAAGGATCCTTTCAGCTTCAAACTGACTTCTTGTCTTGTTTAGAAAAATCCAGAGGCGGTGCCAATACTCTCCTGTCGCGATGGAGCTGGGTTTGAAGCGGGAGGGATTGGTCAGGTGGTTGTGCACGGTCCACGCAGCATCACCAGGCGTACAGGCTGGGGGTAAGACCTCTTGCGGCTTTGGGAGCTCCTAGCTGGGAGACAGCGCGGGGCTGGGCTCGGTGCTGATGTTGACCAGACATTCACTGGACTTGAGGCTGGCCAGAGACTTGGAGCTCGGCAGAGAGGCCAGAGAGCCGCACAGGCCCAGCATGGAGGGGGTGTCATCTTTTCCTACAGAGAAAATACACAATAAACAAATGCATAGTTTCAGCTGCCCACATCAGATTTCATGAACAGACAAGCTGCCTTTGTGGGAGTATGGACCATATGCTCATGTGCATGAACATCTGCCTCTGAACATCTATTATACATCTATTATGCATTTTTTACTCCTGCAGTTTATATACAATTCAAAATCATTATTTTTGTCCAATATATATTCCAATTTATTACACGTTGCCTAACAATTTGAAATAGTATTGTTCTACATTTTTATTTTAATCATCACTACACACATCAAGTATCTTTGACTCACTCAACCACACGCCTACAGCTTTGGTCAGAAAAACATGGAGTAGTCTCTTCCACTCACTTGAATAAGCAGCTGCATACATTTAATAGAGGAGCCCCTCTCTACTGAAAGGCTTAGTATACAGACTTTTTTGACAATATATGTAAAAAAAAAAAAAAAAAAATCCCCCTAAATATAATAATTACCTGCTGAGGTCCAGCCTACATCGCCGTTCTGTCTCCCTTCAGTTTTCTGAGAGTCCAAACTGACATCGGCAGAAAGCTGTTCCAAACTGTGGAAACTCCTCCTGGGCAGACATATAATAAAATATTTCCGTTTATGTTTTAAGGATGTGATATTACAACTTGACAATATGATAAGATATAAGCTATTACCTGCGGAAAAGCTTGACGTCACCCTGGTTGTTTGTGATAGTGGACCACTGGTTGACTAGTGGGATGGACAGATCTTTAGCCAGCTGAGAGGAGTCACAGGGCATGAGGGAGGATCTGCAGATGATCATTTTTTTATTAACTCATAATTTCTATCACCATTGATATTTTGGGAGTCTCCTTTGAACAGTTGAGATTAGTGTTTATTGTTTTAAAAAGCTCATAATCAAACAAGTTGTAGGAACACATAAGAAGAAGCCAGGGAATGCTGAGGAAAATACTGTAGTCAGTGTCTTAAAACAAAGGCTCCTAAATAAAACAAATCACCATTGACTACAAGGACAAGTGTGTCATTATGTGGAATGGATGAAAAATAGTCTCTTCATAATAATCATTAAATTTGGCAAAACTGAGGAGGTGTTCTGCACTTGTGATTACAGCCTTGCTAAAAAATAACAAAAATAGCTAATACAAATAAGCAATCTTTATTGGTTTTAAAGTATGGTCATTATTCCTCACAGTTGTGCCTGGAGCTCCAGGATGATGGCCTCCAGCTCCTTCTTCTCCTGTTGGCTCTGCGCCGCCATCTCCTCCACCTTTGATCTCAGGTGTTTGTTCTCTGTCTCCACATTTTTCAGCTGTGATTCTCGGAGCCTCACCAACTCCTCCAGGTAGCCCTGCAACACATAGCCCACTTTATTTTGGGGTTATTACATAAAGCAAACACCTAAAAAGATGAAATGCCGACTAGTATGATAGAATAAGATCATTAGTCTTAATGCAAATGTGGACATACTGTAGAAATCATAATATCTCTCTTTTGCCTTTTAAAGACGCACTGGGGGTGCCTCAATATCACTACACCCAAAAGGAGTACGAGTAAGTGTAGCAGTAGCTCAGTGGGTAGAGCAGTCGTCTTTCAACCGGAAGGTAGGCGGTTCGATTCCCACTCTCCCCACAGTTCAGACTGTCGTTGTGTCCTTGGGCAGGACACTTAACCCACCTTGCCTCCAGTGACTGTAACACTGGTAATTACTGTAGAACAATGTAAGTCGCTTTGGACAAAAGCGTCAGCTAAATGAATAAATTTAAATGTAATATATTTGCCGACAGCGAGTATAGATATGTCTGCTAAATATGTATGTATATAAGCCATATGCAGACTTCACACTTTTTATAATGTGACTTGTTTTGAAAGAGACAGTTTATGGGCACAATCCTACGGCTCATAAAAGGCTCATAGTCAGTGACGCATGGTGGATTTGACATCTTCCACTCAAGTGTGGACGAGCCACTATGCTCCGCTGTGGGCGTTCTGAGGCGGGGTTTAGGCACAAGACGGACTGAGGCCTGATAACAGGAGCGTGCTATTTGAGATTTATAAATAAACAAAATATCATATTACTAGCCTATAATTAACTCCTAAAATATATATATATATAAAAATGAATGTATCTAAAATGTATTTATTATTTCATTTTTTCTAGTCTAAATATAAAATTCAAAAATACAGTTTATTTAATAAGTAATTAGAGTATACATAAAAATGTATATTGTATAAGCCAACATTGTTTTTTGTTGTATCATATAGTGTGTTTTTATGTTAAAAGGGGAAGGCAAAAAACACTCTTGACTTCAGCCTACACCCTTTTTGGTCAATATAAGTTATGCTTAAGAGAAAATATTGTACTCTTTTTGTTCTTCTTTTCTTTGTGTTGACCAAAATAAACAAACAAACAAAAATGTATAAATAACTATAAAATAAGTGAGGACATTTTACAAAAATAGTGTTAGCTGGGAACTGGTTTTAGTAGCATATCTTTCCCTTGAGTTGAAGAATTCAGAGAGTCCCCTGGTCTTTCTCATCTCAGGCCTGTGTACGCACACATCCACCTGATCACAGCAGGAGTCAGGACACAACAAACACTGTGTCGGCCACAAAAACACGAGCCGAAGGTGCGTGCACTAACCAAGTCTTTACTCACTGGAGTGTTTATGAGCTGATGAGACGCATGAGAGCAATCCTGTATCACAAATGGGAAACAGGGACGCATGGTGTTCATTTTCAGGTAAGTACCTGCTAAAATGTTGTCATTGTATTTGGTGTCATTGTGGACTGATTAATCAAAAGATGGAGAGAGTCAGCACCGTGTTTATGCCATGTCTAGCCTTTCATTAAACGATGTGCCAGCTCTGGACACGCCCTGAAAATCCGCCAAGTGCTTTGCGTTTTACGTCCTGAAAGTCTGGCCCTATGAGCCTTTTGACTTTGACAAAGCATCTTTTGCAGTTTGATACTACTTTTATCATCCTCTTTTCTATTCTGTCCATTCACCTTCTGGGCATAGACGATCTTAAACCTCTGCTCCATCTTGCGGCACTTGTTGCTCCAGCTCTCCTCGTCAGTGACCAGAGGGATGTAGGGATGCTCCGGGACGCTCTCCTCGCTGTTACTGCTGTCCACACTCCGACGATCCTCCTCGTCACTCAGATAATCATAACTACATGATCATAAGATAAGGCAATTATTGAGCCACACATCTGCACAGGAGAATTTAATTTAGTGACTGTCTTCACTGACCTTTGAGTAAACTTCAGATAAGGTGTGTAATCGATGACAGCCGAGGATTTACCATCCAGAGTCTCGCCCTTTAAACAGAAACTAAAGCCCACACAATAATTACAATCCAACACATTTATTTTCCCATTATAGGGAAAGCAATGTGACTATTTTGATTGGGATTTATGCTAGCAATGTTTTAATCCGTATTTCACATTGTTTCAAGTTTTTCTCATGTATGTTTGTGCTCCTTGTTCTCTAAATTGTGCCCCAGTGGTTAAATAAAGTAAGTTGAAATTAACAAAAGTGATTGGTTTATGGGCCAGGGATTTATGTCTATGCAGTACCACTTTTTTTTTATTGGTTTATATACCGTGCCAACCAAGAAGTTATGACCAAGACCAGAGGATTTCACAGGAGAAAATATTCTACAGAACAGTTTTTATTTATTTTTTATTTTTTATTTTTTGTTTATCCGGCCACCCATATGGATAATAAGATATAAGCACAGCATATTACATCTATGTCCCAGGACTTACCTGAAATCAATGGCACTGAGTCCGATCAGCATGCCTGTCAGGACTGTGGCCTCTTCTCTCAGCATAATGGCTCCATCGTCATAAAACCTCCTGTCGGTGGAAAAGGCTATTAACATGTCTGATCTATCAGATATAATTTAGACTCTTACAAGCTGCAGCAGAGGGTGTAATCTGGGCTGGGAGTAATTTCAGTGATTATAGTGACCTGGTCGTTCTGGTGTCCCTCAGGGCAGTGGACACATATTCAGACAGGCGTTTCTCCATCAGCGCCACTCGAATCCATGCCCGGCCCTGTGTATATCAGAAAGAGTTTGAATAAATGATGGCCAATTTTACATGCTACAAATTTGTCATCCTGTTATAGCCTCCTTAAAAGATATAGATGGGGTTTTACATTATTTTAAATGGTTTTATGCATTTCACAAGTCAGTTTCATTGGTGCCTGTAAAGCAAAATGTAATGTACAAAGAGCTATTTGACTTTAGATTACCATTATATCATGTTCTCTTGCAACACCAGACACACAAACAGTCCTTAAATCCTTGCCTTGGCTCGTGACGTGCTGATATTCTCAATGTTTTCGATGCTGGAGATGCAGTTGTTCTGCACCTTGCTGCATGCTAGTCGAATATATTCCCAGAAACTGCGCTGTCCATCTGAGCTGAACCAGCTTCCTGAACCTTGTCCAAGATAACAAACAATGAATAATTTCTGCTCTGAAAGCAGCACACACAATTAGCAAGCATTATCCATTAACTATACAGCTAACAAAATGCTTAAATTAGAAGAAGTCAGAATCTAACACTAGAAATTAGAAAGGAAGGAGACAAAATAGTTAATATTACAGTTAACTTTGTGTAGCTCTTTAATCAGGCTGAAACATGTTGAAAGTTGAGTCTGCATGATATCCTGTGCTATATGTTACCTGCTGTGTTACCTTTGAAGCGGTGGCTGAGGATGTGCTCTAAAATAGCAGCAAAGTTAATGAACTCCTCAGATGAATCATCTATGGGCTCTGCTGTGTACTTCTCCAGGAGAGTCTTTACAGAAAATCTGAAATACAAACGGAAACCCAAATTGTTTTGAGTATATTTCAAAGGCAAGGGAGCTTCACAAAGTTAAGGAATCTGGTGTGTACTGTAGAGAGCAGACAAATGTACTACTGTATTTGAAGCCTACAACAATAGCAGGCACAGGGCTGTGCCTTTTTGGGAACCACGCCATCTTACCACACTGAGGTCACCCCGATTGTCCTGTGTGCAACACAATGTATCCCTTCAGGGCTTTGGTAGTGCTATCATGGAGATAAAACAATTAGCCCCTGTTTGCTGCCTTTGAGCATGTTGGGCTTCCAGATCCCTTTGGGTCTTGTCTCTTTGAGGGATCGCCGGCATCAAAGAATGACCATATAGTGCCCTCCCACTGATCTATACATTGTGTCGTGATCTATTTAGGGCTGACACTGCCTCACATTTAGTTTGGCTTTTGACCTCGGAGGCTCACCCAGCAGCATAGAGGGGAAGTATGCAGAGCGCATGTTAGGAGCCGGCATCCAGGCACGGGCTCACGCTGACTGCCTCTGCTGCGATGGGCAATACTAGTATCACAGAGGGAAAGACTGCCCTGGCTGTGGGAAGCACTTCCATCGCCAGGGGAAAAACCACTGTCTCCTTAGGCAACTCCTCTATCTTCAGGGGAGTGACCACCACCTCCATGGGAGACTCAACCATTCAAAGGCAAAAGACGACAGTGGCTCTGGGACGGGCCAGCTTCAGCCGGGGAACCACAACCACCTCGTTCCGCAAAGCTTTAACATCAAGGCGCAGGAACACCTAAATGGACAACAGCCCCGGGACACCCAAAGCAACCAAGCAGTCCAAAAAAGA
Source organism: Neodontobutis hainanensis (assembly GCA_024349245.1). NCBI lineage: Eukaryota > Metazoa > Chordata > Actinopteri > Gobiiformes > Odontobutidae > Neodontobutis > Neodontobutis hainanensis. The sequence goes on along the minus strand of JALDNG010000086.1, from coordinate 1,496,936 downwards.
CTCTAACAATGAGTGGGAAACCACATTCTCATCAAGTAAAACCTCCTTTACCAAAGGCAGGGTTTTGATCCTGAGGACTAAGTACGCCTTCTCCTGGGGCAAATATTCAATCTCTTGGAGCAGAACCACCATAACTTTGGGCTTAACAGACTTAGCGGTGGGCAGCACCTCCATCACTCGAGGAGAGAACACAAGTTCCCTCATCACTGTGACCTTCACCTATGGAACCAAGTCGGTGTCTGTGTTTAAAACTACGTTCATCAGGGGCACCGAAAAACACAGCAACATCTACTGGAATTTTCACACTTGAATTAAACACACAGTCAAAAAAGGATATCTAAGTTATCTGGTCAGTGTTAGCAGGTCAGTAGCAAAAGATATACAAAGAAAAGTAGCTGCTATGTTCAAAACTGCTGAGTGTGATAGTTGTAAGAAAGTGCTAAGAGAATTGTGGATGTAATGGGTGTGCAACAAAAGTGAGACAGTATACAACCATGTTAAGTGGGTTATGCAAATGTGACAGTTGTGAGATAATAGTGTATGTTGCCTTGGCAAGGAGGGGAAATGAGAAACAGCTGTGAATGATGTCTATGGAGACACAAGAGAGTTCTCCTGTACAATGTACAGGCACAACCTTCAAACATCTTTGATACAGAAATGGTATCCATGTAGATAATATACATGTCAACAATGTTCAACTACAAAAATGGCTGTATAAGATGATGTAACAGTGCACATAAAAGTAACATGCCTCAAACCTCTTGGCTTGATGTTTGTATATTCATTATATCCTACAATAAATGAGAAAAAGAAATAAAACAATTAATGGCAAGACTGGAAAAGCCTCACTTAGAATGCAGAAGTAGGGAATAGCTAAAATGATAGATGAATACACTCAGATATTTACAGTTGTACAGAAAGTCCTACAATCAAAGGCAATAGGGAACAATAGCTCAGAAGAAAGTGATGTCACCACAGATTGCCCCCTTTTTCAACAATGTGTCCTTCAACTGTCCGGTGTCGTCGTGGTGATGGGACAATCACACCACTGTCCCAGTCCCCCCAGATAGGCTGTGGCCACCTACGACTGCCTCTGTCCATTCACAGGGACACATGGGTGGTATGTGGCCTTCCAGAGCCCACGTCGACCAGCTCAACGAAGGCATTATGCGCCACGGGGGTCTCACTATCCACGCTTAGCATTCTGGTCCGCTCTGGATTGTAAGCTGGGGTTACTATTACCCACGAAGGCTTCCAGAGCAGGGCGTGCTGCATGAGCGTGCGATGCTTTGCTTCGAATGAGCCCCGTTCCCCGCCGTCAACTCTGGGTCAAATAGACGAGCTTCTCCTCAATGGGCAACACCAGCTTCACCGAGGGGAAGACAGCCTTAACCCTTGGCAACACCACCATAAAGAGAGGGAAGACCAAACTTGCCATGGGGAACTCCTCCATCACCCGGGGAAGGAGCACAACATCACTGGGGTCCTCTACCATAACCAGTGGGAAGACCAAGATCGCCCTGGGCAGCGCCTCTTTCAGCAGAGGCACCACCACCACGTCTTTTCGGAAAGCTTTTTTCCCCAAACGCAAGACGCTCTAGATGAGAAAGGACCTCATCTCAGGGTGGGGGCACCAAATAACACAGGAAAAAAGCACCATCACAGGGAATCTGAAGCAAATACTGGATTAACTTTATTCTGGGAGCTTTGATTATATTGGGCATGTCGGATTTATCAATGAAACAGGTCAGTGGCATCAAAATTTTGTTAGCCAAGAAAACTATGGCGTTCTTTACTAAAACATAGCAATAAATTTGGCTAAGGAGCACAACTTATTTGGCATGTATGCTGATAGACAGTTATGTTTTTTATACAAATGCAAAAACAGAGAAATGAGTAAGCAGATATGATGGAAACTACCCTAAATGTTTCCACATTCCATGAATTGGGTCTAACGTTCAAACATTTCTACAACTGCACAAATTTTGAGACTGTCCAGCTTTTACAGATTATGGTGTTCCCCACAGTCCCGCTTAAGAACTGCTCATTATTTTCTCGTCTACTTGTTTTTATGTTATAGCACTTCAAGTCATAACAGTAATTTTGAGTCTTGCAAGAAGTGGCTGCTTTGACTGGAAAAAGTGCCATCTTTATCTTTCACGGATTGCAGCTGCAGCTGATTACCTGAGGTCCTTTGATGTAAAGAAAAAAATTGCTGGCGTTCCTCAAATGCAAATTTATGGAGTGGAATAGCAACATGCTCTTGGTACGATTTGACACTGAAAAACAACTGCAAGAGCCTTCGGACAAGCTCCTTTTGTGCACCCTCGCACTCAGCCTGGACCTCAGCCAAGCCCACTCTCAGCTTTGTTCAATGCCCTTTGTTCTCCTTTGACACCCTTCTACTGTATGAGTTTCATGAGTTTTTGATCACCATCTAGAACAGAACAGAAACTTCTGCTTCTCATTTATTACATTTCTCCAGGGTCCTTCCTCTTTCAGTTTGTCTCTTCAGCCTCAGCATAACGAGAAGGATCAGATGACACAGGCGCACTGACTTCCTCACTGACTACTGCATTGTGTAACTTCAGTCAGTGCAGTGTGTATCCTCTTGGCCTTTCGGAGAGATGTCCTGTCCTGTAGCGGATCAGAACAAACAGCCAAGAGATAATGCATTGTGCCCGGATCATAATTTGACTCAAATATGTAATGCTCTAAGATTATTTTACTCTCTCTTATCCAGCGTTGTACCTGCTTGTAAAAATGTCAAGAAAAGTGTTTAATGGTCTGAGGAGGTGCAGAGGGACGAGTGGACAAGATAGACAGAGGGTGTTGGACTGAGAAGAAGTTGTTATATGTAAGAAGTTGTGTCTAAACCTGACAGTAGTCAACCATTAAAATAATATTAAGCTAGACCATGATGGGAGATAGGAGAGAGAATTTCAAGCCAACACACCACTGCTGTAATATTGAAAAAATAAAAGCCGACAGCACTGTTTTAAGTAAGATTAATCTTCCAAAGATTAATCAAAAAAGAAGGAAGCACTCAGTTATGTACCCTGCTTGCCACTGAAGTAAGAAACCTTTATTCTAACACAGTATTGCACATTTAAAGCAGATTTCCATTTCCACTTGAATACAAAAAGTGGAAGTTTGCAGCACTAAATGAAAATAGCCATGCCCGGATTAAAATATGTGGTTACTTTTTCTTTACTGCCGTTATGTCACATTACCAAGGAGGAACAAGAAACACTTCCTCAATTTTTAACTTTCTGTGAGAAATACAAATACCTTGTCAGATCTCTTATTCATATTGTATCTATTTCTTTTTAGGTTCCCCATGGCTACAACACCACTGCTTCTCCACTAAGTTACCAACAGCTGGGGAAAAAAACAGTAAACAGTACAGCATGCGGTCAATACACATTGTCTATTACATTGTGATTCTGAAATTTACACCAACTGCCAAAAAGCCTCAGCCCTGCCACGTTGCCATAAAACCTGTTGCTAGTGGCAACTGTGCATTGGATCAGAGCAGATGATACAACTACAAATGCAATAAATATTCATCAAGTACCATCAATTCACTGATTAATATTTAAATTTATGGTCCCAAACGCTATTCTATGCTTTAAATTTAGAAAAAAATGTGATTTGCTTGTCACCTGAGCATGTTTTATAGCCTGTAACATGCCGGAACTGTTCCCTGTGATGGTGCAAATGTACTATTATTCACTGATGTATCTTGCTGTACGTGTCTATCTCCCACAAATAGACTTCAGGGTTTCTGCAGGTTATGGTTATGACCATTTTAAGACCTATTCTATGACGTTTATTATGTTTCCAGTGTTATTATTGAACAAGGTCAGTAACAGTATCCGATTAACTTATAAAGTAGGCTATATAAATGTCCAATTACACTTTATACTCAGGACAACAGACTTTAAATTATTCATTGCTAATTCTTAAGTACCATCCAAATAGTATTGTAAAATGTATTTAAAAACAGTTATAGAGAAGCAGAAACCTTGAGTAAAGCAGAAAGACAGCTAAGCTAGACACCTGCTTGATGTCAGATGATTACAGACGATTTTAAATGTTGATTATCTGACAACAAGATGTGAACTTCCTCAGGCCCGGAAATCTGAGGAAAGACTTGTCCCAGATGTTATTAAGACCTTGTTAATTTATGTGTGTGCTGATTGTATGTTAAACAGGTATGATGTGACAGTAAATGGGATTAGTCTTCATATATACACACATGTATTAGGGGAATTTAAAGGCTTGGTCTGATTCACTAATAAAACACTAATGTCAGCTTAGCTCGCCAGAAAAGGTTTACGCTGTGGAAGAAGCTGTGTCTCCCAGTCCTGCTTGATCAAAAAAAAAAAAACTCTCTCAAGTCAGACTGAATGAAAACATGAACTTTGGTCAAATCAACTAGGAAGTCCACAGTAAAAGCATGGAAAGGAACAACTGATGCAACAAAAAGGAGATGCACCACTGGCAACAAGCTGCCCTTCAATTAAATCTAATCGATGTCATGGAAAACAATGTAGTTACTGATGGAAAGCAGTTTGAGATTTAAGTTATGTCGTGTCCTTGTGTGTTTGTGATTAAAATGCATAATCATTAAAACGGTCTTAGCCGAACGGTCAGGCCAAAGTGAAAACAACAGTCCTTTTGTGCACGTTATAATCTTTTTTGTGTAAAGGTCCACTGTGAGAACTTTCTTTTCTTTTCAGGCATGCTCTTGATGTTGTGTGTTTGCTACTTTGTCTGTCACTAAATGGACACTGGGTCTTGGACAGTGAGGTACAGAATAAAAACTCCTGCTTGATTGCGTATTTCTTGGTCATCTATTTCAGATATTATTTTACATAAATCTGCATGTGTATCAATAAAGGGTATGAATCACCAAATTATTTACTGTTCAGTCTGCAATACAGTTTATGACTCAGAAGAATATGCAGTTCCATTTCCTACGTAGCACTGTAATAAAGTTCACAAGGACACAGTAAAACAAAATCAGAACAGAGCTGTAACTCTACTAGTATTATATAGAGATATCACAAAGTATGAAATGTCTACAAAGTCCAGAATTTTCTGTGTGTAATAAATTAATTTAAATTAAATTAATTTAAATTTTTTTTATGAAAAATAGCTTTTGGAGAAAAAATACTTTAGATTCACAAAGTTTTTGTTGGGAGTAGAGACATATTATTCATGATATGGAGAGTATTATAGAAAATAACACTGCCCTCTATCTACCACTTAAAATAAGGCATTTTCCCCACTACCATATCCTTGATGTGATGTAATTTAGAGCCAAACACAGAAAGTGTAAAGTTGCAAAAACATCTCATGACTTTAGTGGCCATGTGATTTGACAGAGAAACTGTAAACAGGGATTGGTGAACAGATTATAACTCTACTTTAAGGGACAAAGATATGGGAAGCTAGATTAACCTAAATACCCGGTACAGTGTCAGCTGAGGTCACAAGCCAAAGGGTGTCATTTCAGAAAAAAATTGTCATACATTTTACGTAAATAAGGTACTGTTGTTGACCTCTGATCAGTGGAGTAAAAGGACATCTATGCTCTAACCTTATGCATCTAACATTTAATGACAGCACATGTTTCCCACAGTCCATCATAGTCCTGAGTTGTCTTGGAGGGGGTAAGAAGTCCTTGAGCTGAAATAAACGCCCTTGTCAGAGATGCAGGGAAAACCTGCTACTGGCTTTGCTTTTTGTCACATTAACGACTATTGCATTATTTATAACGATCTGTATGGCTTCAATTCAATGGTCATAGGTCATTTTGTAAATGCATTTAGATCCTCTGGGAGATTGTTAGAGCGTTACGTGTGGGTTTGTCTTCTTGCTCACACAGCTAAATGGGATAGTTTTGTGACTCAGGTCAATTTAACTTACACTCAGCCTTTTACCTCAGGAATGCTTTTATAAATAAAGAGCCAATTAAAGGTCATTTGTTATTATATATTTGATATTATGAGCTGGTCCGGATGTATGGGCACGTTCAAGCCTGCAGCCTGTGTCGTGATGTCTACCTGCACACCGTGATGAGGTTTTTTCGCTCCACGCAGAAGCTCCGAGCAGACGCCTTCTTTGATGTCAGACCCATAGCCATTGCTGTGTGAATGCTGCCCGACTCCATACAGCAGCGGCGGCCCCGGGGCCTTGTGGGGGATTCGTGTCCAGGCCAGGACCCCTCCCTCCGAAGGCTTGGTGTCCTACAAACACCCGTTGTCCTCGGATGCTGACGATGGGAGCTGCTGCTGGTCCTGGAGGTGGAGGACAGAGCGGAGCGAGAGTCAGACCGAGCTAAACAATCAGAATCCGGTTAAACCTTTCAAAATAAAACCAGAATTTTAACTACACTGCGTTCCTTTGCTGTTCATGCACGTATGAGACGTTTATTTCATATTTAAGCCTCATTTGGAAAAAATATAGCTATAGCCTACGTCAAACACTTTATACAAGGAAAATTGTGCTTTCACATATTAGAGTAAATCCACTTTCTAGCTTATCAAACAAAATAAACAATGAACAATGTACCACTACGCCCTTTTGTTAACTTTGACAAATATTCAATTCAATGCTTTTGTGGTAACATATCTGTATAAATGCATAGGCTACAATACAAATACAATACAAGCCCACGTTGTCTAATTAGTATCAGTTTAACTAAGTTGATTACTAAACGTTTGCCATCGCCATTTACAAATATGTTAATTTTGATAACAGAACTTTTGATAGCAGAACTTGACCAATTTAAAACCGTAATTGCTCCGAGCCGCTAGATGGCGCCGCTGCGGTCACAGCTGTATTTATATTAATGTAAAGATGGCGGAGTCCGAAGAACCAAAAGCAGGTTCTTGCACTTTTTTGTTTAAAAAATCCAAAAAAAAGTTCTCTGGACGAAAGAGAAAGGCAAGCAACAGCGACAAAGGTAGTATATAATTACTTTTTTTATGTCGCTCTTTGTGGAAGTCAAATCGTATTTGTCAAAAGTAGCTAGCCCAAATCATTTAGCTTGTTACCGGAGTCTTTAGATTTTTTTGTATTTTCCTTTTATAGGACCAAGTACTGAACAATAACCACATTTTATTGTTAAACTAGGTGTACACACAGTGTGTAAACCTTTATGATAATGATGTTATGTTCGTTACGACAGGTAATCAGTTTCCTTCTAGTGTTGCGTTCATTGTTATTGTGACAGCCTGTTCAGCATTTACACATATTTGTGGCAATATTAGAATAAAGTGGCCTTTAAAGTTTCAAGTCTCACTAATTGTGTGCGTCTTCTACCGTGTATTTTAGATGACAGCAGTGACGAGGACCAGAGTGCAGTGGTCAGAAAAGACAAGAGAGACTCTCGAGACAACCCAATGATTCAAAAGGTAGGTGACACTTGTAAACTACTTCTACATTATTTCTGTTTGAATATAATTTGTCTCCAACATGTATATTGTAATGTTCAGACAAAGAAAGTAGAGAGAGATGCAGCCTCATCCAGTGAAAGTGAGGAGGATAAAAGCAAGAAGGTCACAGTCTCCTACAAGTCCTCACGGTCAGCAGTGAGTACTACATTATGTGGATTTAGATGGCTATGAAATCAATAAAATTGCAGTTTTCCATATAAAACATGACAACTTAATTATTTTATTTAATTAATTTTTCCATTTTACACTGGATACTAGGTTCTAAAAGCTACCTTTTGAAAGTTTATTTTATTTCTATGCTATACTTGTCATTTTATTAATTTCCAATTTGTTTTACTCAAAAATAGAAACCTGAAGGACCTGAGGATATGGGAGCTACAGCCACATATCAATTAGACACTGAGAAGGACAATGATGCTCAAGCCATATTTGAGAGGAGCCAGAAAATTCAAGAGGTGAGAAAGCTCAAGTGATTTCTGCTTAATTTTACTTGGTATTGGATAATATTCTAATAATGGCACAATACTCCAAATATTTAATCAATTAGTTAAAAGTAACTGATAAATTATGCAAACACAGTTCTAGAACATAAGTAAAGTTTTCTTATGGTCATTGACATATTTTCTTCCTCTAACAGGAGCTGACGGGTAAAGAGGATGATAAAATCTACCGTGGCATCAACAATTATCAAAAATTTATCAAGCCCAAAGACACAACCATGGGAAATGCCTCCTCCGGCATGGTCAGGTAAGATGATAATTGTGAATCAAATAGTTATTTGTAAATTTTAGCACATGAAATTTTTATGTGAAACTACATATAATCATTGTTACAGAAAAGGCCCAATACGGGCCCCTGAACACCTGAGAGCAACTGTCAGGTGGGACTACCAGCCAGACATCTGCAAAGACTACAAAGAGACTGGTTTCTGTGGATTTGGAGGTGTGTATGTGCCACAATATTTAGAATCAAAATATTTATCATTTTTAATCACTTGACTTTTTATTTATTCAGACAGCTGCAAGTTCCTTCATGACCGATCAGACTACAAACATGGCTGGCAGATTGAAAGGGAATTGGAAGAGGGCAGATACGGAGCAAATGGTGAGCTGTATTTGAGTTCACAAACAGCATTTGTTATTTTAAACTGCAAATAGAACATGTAACAAATTAATTACTAACACTACTATGCTAGCCAAGTCAAACACATTTATGTCTTGTTTTAGGTGGATTAATAATCAGTTAACTTGATGTGTTTATTCAGATAATGAAAACTACGAGGTGAGCAGTGATGAGGAAGATTTTCCTTTTAAGTGCTTCATCTGCAGAGAGTCATTCAAGAATCCCATCATCACAAAGTAAATAGATTTTTTTTCCTTCCATGATCTAATTCAACTGTTATGATTGCATTATTAAGATTAAATCATTACATCAACCTTCCAGATGCAGACACTATTTTTGTGAAACCTGTGCTCTTCAGCATTACCGCAAGTCCAAGCGTTGCTATGTGTGCAACACTCAAACCAATGGAGTCTTCAATCCGGCTAAAGGTAAGCAAAGAAAGGATGAAAATACAATAATCATGTTAAGTGTTTTGAATTAAAATAACTCAAGTGAACCAATATTGTTACTCCCTTTTATTCCAGAGTTGATGGCCAAGATAGAAAAACACAACGCAGCTTTGAGAGACCAACCTCCATCAGATGAAGATGATTAAACGTTTCTGACCTACTGTTTGTTTTGTCTGTGTAAACTTTGAATAAAATGTTTTTTAGATAGTTAACCGAGTTTGCCACAATTTCAAACATTCAAGTTAGCAAAATGTGTTTGGTTTTTTTTTACTTAAAATAACAACACTGCTTTGCTCTCACTTTCATTTGCATGCAACCAGACAAGCACCAATGTAACATTCACAAATAATAAAAGTAACATCAAGCCCAGCATTTAGTCCAAGGAAAGTTTACCTCTATGTTTTGAAGGTTTAGCTTGACACATTAACTTCTGCAACAGTAGTGAGGTATAGAGCATGAGATGCAGTTAATGTAACGTGGGCTAAGAACCGTGTTAAGATGTTAGTCGTTTTTCCCTCTGGAGAAACCACAGGAAGTCTGACACAAAAATGATTAGAGTCCACTCTAGAGGCTGATGTAAACCCTTATGGTGGTCTGACTGGGCAGATGTTCAGACGAGGTAGAGTGTCCCACTGAATATTAACGTAGCAGACTGCCACTGTCTAAGAAAAGAAACCTGGATAAATCTACATCTAAAGACTCCTCAATGCCTAATCCACATCCTGAGGAAAAGAAGTCCTGCAGTTTTTGGTTTCGGGCTCATGAGTGAGTACAATCTGGATGAGTGTGCGAGGAGACGGGGGCCTTTAGTGCAAGAGTGCATATAGCGCAAAAGCGTGCAAGAGACAAGTAAAGTCAAGATGGCTGCTGGCTTTCAATGTCTGAACAGCAGCTCTTTCAACTATTATTTACATCAAAACATATCCTCTGCTTAACAATTGTCCATATTATGTAACCCTAGGAATGCTTTCCCACTGTCCATTGTCAGAAATCCCAGTCATCCACTTCCAGGTGGCTGAGGCCTGACTCCAGACTGGCCAGAGCTGATGTAGAGTCCAGAGGGTGGGAGCCCTCATAACTGGTGATAGGTGACACTGGTCGTAAAAGCTCAGGGAGTGCCTCTGATGGCCGCCGCTTGATCTGGGAAAGAAATTAAACAACGCAGTAATACAAATAATCTCTAAAATAAATACAGTATATAATGTGCTTCCATAGTAATATAATTCACATTAATACACATCATAATGCATACATAGAGATAAAAACCTTGGGCTCCTGCAAATCATCACATACGTGATTGACAACAATTTGTCACTCACGTATGACAAACTTTTATTTGGGTGGGCCTGTGTCCATCATTGAGTTAGGGGGAAAGGTTGCATTGCTTGTTGATGATGCTTGGTGGCTTAGTAGTAGAGTTAGATGTACTGACCTGCTTAAAAAAGGGATGTCCTAAAAGAGTAGCGGCAGATGGCCTAAAAAAAAATAGATAAAATTAAATTTAAAAAAAACAGTTGTTTATCAAGATAATATTTTTATCTTGCATGTCTGAAACAACACTCAGAAGCTAACCTATTTTCTGGGTCCCGCTGCAAACAAATCTCCACAAAAGAGTGGAAGTGAGGGGAGAAGGTCCGGTTGTAGGGATGTCCCGCTGATGTGGAAGAAGGATCTCCATTCGAGTGGCGCACCCCTCCAGCTCCAGGACACTCACAGATCCCAGAGTCAGCCCCTGAACGGGACGGTTTTATCGAAAGCTCTTCAGTTGGGATAGTAGTGGTGTCCAACAAACATGGTACGGTTCCATTTAATTTCTCTAACAGCATCTACAAGTTTGAACAAATGGATGTGTTAGTTTAGAAAGCTATAAATGCAAATATATCCAGCTTGTCATCAATAATAATTTATCTTTCTCTGCAAATGATCACCTGTGTGGCTGGCATGTCTTTGAAGGGCACATGTCCATTGGCCAGTTCACATGCTGTGATGCCAAGGCTGTAGATGTCAGACCGAGAGTCATAGCCCTGTAGGTTCTGAAAAAACAGATCATATATATATTTTTTTCAATAACAAATAAATATAAGATGTTTGATTTTCTGTTATTATTAAACTATGTCCAGATTTAGAAGAATTTCTTTCAGGCCAATTTTTATTTATTTTTTTCAATTTAGGAGACACGGTAAGCACCCTATTGTATTTTTATTGTTAAATAGGTTTCAATTGAAATACTCTTTTAGTTAAAATGTTTATGCAGACGTATGTGAATCATAGGTTTGAAGTTTTTTCAGTAATTGCTTTTAAAACATTTCTGTGTGCTTTTAAACTGAGAAAGTACACATTACCTGCTGCAGCACTTCAGGGCTGAGCCAGGGAAGGACCTTGACACTGTACTGGGGGAAGTCGTGCACCACTTTGGCCCTTTGCCCATGACGAATCATACTGAAGATGCTGCGCAGACCAGACATACAGACCTGTCCATCTGCTGAGATCAGCACATGGCTGGCCTTCACGCTCCTACACGCAACCAACCAGTTACATTAACGGCACTGTCATCAGATCACTTACAAAACCTGGACTATACTGGGCACATTAGGATAATGTCTTACCTGTGCACATATCCCATGTGGTGGATGTATTCAAGGGCTTTGAGCATCCCCAGTAGAATATATGCAATGGTCAGCTCTCCCATACCATCACTGAAGTGAGTGCAGATGAGATCTCTCGCTGACCCTGAGAGTCATTACAGTTTATTGGACTAAAAAATATGTTGTTTTAAATTATTGTTGCAAATATTGCAAAGTCTATGCTTTACCATAAGCCATAAAGGGAGTGATGACCCACAGCTCATTTTCTGCAATAAAAATGCTCCTGTATGGCAGAATACTGGGATGGTGGAACAACTTTGACACATGCAGTTCACCCTGTTTATCAGAGAAAGATTAAGGATTATAAAAGATATCAGAATAAAAGAAGTGAGACATAAACGGTGAAGAGAGAGACTGAGTTTATGAAGTAAATCAGGCCATGGTCATCCATCTACATTTGTATCACTAATCGAGATGAAATGATGCAAACCTGTAGGTACGTAACCATGTCGTTAGTGCACGACTCCAAGTCAATGCGTCGTATGGCCACATGCTCCCCAGTAGGTTTGTACCGAGCCAGGTTTACGGTCATCAAGTCATCTAGACCCCGACCTTAAATACATATTACACATTTAGACACTTTTTTTTTAAATGTGTAACAACAGAGGAAATAGTTTTGGTTCATTAATTTCCTTCTAAAGTCTAGCCCCAAAACTGATGTGGATCCAAATCAATGTACTTGATCTCTGAATAAAAAAAGCAACAAAACAGAATTTTAATCTATTTGAATTTTTAAGAGCAAAGGGAGGTTCTTATCTTTCATTTTATCTTTGAAGCCAACACAGAACATCAGTTTCTTGGACCACTACAAAAAGCCTGTTTGTTGTTGTCTGATAACAGTCGACTGCAGATGTGTATTGGTACTGACCGATGACAGGGAGGAGCTCATAGGCGCTGCCGTCAGGGAGGAAGCTGCCCATTGTGTCCCAATGTGGCAGGGAGGTTAGACTTTCTACACTGTCCTCATGGGCCTGAAGGTGAGGTGAACACACAAAAACAACAAATCAGATAAAGAGCCATGACATTTGTAACTGCAGAAGAACATAACTAATGAAGCACTATTCATATGCTTAATTAGATCAGTAAAAGTTTGTTAAGTAGGTGTCACGACCTATGACCTGTGACCTATGACACTAAACACTTAATAAAAAGGATTCATGAGACAAAAACATGCCTCACAGTCCAAAGAAATATCAGTCTTGCAGAAGTAATATTAGGAATCAAAGGTGTGTGTAAAAATCAAGGCGGCAATCCAAAACTTAGATCTTTCTTAACTTAAGACAATACAGCTTTGTACAATCCACTGAGTAGTTATAGCCACATGGGCCATGTGTAGTTGCAAGCAAAAATACCAATTACTTTAATTATTGTACTGTAAACTTTTCTATCCTCTGAGGGACCAATTCGCTCATTTGCATTAGTTCCATACAACTTATGACAAATTACCAATAAACAATTATGTAATGATGTCTCTGTGACACATTTTGGTGAAAATGTTTTTATTTTTTTAATGTGTTAAAAACACTGACTGTTATTAATTAAGTTATGAGGTATTGTTGTTGGCAGTGAGGACTCCTGAGTTCCACCAATTTACCAATAAGTTTAAATTATGGAAATGACTAATCTCTGTTGGCAAATTTAGCTTACACTGCATAAGCTAAATAAAGGATTTGTACTGTTTCCATGGTGACCAATAATCAGGAGGCAGACATACATTTAAAATGTGAGCATCAATGCATTCTAGCCTAAGATGACAACACATTTACCTAAATTGTATAATTAGCCTAAACATGCTCTGGCAGCCATTATTTAGAAATATGGATCTAATCACATGGCTTGCTTTGTAAAGTGCCATTGAGATTAGATATAGTAAAGGGTTTGCCATGCATAGCTAAAGCTGACACATGGTAGTTTATCCATCTGCAGCCAGCAGAAATGCACAGAAACACAGATGACACCGTTAATTCAGTAAACCGTCAATTGAACAACAGGCTGTCACCAACGATAATACCAATTCAAACACTTTAAACTCACAACAACAAACGGGATCAGAGAAAAGTAGGCCACAACTGAGTAGCAGTGTTAGACACCAAACTTGTTGATAACAAAGACACAGCCACAATAGCAATACAATATCAATGATGTTAATAATGCATCTCCTTGTTCCAATACAGCGTTGAAACTGCAATTTAAAAGTTGGATGATATGGTCTGCTTGTATTACTACCGTTTGACATAATGTCTTTGGAAGTTTACCTTTAAAAATATATACATTTTAAATAGAACTAAAACTAAAATCCTGAATCCCCAATTGTGTGCATCTGTAAATGTGATTTTTACTCCAAAAGCTGACTGGTGTATTAAATAAAAAAAAACTTGATAATAATAGACACATACCAGTCCTTGTGATCAAATGTATGCATTATATTAATATCTCTGAAAAGATTTCTTGGGAATAAAGATTATTCTCTTCAATCTATAAAACATCTCTGTTTCTGTGAAACTAGTGAGTGAGGTGAGATGCTTTCTGAACAACCAGAGTGTACAGCAGTGTCATGGACTGAATGTTCATAAGTGCATTTAGTGCAGAGCCTTTGGGGTTGGTGACATTAGTCTGTGCGCACACACACATGCATGCACGCACATACACAAAGGGCCAATTGGGGATGGCAATGCATTGACAGGAACCACACTTACTTTCCTGTGAGAGAGTCCCTGAGCTTGCTCTGGGGTAGAAAAACGACGACATGAACATCAAAAAAAGAGAAGAAGGGTCTATGTTTACAGCAGCTCACAGGAGGTACAGCCTTTAGAGACCCTATTGCAGACTAGATTAGTTTTATAACTACTAATAATATAAATAAGAGTAAATATATATTTAGTCTTCTTAATAGCCACTAATATTGGCAACATATTGTGCAAAAATAAATCCAAAAGAAAAAAAAGTTATTTGTTGTTTTGATTTTAATAAGTAATATGACTGAATAACAAAAAAGCAAATGAATATCTAGCTAATAGCTGCTGGATGTTTTTCAGATATGGATGAGTGTAATGCAGAAGTAAGCATACATGCAACACTGGGCAATGAGCAGCCATAGAAATGGGAAATAATGATAAATTCTTCCATAAAAGAATTTGCTGATAATATACACAAGAGCATTAGAAATATACTGTGATGACTTACACTCAAACAATACCCTTGCAGAGACAATAACATTTCATATTTGTAATGTGTCCAAAAAAGTGACACCTGAGAAAATTTGAATATTTAACATTGTGTCTTTGTTTTTCCTGCACATGGGCTGTGGCAAACTATACAGGAAAAAATAAATTGATATTGACCACACATAAAAGCATTAACTAAACATGTCCACACATAATTGTAGTTTGTGTCATATTAGTGTCACAAAAACAAGAAACAGATGACAGCTTGAAAAAAAATCGTATTCACAGCAGATGCCTGATATAAATTAAAGAAGAATGTCATAAGAAAATATCTGAATTGAATAAATCTTAATATCTGATATGTTAATACATCACTGTGAACTGAATTGTCCTTGTTCTCACCTCCAAATAACTCCAAATCCCGCAGGCTCTCCACACTTAATTTTTCAGTAACCCAGCGCTGACCGAGACAGGAGATTATTATCAGATCAGTCAAAGTGAAATTAAGAACAGAAAATATATGGACAAGAATAAGTACAGGACACAAAACCTATTTGACTCTTTATGTAGATCCACAAAATTGTTAACTTACAAGAAACGACATGGATCCTCTTGAAGGTGTCACTCGTAACGTTAAAAAACACGACCAAACTATATTAGTGGAAAAGAAAAATGTTCACACTATATTATATGAAACTACAGTGAGGTTATTTCATCCATTGCATGGATACCTCTAGCATATAAAATAAAACATGCTATGTTTCTAGGAACTCAGTTTTCTGCACTTTACTTAACTTATATCAAAATAAACTATCTCAGCAATATTGTTGATTTTGTTGATTGATTTAAGTCAATTGTAAGTGTTACAGACAAGCCAGAATGGGCAAACCAAGAAAAAGAAATCACAAATTTAGTAGTTGCTAAGCTCTTGCTAGCGGCTAATGTGTGCAATACCGTTAGCCAAACCTTTGACTTATTTTTGCAATATAAATCATAGGATTTTACGAAGTAATAGCTTACCTTTTCTCGTTTGGAATCAAATCACCAGACAAAAGAAAAATTACATATCAGCAAAACTTATTTGATGAAAATATATTTTCCATTGGAGTGTTTTGACATCTCTTCTCTTCGTTTGAAAAGAAGAACAGCGCTGTTCGCGTCGCTGACAAAAAATGGCACGCCCACAAAGAACCAAAGTCTGCGCATGATGATGACGCAGACGACGTTTGTCTCCCACTAAAAATACAGAAACTGCCATCGGCGCCTGAACTAAGGTAATACTCAATGTTATCCTTAATGGTATATTTATTTGCATAAATATAATCATCCACACAATGGTCCGGGTTTAACTGTAAAGCTTTTTTATGCCAATATGTCGAGTTCTCGCAGCTACATTCCATCCTCGTTTGCGGCCTTGAGCTAATGCTAACGCTACAGTATGCGCGATATTTACTTATTACTATGAGATATTGCTTAACCCCAAAATAAGTTTTAAATACATTCTTACTTTTTTTTAAACGTGTAGTCGCATGTAGTCTTCAGCTTTCTAATATAATTTGGGTAATCAATGTTCTATAACCTGATATTCTAACACAAATATATTGTTATTAACTATCTGGCACTAAGATTTAGTCAACAAAGATTTAACTTAAGTATCAGCTTTTTGTTTAATGTGTGTATGAAACATGTATTATTACTTTTTATGAGTCATATAGAAGTGTCTGAAGATTGTGTTCTTAATGCTCAATTCACTGTACAGTGAATGTACAACAATTAATATATATATATATTTTTTTCTCGTAGAGCACAATGAACTGGAACAAAGGTGGCTCAGGTATTAAGCGAGGTTTTGGGTTCGGAGGATTTTCCCTTGGAGGAAAAAAAGAGGAACCTCATCTCCCCAAAAAATCACACACATCATTTGGTAGCACAGCACCAGGTGGAGGGTATGGCAAGGGCCAGCAGATGCCATCATTTTACAAAATAGGAACAAAACGAGCCAACTTTGATGAAGAAAATGCGTAAGTCTTGATCCTTCTTCTGTTCATTTTAAAACACAAAATGCATCGAGTTTACAGGTCATCCATTATGATATTTGTCTTTTCTGTTTAGGTATTTTGAAGATGATGAAGAAGAGTCCAGCAGCAATGTGGATCTGCCTTACATCCCAGCAGAAAACTCTCCTACACGTCAGCAGATGCAGTCTGGTGGGGGTTCAGACAGTGAGGATGACCCCCTAGATGCCTTTATGGCAGAAGTTGAAGTGAGGAGCGAGGAAGTATATTAAAAAATGTATTATTGGTGTTTTTTGTAACAAAACAATAAAACAGTGTGTCTTCTTTAGTGCCAAGCCGCAAAAGATATGAAGAAACTAGAGGAAAAAGAAAAGGAGACCCCTGCCAAGTAAGCCATTTTATGTATTAGTACACATTTGTTTAGTTTAGCTAATAATTGTATTTAGTTTATTTGTATTATATATTTTGATACTTTTAATTTGGCGTCATCAGGTAAGTAGATGGCTTTACTCATGGGGGATGGGTCTACCTTGGGTGTATGAACAAGCCGCAGGGAAGTTTTTTTTCTCCGCTTCTCTTTTCAGGGGTATTCGTGATGACATTGAAGAAGAGGATGAACAAGTGAGTGAGCCCTCCACAGTCTATAGTTTTATTTTATTGCTGTCCAGGGAGGTCTCCAAATCAGATATCTTCTGTTTTCTTTATCAACTTTGCCTTGTATTTAACTCTGTAGGTTGCATATGATAATTTTTATCAGTCTTTTTATCTGTTTTCTTTATTAAAACAGCCCTACAGTTATTATCAAGAAAAGTTCAATATGCACAGCATAGTGAAGAGCTATTGAAACTGGACTCTTTAAAATTGGCTGATTGTCTTTGCAGTAGTTATTTTTCAGGTTTGACGACTGTAACAAGTGTGATCTTCACTACATAAATCAATGTGCTTTCTGCAGGAAGCTTATTTCCGATACATGGCAGAGAATCCAACAGCAGGGCTGACGCTAGAGGAAGAGGAGGAAAATATTGACTATGACAGTGACGGTAATCCCATTGCCTCCACCACCAAGAAAATCATCTTGCCCCTTCCACCTATTGACCACTCTGAGGTACAGCTGACATATGGAGCAAGCACAAACAGACCAATATAAATGACTGTTAATGTATTCTTAATTTACTGTGACAACATTGTGTGTACAGATTGATTATGCTCCCTTTGAGAAAAACTTCTATGAAGAACATGAAGAGCTCAGTAGCCTGACTGGAACTCAGGTTATAGAACTTAGGCAAAAACTCAACTTAAGGGTAAGTTTATAAACATTATATCTTTTATCACTAACATGATAATTCTCAAATCTAAATAAAAATATAAAAGGCAGTCTATATCACCATCTGCTTAATTGGTTCATTGTTATTTTAATCTATCAATTCATGTTCAACATTTTGGTGGGTCTGGATGCACATTTTCACACTTCAAAATGTATACTTTTTTTCTTAGGTATCTGGGGCGGCTCCACCAAAACCTTGCACTAGCTTTGCCCACTTTAGTTTTGATGAACTACTGATGCACCAAATCCGCAAGTCTGAATACACACAGCCAACTCCAATTCAGTGCCAGGTATGAAACAATTTATTGGAAACAGCAGTATAAGCAAATAAAACGAATAGTTAATTAACAAAAACTTCCTCCCGCACCGGTATGTTGTACACAGGGTGTCCCCATTGCATTGTCTGGCCGTGACATGATTGGTATTGCAAAAACGGGTAGTGGCAAAACAGCAGCTTTTATCTGGCCAATGTTGGTTCACATTATGGACCAGAAGGAGCTAGAGCCAGGAGAAGGACCCATTGCTGTCATTGTGTGCCCCACAAGAGAGCTTTGTCAGCAGGTAAGGTGTTCAGCAACAGTGATTATTTTTTTGTTTTGAATTTTGTATATTGAGTGTCTCTTTTATGTTTCCTAGATCCATGCAGAGTGTAAGCGTTTTGGGAAAGCTTACTCGTTGCGTTCGGTGGCCGTTTATGGAGGAGGAAGCATGTGGGAGCAGGCCAAGGCTCTTCAGGAGGGAGCAGAAATAGTGGTGTGCACTCCGGTAAGAAATAATGTTTTTTTTTCAGCTACTTAGTTTTGACTTCAATCACAGAACATTACCACTTAATTTATTCATGGTCAACAGGGTCGTCTCATTGACCATGTTAAAAAGAAGGCCACATCTCTCCAGAGAGTGACATATCTGGTGTTTGATGAGGCTGATCGCATGTTTGACATGGGCTTTGGTGAGTTTGTATTTAATTAATTAGAATCCAAAATGTCCTCAGTTACTCTGTTTTAAATAAATTTGCTTTTGTATTTTTAGAATATCAGGTTAGGTCTATTGCCAGCCATGTGCGCCCAGATAGACAAAGTAAGTGTTTATATAATATATATTTTTTTGGTTTGTTTTAAAGTATTTTTGTAGCAGATATGCCAATTACTTTTATTTGAATGTTTCCTTCATAGCCCTGCTGTTCAGTGCTACTTTTCGAAAGAAGATAGAGAGGCTGGCCAGAGACATCCTGGTAGATCCTATTCGCGTTGTGCAGGGAGACATTGGAGAGGTATGAGTTGAACACAGTGTTAACATAATGTTAAATTCAAACATGTATTTATTCTCATAATACTCATATTCAAAATTACATGCAGAGCAAAGTTTTGCCAAGCTTTTTTTTAGGTGAGCATTAATAATTTGGTTTTCTTTATTCATAGGCCAATGAGGATGTTACACAAGTGGTAGAGATGCTGCTCAGTCCATCTGATAAATGGAATTGGCTGACACGACGGCTGGTTGAGTTCACCTCCACAGGCTCAGTCCTCATCTTTGTCACTAAGAAATCAAACTGTGAAGAACTGGCCACAAACCTGATACAGGAGGGCTACAGCCTGGGCCTCCTTCATGGAGATATGGACCAAAGTGAGAGGAACAAGGTCATAACTGATTTTAAGAAAAAGAATCTGCCTGTTCTGGTAGCCACCGATGTAGCAGGTGAGTAGCCTCATATTGTACTGTATCCATGATGTTATTATACTAAACATCATAAAAGTTTGCACCATTGAAATATTCATCCTACATAATCTATTATCTTATATTCTTAATGCTCATGTCGTACTCAGCCCGTGGTCTTGATATCCCATCGATTCGGACGGTAGTCAACTACGACGTGGCACGTGACATAGACACACATACCCACAGGATTGGTCGAACGGGTCGCGCAGGAGAGAAAGGCGTGGCTTACACTCTCCTTACCAGCAAAGACACCACATTTGCTGGCGACCTTGTGCGAAATCTGGAGGGAGCTAACCAGGGTGTCTCAAAGGAACTGATGGATTTAGCCATGCAGGTATGAAAGTTTAAAAATAGTGGCTTAAAGTGCTGCTTTCTGGAGTAATTACTTATATACACATGCTTTCTTCATATCATTTTCAGAATCCCTGGTTCAGGAAATCCAGATTCAAGAGTGGAAAGGGGAAGAAGTTGAATATTGGTGGAGGTGGTCTTGGTTATAGAGAAAGGCCAGGCCTTGGGGCTGAAAGTTCAGTAAGTTATGAAATAATAATGATGATGATGCTGTTGTTGTCCTGGTCCAGTGACTTATTGGATCTAAAGTATTCTAATATTATAATTCTCTTTTCAGGGTAGTAGCAGCAGTACTTTGTTGTCTAGTAGTAGTTTTGAAGGCTACAGCAAACCGACCGCAGGGGCAATGGGAGATCGCATAGCTGCAATGAAACAGGCCTTTCAGGTAAAATTGTTGCACTATGTTTTGTCTTGCCAAATGAAAATGTGTGTGTATGTGTATTATATTTATATTAATATATATTTATTTTTTATTTTTTATTTTTTTATTTTTCTGTAGGCTCAGTATAAGAGTCACTTTATTGCCGCATCAGGTAATACACCAAAGCTAAGCACAAATTCCAGCAACACCTCCAGCTGGACCAGTGCTGGCAGTCTAAGCTCTGTGCCAACAGAGGCCCCTAATGGCCCAGAGCGCGCCCAAAGCACTTTCGCAAAGATGTCTGGCTTCACCAGTGCTGGATCTCTAAGCTCTGTGCCCTGTGGTCAAACCAGTTCACAGCCCAGCTACCCTCCGTTACAAAAAGACAGTTCAAAAGAAAGACACGGAGATGATCGCGGCCGTCATGGAGACAGTCACCACCGCCATAGTGACAGAAGTGACCGCCACAGTGGGGAAGATCGATACGGAAACAAAGAACGTCATGGAGATGGCGACCGGGACCGTTACGGGGAGAGGGATAGAGAACGTAGCAGTAGCGGCCGCCATAGCGACAGCCGTCACAGCGACAGCCGTAACGGAGATGGAAGCAGGAGGGACAGAGATGATCGAAGGAGTGAAAGGGATGGGGATAGAGAGGATGATAACTTTGCTGTCCCTGAACCACCCAAACGCAGAAAGAGCAGATGGGACAACTGAACAGGAAAACATGAGGAGAATAGTCAGAGCAAACACCTGGCATATGACGAGCTTGTCTGTGTTGACAGATAGCAGCGCATATCAAAAGCAGGCACAGGCGGATTGTGTGGACTTTGGATGAACAAAACATGTCTGATGTTTCTGTCAGAACTAAACAGAGATTCTCAATCAGATCAACACAAGCTTAGAGCAGCCACTGTACATACTCCATCGGGACTGTTGACGTTGTAACACAATAGGATTAAGCAATAGAGCTTTCGGTAAACAATTCAGATTTAGGATGTGTTGTGTCTGTCCTGTTTCCTCTCTGAGCTTTTTCGCTTGCAGACCTGATACTGTTTTTTTCCTTTTTTCTTTGACACGTGTTTGTGTGTTTTGCATTTAGTTGATATAAAAAATAAAAAAAAACATTTAAAATAGTTCCATGTTGATGGCACTTCATGATAATTCTTTTTTTATGTCTGTAGTAAAGTGCCTTCTATTGGCATTTTGTGGGTCTATTATTTGATATTGATGTTTGTAAAAGAGGTATTTCAAGTGTTTAAACTGCAACACATTGAAGTTTTGATTAAAAGAGTCGTTTGACATTTGTTCCTGTATTCATTAACAGACACTTCAACATCAAATATCTGCCATTTAAAATCATTTTAAAACTTATTAGGGACAATTTTAAGTATATTTCTTTTGATTTTTACCAAACTACATGTAAGTTAAATACACTGCAAGTATCACTAGACATGCTTTTCAATAAACACTTTTGGTTTAAATTGTATTGTACAAAAAATATTGTGTTAAATAAACTTTTAACAATGTTAATACAGAAATATTCAACCCTCATTTTCTATACATATTATTCTCTACATAGTATGTTTAGTTAAATACATTATGTATTATATGCAACTACATGAAAAGAATACAATATATGGTAGGGTGTAACATTTTTCTAACTTTACAAGAGGTCCATAACTAACCCCATATTGTCAAAGTTAAGTATAAGTCAAAGTTTGTGTAAGAAATTTAGTTGGCCACAATGTTTTATACCATTTCTAATATAAACAGTAGTCTATAGCAAATACATGCACTTGCCCCTCTTTTGACACCAGCATTATGTTCAGACACATGGTTCAAATAGTTTTGTGATTTAATAATAACTCATTAATTAACAACATTTCGGTGATATTTGTGACTGTATGTTACTTTACCACCATTAAAGTAAAGGGGGGCGGGGGGGGGGTATGTGATTTAGTTGTTTCCGATTGTTTTTGAACACACCACCAGAAGCACTGAGCCAATGACGAGCGACCTCCTGGAGCAGAAAAAAACTGAGCCGAGGAGCGAGGCTGAGCGAAAGACTAGAGACACCGGCACAAAGCCTTCTGTAAAACTGAATGAGAGAGCAAATATCCTGCTCCAGCCGCAGACTGAACCGACACTGCGTTGCCCAGCAGCGTGTCACGGAGAGGACGCCCAGATGGTGAGTGTTTTTCTGCCCGGTTTGTATCTCGACAACCCCATCGTCCGTCCATCCGTCCGTCCGTCCACCCGCCGCGCTCTCTTCGGCTTCTCTTTTTGTTAAAATGAGAGGAGAGTGGGGTGATGTCTGAGGAAACCGGTTTGGTTTTCAGGCTACAGTGGGGAAATGCTTTGTGCAAATGCTGTGTTCAGGGTAAAAGAGCTTGAGAGAAAGAGCGAGTTTGTGAAAGGTATTTAACACACCGCGCCTGTGGTTTTTTAGATTAAAAGCTAGCAGCGTGCTTCTTGCATTTTACCTCGACAGCACCGACCATGTAACAAAAACCATTAAACCATGTAATTACACATTTGTTTAGTACAAAAGCACGTCATCTTTCTTTTATTATTTTACATTTACATATTCGCACATGCTTTTGGTAGCTAGCTGGTTATTATTTTAATATTAACTTACATGTTTTGTTTGATAGATGGCTTTTTTTTCGTATTGTAATTGGCTCAGGTGCCTCAGGCTCCTGTCGGGTGTTTACATAAAAGGATCATCTGTAAAGCAAGTTCCTTTACACAACAAGCCATATCTTTGTAAAATGAACGTCTGCCTCAAAATACACAATTTAGAAATAAATGTAGGATTGATTAAGTGGATCCTTTTATACTTATTTGGCTTTTTCACTTTTTGACATGCAAGTTTGCACGTCAAATCTATGTTTTTTGGTTTGCAAGTAAAAGCTTTCGTCATTTCTTTGTGACATGACACTGTGAATGTGATATTATGCATTAACTTCACAGCTGCTTATTTTTTGCAAAGAGTCAGCAACCACATTTTGAGCAAGTGGGTGGCCCTCTAGGTGATGCATCTAATTGAGAGCTTACAAAATACCAGTCATAGTTTTACAATCAAGTATTTATCCAGGTTTAGAGTAAACCAGGACTGATGTAAGCCCGGTCAGAACAAGAACATGAGTGTTCTTTTGTTTTGGAAGTGGTCAGCTGGTGTTTAACGCTGAATGGGAATCCCTTTCTGCCACTGGACTAAAACATTTAAGAAGGAAGAAACTGTTTATTTCTCCTACTTTCCACCAGTGTTTATGTAGAGGATTTTACAAACTGCTCTGTGGTCTAGGAAATCCCACACAGACCACCGCAGCCTACAGTCTGTCATTAAAGTCCAGGCATATGGCTACGACGGAAGCTTAAGTAAAAAAAAAATTGCTCATTTTCATTTCCTGTGACTGTTGTGGTGTGTAATAGCCGTCAGTATTGACAGCACAGATTGCGTCACAGTCTTTGCACGGCTGCTGTAAGTGAACTTATTGCCCTGAATAAAAGTATAGGCAATGGACTAGTAGCCTAACAATTATTTAGTTTCACAATATGCTCATGTGTCAGACAATTACCATTAACTGCACAAAAACCTGATTTGTAGAGTGTGTCAGAGGGGCCATATGTTTGGGGAGGGGCAGGGGTTGTTGCCTACTGTCTGATGCACAACAATCAGGAAATGGGTCTCCAAACCACAAAATAACACAAATTAATCAACTTATTAGTTTTAAATTGTTGGAGTTGTTGTTGTAATGGTAACAAACAGACTTTTGCTTGATGTCTTCCGACCACTTTGACATTAGAGTTCAGTCTATCCTTCTATAAAAAAACATTTGAATAATTTGCATTTAAAAACCATTAAGAAACCATTTATGTCTAACAGTACACTGCAGGACTTATTGTTTCTCAAAGCGTATTTGATCTTATCTCTTTGGGCCAAAGAAATGTAAACATGAGTTTTTTTTTATCACAGTAGATAAGCAAAAGTATGATCATCATGAAACCTCGTCACAATACAGCCCTGGTTGAAGCTGCGTTTGATGAGAAAAAATAACACCTTGATGTTTTTTGACCAGACTAGTTTGAATCATTCATGTGAAGAAGGGGTCAGTATTTTCCAGTTACTTGACAGATTTGTACTAGTATAAGCCTATAAACTGCTAATCTGAACTGTCTGGTTTCTCTTCTGGGAATTACAGATGCCTTACTAAACCTGTATTAAATTAATTTGGCTAATAGTACATTCTTTTAACCTTTATTTGTTTAACTTATTTCATTTTGCCTAATGATTCACCGCTTCCGGAGAACTTTATCAGATAAACAAAAACTTAACTTGCTATTTAAGCAGTGTGGAATATATGTTGTTCCTGAACATAAACAGTAGAAATGAATCTACCAGTTGAGGGATGCTCTTTGTAGCCTTAGAAGCAAGGGACAGAGAGATAATAGAGACATTCATTGCCGTATTTGGAAAGCAAGATGCTTGACACAGTGACAAAGTTTAACTGCCTTTAGCAATGACAACCACCAGTGGAGTAGCCATAAAAATGTTATTCACCTTGGCAAATATCAGTTGAACTCCAGACTGTTGTTTCTTTCATTTTCAATTTCTTTCATTAGGTTCCATTGAACACGGAATGAGCATATTTCTGTGACTTGTCTGTTTTCATATTTCCTCCCTTATCACAAATGATGACTACGTCCAACAAAACAAAACAATGAGAACCAGCAGGTATTGGTTTACTGTGCCTACGACAAAACCTATTTGGCATTTTGTCAGTATAAGCTTTACACCTGTTAGAAATATATTTATGTCTATATTAAATGGCAATAACAGACTTGTTTCTCCTAAAGCCTTTAATGTCCACATGAGACAATACACAGTTTACACTAGATATTTCCATGTGGCTTCTCTCCTGACGGGACGGAGCATGTTATTCCCAAATTTCAGTCCTTGAGAATATGGTTGTGAAATCACTCGGGGTTGCTGCTTTTGAGTTTCCTAATGCTCTTGCTTTTTGCTGCAGTAAAGGTGACATGATGCCGCCCTATCACTTTGGTTGTCAGTTTGAGGAAGTTCAGAAAGGGAAGAGAGTGACGGCGCTAACTATTGACATGATAAAAGCAACATTACTGGATCAAACACTTCCATTATTTCTATACTGAATGGAATGAAGCACATGCTCTCATTTTCCATCACCAGGCCATGTCTCGATCTGTCTCCATTTCCCCCTCCCAGGCGTCTTCTCACATAACTTCACGTGGAAAGTTAATGATGTGTGATTTCTGTCATAGGGAAGCTATATATCTTCCCTGGAGCAGCTTGTTTTTTTGCAGAAGGAATGCTGCCTTCACCTGCAGGATTAGCCCGCAAGGTATCATAAAGTGAGACATTATCTCCAATGAAATGACTTCAATATTAAAGAATGTTGTGTTTTTAAGACACATTACTTAACAGGTGCTTTGTATTTAGTTTAGTTTTTTTATGTTTTCTGCACCAAGACGAACGATTAAACAGTGATCACATTTCTAAAAATAAAAATGAGAGGGTGGGAGACTTGTTCTTGAAGAACTGAAGGCATTTTTATACAGTATTAGCTGTTTTGCCTTTTAGGGTCTTTTTCAAACTGCTGCACATTTATTCAGTAATGCTCTAGTGCCAACCTAAGTTCATTCAATGGAAAAAGAGGATAAATAATTCAGTAAAACAAGCTATAACATTTTATTTATCCTTAATTTATCCTAAATAATACATTTTAGAAAGTAGCACTTTGTTTTAATGCTTTCTATGTCTTTAGAATGTTTTCCATATAGATCAGGAGTCACCCGTCGCAGGCTACTAGATCATTGACACTTACCCAGTAGATCTTGGACATCAACTAAGCATTTTGTATCGTAATGCATAATGGTGTTGTTCCCATGTTTAAGTGAAGATCCTGAATTGTCACCATTTGGTAGATCTTGGCTTTTAACAAAAATAATGTATATCTTAAATCACTCTACTTGTCCTCTGTACGCCTAGGGCAGCACAATATCAGGAAAACATTCAATATTAGATAAATATGTTTTTAACTGTACCTAAATATTAATATTCATGGCTCTAGGCCACTTTTCATTGATCACCCTGGCATTACAAATCAATTCAAAAGTCTGATTGGTCAGTTATTCTGTATCTGTCATACAACATTATTGCAATAAAAGCAGTTCTATTTGATATCAATATTGTAATAATGATACATTTGCAGTATATTGTGCAGCATTGTATTTCAATACAGTGCTACAACAACAGAAATGCAGACTTTTTTGTGATAAAAATTGACAAAGTTGGCTGATTTGGTAATAGGACGTTGAGTTTGATGTGTTCTAAATATTGTTTTGGAACACTTTCCTGTTACATGTGAGGTCTGGGCAAAATAATCCAATTTTCTATTGAAAAGATTTTTTTTAAAGAAGACCAAGGGGAAGAGCACCACCAAATATTCTCTCCTCAGCGTCTGCACAGGAAATCTGATCCATGCACTTTCACCGATGTACGCTGATGTAATTAAAGCCGGAAACCAAAGGACGCAAAGTGTGAGATCGATGCCATGAATTGAACCTCTGTTGTAAGACGATTACACCACGACTTGTGTGAAAGTGAGCTTTGTTGGGCAAGACACCATATTCTTTGGGTATTCAGATAATTACTCACCAGCCTCCATCATGTGTACTGGCTATTAAAGCCACCACTCATGTCTTAAAAACATCACAGAAATGTCCTCTTGGTCTGGTTTGCTCTGGAGGCTTCAATCACTTTATAAAATGCCTTTTGCGTCATTCTCAAAGCAACAGGCCAAGGCAACATCAAATCCAAATCCACCAGTGACGGAGGTGCTAAGCTCAAACTATGTTGTTACTAGTCGAGTGATATGAGGACAGCGATCCATCTGTTGGCTCTTGAGGCTTCTCTACTGAAAACACTGCAGGAATGCAAAGCTATGAAGCCACATCTAAATAGTTATTGAGTGACAACAGCTTAGTTTGTTTTAGGTTTGTTTAAACTTTGCTGAACATTTCGGGGAAGGTGGGGATTAAAACAAGCTCTTAATGCTGTCTGATTCAATCCTCAAATTGGCTCAATGAGGGCCCATTTTGAGTGAGTACAGTGAGCAGAGCAGAAGGTGCAAGACTTGGCTTTTACTGCTAAAACCACACACCAGGAAGTTGCCTGCAGTTCAGAGGTTCTGTAATGAAGTGAAGAGATTGCATTCTTGCTGTAAAAACATTTTATACAATCGTGGACTCCAGACGGACAATAGTGTGACCAAATATGTAGTTCTGTGTCTCTGCTTGACTTGAGCTCAAACCTATGACTTACTTTAGGGTTAATAATAACAGTTGCTGTAGATTTGCATAAGCTAACCCAGGCAAGGGTGACATTTGAGAAATAAAGTCTGATTTGTTTGCAGTCTGAACAACAGCATCCATTATCCTGTGTCTCGGCTTAGCTCTGACTTAACCAAATTGTACAACAACCGTAACAACTTAACAGCAGGTTTAATTAAGACAGATGTCAACGAGTCAGGACCTTGGTTGCTGTTCCCACTGGGACTCTGAAGACAGAGAAAGCCACACGTGTCATAACAACTTCCTGTCACATTTGTGCGGGTTAGTAACACTTAGAATCATGAACATATAAGGCAAAAAGACAAGGTGGCACAAGCTTATCTGCAAACCCATGTCAGTTCAAGACAGTGTAACTAATTCTGGCGTTTTATTGGCAAGAAAGAACTTATACCCTCTTTGTCCTTTCTGGCCTTGTTTGATTACACTTATCTGCCTTATTACTATTTTTATGTATTAAAGTGGACTCTAGCTCCACAGAATATATTGTTCTGTGAAATTATGCATTCATTTGGTGCAAAAACCTGCTGTACAGAAGTGATTTGTCATGTTGCAGCAGCAGTATACAGCCTATAGAAAGGATCCAGGGATAGATGCAGGACAAACAGTTGTTGGGCTTGCGATTGCATTTACAGGAAGCTGGTAATGTGCTGATTACTTGTGCAAGTCATCCGGTTTGTAAACATACAGACAACACCCCTGCTTTTCTTTCCACTTAGATGTAGAGCAGTTAAGACATCAGGCCCAAATATAGTCTGCTAATGTGAAATATTGATGGAGCAAGCATCAGTCTTTCAGATGCTCGCTCCAGAATGTCTGAGTAATGTTCTTTTAGTCAAATTGTTGGCTTCTGTAAAGCTTGCTTCATACAGCCTTTGTGTGTATAGGCTTATGTTCTACTGGCCAGTCACATATGATCCACTTTTGACCTGTGTACTTGTCACATTGTTTTACTTTTGAGGACATTTAGAAGGATTCGGGAAGATAATGGCATAAGTCAATTTCTTGGCCAAAAAAATTGCAATATCCATTCATTTCGGACACTTCAGCTGTCCTGCTTAGTATTGAAAACTGTTTTTGTTTTGGTTTTTTTGCATATTTGAAAATCATTGTAATGTGGATCGTGATTGTATTGATGATGCGGTATCCATTTCTTATTTTAGATCTATGTATTTAGCCCACATACCTCCTTATTTTCTTTTGTGGACTGAGGATTTGTTTAAATACCTGCAAAGCAAGGAATTTAGCGAGTAAAAGTGTAATGAACCTGTTCAGCAGAGTCTCAGATGTCAAAGAACTCCCTTCTTTTTTGAAACTAACAGCGCCTTAACCCTGTGCCCTCTGCACCTCCAGCCAAAGTGCATTACATAACAGGGTTTTTGGTCTGCAGTGGACATTCCCCCTGCCTTTAAACAGAGGCGGTCCTTCTTCCCTGCTCTCAGTCTGCCATTGCTGTTACTGTGTACACATCCAGCTA
Source organism: Neodontobutis hainanensis (assembly GCA_024349245.1). NCBI lineage: Eukaryota > Metazoa > Chordata > Actinopteri > Gobiiformes > Odontobutidae > Neodontobutis > Neodontobutis hainanensis. The sequence continues at coordinate 1,467,451 of JALDNG010000086.1, read as the reverse complement.
TTTCTGTCTGCTCATTATCCGCTTGAGCTACCTGTTCAGACTTAACATGTAGCTGTGCTCGTTGTTGCTGTAGGGGACCTGCTGAAAAACCCCATCGAACATTACTAGAGAAGAATAAACTTGTATATTTGTTTTCTCTCCCATTACTGCTGTAAACCTCTTCTGTAGTTGTCGGGCTCATTCTGAGCTTTAGCATGTTTTCAGTAAAACCTCATGCTGTGTCCCAAAGCTGGGCTCACATGACTAGACAGAAGGCACCTGATCCTCTCCCAGGGGTTCTCCCAGACAGATGGAGCAAATAGAAAGAGGGGGGAATGACATAGATCAGATAAACAATACTGACCCAGTGGGAAAGGTAAAAGGAGGACAGAACAGCGAGATCTCATGTTTCTATGACGTTCTTACAGCTTAGAGAGCTAAAAAAGAGTTATATTTGCTTATTGTTGAATATGTGTTTTCTTGTTTTCAGGACTCCAGAAACAGCACTGAGGAGAAACCTGTCCAGAGATCCAAGGTATTTATGTGCCTGTTGTATCTTCAAAACAAAGATCTGTCGACATAATTTTTATTTTTTATATATATTTGTCAATTTACAATGTTTTAAATTATGTCTGTTGTGATTGCATTACTGTTGAGCAGTGCAAAATTTAATCCTTAAATTACCTTAAAGTGTATCCCATTGTTTTGATTTTCTTTTGGAGAGAAATTATAGATAACATTTTATTAGTGAGGGACATGGGGAAATTTAGTGATACCCCATGTAAATACTAAACTTTATGCTTTAAATTTAAATAGTTAGCTAATTCTGATGCAAGGAAGGACATAGCTTGGATACTATGCAGCAGTTTAATATATGTATTTTAGTTATCTGGATAGTTGGAGTAGTAGCCTACCATTTACTGCATGTAAATGCATGTTTGTAATTCCTGTACTGATGCCTGTCTCCTACTAAAATACATTCTTCTCAGTCCTTTAGCTTTAAGACTCAAAAAGAAGTGTGTGCATCATGTGAGAAGACTGTCTACCCAATGGAGAGACTGGTTGCTAACAACCTGATCTTCCATTCTAAGTGCTTCTGCTGCAAGCACTGCAACTCCAAACTCAGGTAACTATTCAGGCGACTACACACAAAACAACAAACTTCAAACAGTTATTTTTTAAATAAGTAATAGTGCTTTACAACAGCCAGAGCTGAACCAGAGTGCAGTAAATATAAAAAAATCAGACCATAAGAAAACACATACAATAAAATAATTCAAAAACTTGAGAAAGTGTCACGTTGCCACCAAGTGTCAAAAGCCATTTTGAATAAATAAGAAGTGTTTGAAGCAGCGAAATCAAATGTTAACCATGTAAACCGTAGTATCTTGAGGTGGTACGGTTAGCCTAACAATAGATTACAAGTATAATGTCTTTAATCTTGTCCTTGTTCCTGTTCCCTGTAGCCTTGGGACCTATGCAGCTCTCCAAGGTGAATTTTACTGCAAGGCCCATTACCAGCAGCTTTTCAAAAGCAAGGGAAACTATGACGAGGGCTTTGGACGCAAACAGTACAAAGAGCGCTGGGCCAACAAGGAGTCGTAAAGATGTCTGCCTGTGTTCTGTCCTGACCTTACCTCCTTTTCATCACCTCCAGTACATCACGATGAACACATGCCTCATGCTGGGGTGCTGTGAAATAACCCACATGCTCACTCAATTTTTAAATGCCATTCAATTATACACATGCACAAACAGGTACAAAAATGACAGGCCAAACATAATCAAGCAAAAAATGCACAAGAATATTTTGGGTTTTATTTTTTTCTTTATAAATTTGTGACCAAAAGTCTTCTCTGGTAAGGGGAATGTAATTTTAAATGGTTTTATTAGCCTTTTTATTGTTTGCATTTTTTAAATATTTGCACCCACACATTTTTATTAAAGAAACTGTATGCTCAGGCAAAAATACAGTATGTTAGTGTATTGCAAGAGGGCGTGCACTCAGTTTGTAGAGGGCCTTTAATATCACAAGATGGGTTGAAAAACATTCCACAGTTTAACTTCAGATGGGATTATATGTAGTTATTACTCAAAAAACAATTAATTTACAAACACCAGTATATTGTTCCTCAGGCAATACATGTCCTGGTAACAAAGAAACCTCACATTTGAGCTAAACATAAATTGATATGAGTGGAGGTGTTCTTGCTATTGGTGCAAATATCAGGCCCAGGACGGACATTCTCAGTCCCTTGATCATGTTTAACATATTTACAACACAATTTTGTTCTGACCATACAGTAAAGACTACTATTTTCTGTCAGGTGTTTAAGTCTAAAACTACATATAGTCCCTTTAACAAATTCAAAATGACAGTCCTCGAATCTGTCAGACATACTCTTGATTAACTTTTCGTGTTTGCGAGGAACAAGCACAGAGTACTGTAAAATGCATGTAAGCAACAGCTCACCTCGTTTTCGTTTACTGCTGTTCACATCGCCATTCATTTTCATTTTAACAAACAATTTAAGTTTCATTCTTGCATGTTGGTGTGACTGGGTCTTAACAGCCTTATCTTATGACTGCATTGTGAATGGTTTTGTAGCATTTGTTCAATGTTTTAGAAGAGTTTTGACTTATGTTCAGGGCATAGGATGATCCTCTCTGAGCTTTTGTTGTTGAAACGTTTAAAGGATTGTGTTTTGTATCCTGTCTGTACATAGAGTTGTTGTAACTTGTGAACATTCCCCACCATACTGTACTTGCACATGACACAGAGTAACAAGGCAAGATACTGATATTCACAGGGAATCTGAAGCCTATAGTCTGTTAAACATCCCTTCAGTTCATGCTTTATGAGAAACTGGGCAAAATGAGTATGACTATTACATTTATCACTGTACCATGAGTGTCGAAAATGAGGATGTTTAAGCCCTGCAGGAAACCACATAGCTTTGTCCCTTTGTCATAGTTATCAGTAATTCTGTCCTGTGATGATATCTCCCCTTCTTGTATGTAAGCATGTTTATATATGGGGACCTAGACATATTCAACATAAACAATTAATTTGCAGGTTTCCTATTTAATGCCTTCATATTAGCTAAACACATCAAGGACCTATTTTTTACTCAGAATTGTACTTGCAGAAGGCAGTCTTGTGCTACTTTACACTGCTTTCAAAATGGTAGAGCTCCACCTGCTGGGCAAACAATGACAGTGGCATTTAGTTTTGAACAACTCTGCTTAGTCTTATTTGTTTTAATAACACACTGTTGTTATGCTTTCTGACAAAGTGAGAAATGGGAAATCTTTTATTTTATTACTGAGTTACAAGCCATTCAAAAATCCTTATTTTCCTTACAAAATGCACATCACTGAAACTTGATGCCAGACACTTGAATGACATATTGTGACTGAAAGTTTACTGTGAATTTGAGCATGTTGTGCAAAAGAGAAGCTTATCAGATAGATATTTGCTACTTTTTGAAGATAAGCCTTATAACAAATTAATAGCTAACCATATTTCTTTATTAAACTTGGCCTCTTGCACAACAAATAGTCCTGATCATGCCTTTTCTTTTTTAAACCAGGCCTGCTTACTACATTGCTTCACCCTGCCAGCAACCATTCTTTTTTAAAATAATGACATTTATTTACATCTTATGTACAGTAATTATTTTACTGTGTATGATTGTGTGTTGTGTTCCTTGTTTCTTTCATTTGAAATGGTCCTCTGGCTCCCAAGAATGCTTTAAAACAAAAAGTGTTCAGAGTCTTTGTCAGTGTCCATGCGCAGTTTGCCAAGGTACAATTTGAAAATCATTAAAATTAATGTTTGAAATGTAATATATCAAATAAGGTACACTTTATACTGGTGCCAAGGGGCTCAGGTGAATGATTATACATGTTTAATCTGTGTGTCATTTCATTTTTTTGGTGCTGATCGTAATGTGTACTTAATGATGTTGTCATTGAGACATTATAAATATATGCATCTTTGGAAATGTATTTTATATTTCAGACCTGACCTGTGGATTGAGGTGGCCTTACAGCTAAAGGATGCTTAGACTGTGTTTGCAGTCTTTTTCCTCCTTTCTCCTTTCTTTGAGTATGTACAAATGCCCCCTTTCTACGCCAATATACACAATCATTTTGTGCTTTAACATCAGTTTTCTTTTTTAATCTTTGTTTTTACATGCTTTAAAATAAAAGGCTGGTGTTGATCTATAATGTAAATTTTTTTTACACTTAAATTACATACATAAAGTGTCTTATTCATTTTTTTTAAAACTATTTTTTTTGCTGTGTTTCATTAGTTTAAGGCAGAGTGCTTAATCTTAGAAAGAAGTGTAAAATATTGTAGAAACTTCTCTCTAAAGGGATATACTGTGCTAGCAGTAAAGTGAGCAGAAAAGTCATTCATATAATACAAGGCAACAACACTGCCCGGTTTAAACAATAATATTTCTCGACCAATTAACTGAGATCCTCATCTACACTCACCTAAAGGATTATTAGGAACTATATTAATACCCCCTTTCGCCTTCAGAACTGCCTTAATTATACGTGGCATTGATTCAACAAGGTGCTGAAAGTGTTATTTAGAAATGTTGGCCCATATTGATAGATAGCATCTTGCATTTGATGGAGATTTGTGGGATGCACATCCAGGGCACAAAGCTTCCGTTCCACCACATCCCAAAGATGCTCTATTGGGTTGAGATCTGGTGACTGTGGGGGCCATTTTAGTTCAGTGAACTCATTGTCATGTTCAAGAAACCAAATTTGAAATGATTGGAGCTTTGTGACATGGTGCATTATCCTGTTGGAATTAGCCATCAGAGGATGGGTTCATGGTCATAAAGAGATGGACATGGTCATAAACAATGCTCAGGTAGGCCGTGGCATTTAAACAATGTCCAATTGGCACTAAGGGGCCTAGCAGTGGCTCATTGGTAGAGCGGTCGTCCTTCAACTGGAAGGTGGGCGGTTCGATTCCCGCTCTCCCCTTGGGCAAGACACTTAACCCCCCTTGCTTCCAGCTGTAACACTGATGATTGGAAGCTTCATGTAAGTCGCTTTGAATAAAAGCATCTGCTAAATGAATAAATGTAAATGTTCTATCAGCTTGAATCAGTCAGCCCATTCTCCTCTGACCTCTAGCATCAACAAGGCTTTTTCGCCCACAGGACTGCCGCATACTGGATGTTTTTCTCTTTTCACACCATTCTTTGTAAACCCTAGAAATGGTTGTGCGTGAAAATCCCAGTAACTGAGCAGTTTGTGAAATACTCAGACCGGCCCGTCTGACATTCAGATTGTGTTGACCAGGACCACACCCCTAAATGCACTGAAGCAACTGCCTTGTAATTGGTTGACTAGATTCTTGCATTATTGAGAATCCACATTAATTGCTAAATCCACATAAATTGCTAAATATCACTGCAACTTTATTAAGTGAATATATAAACAAATGCATAAAAGTTTGCATATTTTTTTTTATCATTTTTTATTATTTTGCATCATCAACTGTTCTGGGTTCTGTTAATAGCCTATTAAAAATATATGTTGGGACATAAGACATAGCTTGAAAGTAGGACAATCCCCACTAAACAGATGCATACTGTATGTTGTATAATTGTTGAAAATGTCAGAGAGCTCTCTAGTGAATAAGTTAGTTCAAATCTATGTGTGTAGTGTGTTGTGAAGCATGTGTTCATTAAGACATATTTCTATGGTCTGTCTGTGGTTTTAATGTCTTATTTGAGGTTTAGAGATTTGGTCAGGTCTTTTCTCCTCAGATTTGAAATCATTACATTAGTAATGTACCAGTGTACCTATGATATTTACTGAAATAGTGTAAAGGCTTTGACTTGGTCTTGTGACTACACTCATTTAGGGGGGAATAACGTGTCATAAGGCTCTTATTATGCCACCCGTTAATCTGAAATGAGGTTAGATTAATGGCTGGCCAAAGTATGAGCTCATACTTTCCCACAGTGGTTATGATCGTGAACATCTCACATACGTCACAGCTAGTCCGTCCCACTAATAACACTGTGCGCGTTCACGTGAAGACCTATACAACAGCGCGCGCCCGGGAACTCCACGGTGCTTATTTAGACGCTTCAGTAATGAAATCTCCTGAGAATAACTCCAGTTTTTCCAGACAGATTTTTGGACAGTGTGGAGCTTTTAAATGACGTGTAGACTATTTGACTCCGGAGTAATATTTGCATCTTTTGCTGGAGTTAAAAAGCGTGGTCAAATAAGGCGACGACATTTTTCTGTCAGGAAGTTTGACTTTTTCGGATGAAGATACTTTTCAGATTGTTTTGACTGGATAAAGTTGTGAACTGCAGTGGAATATGAGAAACGTAGGATGTTACGTGTATCTTCTGTTGACCTAACAGCTTATTTGTATCATATTAATCATTTAATTACACAATAAGCCAGCGAATTGTGCGTGCACTTTTTTTAGCTGCAAATAAATCTTGCATTTTTTACGTATCGGACGCTGCGCCTCTCGGTGGACTTCAAATCTGTGTATTTGAACTCATCACGACTGAGTGAATTAAACCGTTTATTTTTTTTACCATTATCTATACCCACCAAAAGAAGGCCGTTGTTTGTAGTTAGATGTATAATAGTACTGCATCCTTTACATCAGCATGGCATATTTTCAACACTGAGCCAAACTTAACAACACAGAGGAAAATGTGCAAAGTTAGCAGGAAGAGGGCCCGTTAAAGATCACGGAAATAGTACGGTCTTTTTCTATATCGTGAAACGGCTCTCATATTAATGTCAGATACAGGTCATGCGCTGATTGTTACACTTGATTTGACAGTTTTTTGCTTCGTGACCTGAATATGTTCAGTGAAGACTTTCGCGGAGTTGTGTTCGGGGCAGAGTCGACGTTTCTCTCCGAGCAACGGTCGGAGCATGTAGCTTTGCCCTGAGAACGTTACTGTTGAACTCATAACCGTCTCAACTTTGGAAGTGACCTTTGTCGGCGTCTTTGTGCTGTGAGTTTATGGTAAAGACGAGACTGAAATGCTTGGAGGAGTTGACGCCATGGCGCCCTCGCACGAACACGGCCCGGTGTGTCGGTGCGAGTGTGAGTGAAAGTACCGATGGACGAGAGACAGCGTTTTCTCCGCCGCTAAACACGTGACGTTATCAAGGTGACAGGTGAGTGATGGCAGATTTCTGGGATTATATTGGTAATGAACTTTTGCCAAAGAAAACTAGCTGAGAGTAACTAAAGCTGTAAACTAATATTATAAAAAGGTAATGAAATATTTAATATACAAATTTGGTTAAGTACCACTGAGCTCTGGTTTGAGTGAAATTACATTGCATTTTTTTTGTACATTAATATTTAAACGCAAACACGTGCCTTTTATAGTGATGGATTGTATTGTTTTGTTACAAAGCCAAGTGTTATTGAAATGCTGCCTAAGATTTACATCTTAGTGACAGCTGAGTGACTAACAACACTGTGATTATGACAGAAAGCACTTTCACATGAAGTGAGGACAGAAACAGATGTTTCTGTGTGAGAATGACTCCACAAATCAGTGAAGCTAAAAGAACTGCATAGACTTCTGTTGAGGTGTTAAGATTAGCTACAAATATCTCTGACTCTTATATTAGTTTATCATGATGCATCTTCATGATGGCACTTTCAGAAATAACCCCAAATCAAGTTGTGATTTTATTCATTGATTTGTTTCATTAAAATATGTGAATTATTTGGTTAACCTGACAGACATTTCCATCTCCTCAGAAATCTCAGTTGCATCAACTATATCCAAAAAATGTGTTTTAATCTTCAAGCATTTTTTTCACTGCTTTGAATCTTAGGTACAAAATAAGGCTAGACAATTTTAATTTTACAGCAAATCTGAATTGGATTTGCTGTAAATTGATTTCCCTCCTTTTATCTTTTTTATGGATTGTAAGCCTTGAGCATGAGGCGCAGGGTGCATCATTTATTTGCAGACAAACTTACACTGACAGACAACCTTTCACACTCACAATCATTTAAAATCATTTAGTTTTACAGGTCAGTCCCTGTTTTGTCCACTTATTAACTGGTTCGAAAGCATTAGTTTCTGTTGGGTTTGTGTTATTTAAATGAAGTGGGCTGAGCTGAACTCCCTGAACACATGCATACCTGAGACCAGAGAGCCGGCGTGCCAGGGGATTTTACTGTAAGTCCAGATGCAACACATGCCTGAGACAGAGCAAGGATTGTGGCTGGGAAAAACAGCCTCAGACTAAACACCTCTCGGAGCAGACAGTAAAGAGAGGGAAGAGGAAAATCCATGTAAATCCTGCTACTCCTGGAAATGTGATACAGGCAAAATAAAGCGGGCACAGCTGACTGGACGGGTCTGGTAGCAAACAGCCTTCTTCTACTCTGAATTCCCCGCATGCCACACGGGATGTAATTAAAATCAGAAGTTGGCCAACAGAGGTTAACTGTTGTGTTATTAAGCAAAAGCCCCCTCTTGACCGCAGATGCATGCAAAAGTGGGAACTTCACACCTCATAAACTCAAAATTATTTATTATGACATTGGTTGAGTCAAGGGTGAAGTTTGAAGAGCTGAAGTGACAAATCCAGAGGAACATGAGAAACTTGTGGCAACGCTTCACGGAGCACAGACGGACATGCCAGGCATTCCTGTGGGTGATTATTACCCAGAAATAAAAGAGTCAACGAGCTGCCTCAGGTGCTTAGATGCACAGAAGTCCTTCCTACTGCTTGTTTGGGAACGTCTGGGCCATCTGACTGTTCAGGATCAGCCTCACATCCTTGTAAACCTTCTCACACATAAATCATTAAAACAATAGTATTATTCATCTTTTTTGGCATTATTCCTAATTTAACCTCGCATAACATTTCTTCGGTCTCTTCTTTTCATTTCTATATGTCAGACAGTGGCAGTTAATTGCATTTCTTCTCTTGATATATATTTGTTAGAATAATTATTTTTAGGAAATTAACTGTAGCCTCCTAATTTAAGGTTATCACAGCAGGCCAGCTTGTGTTCTAAGCTGTTTTTTCTCTTGACAGACTTCACACATACCAACACACGTTCATTTGCCAACATATTGGTCTTTGGGGTGGACTTTAATATGTTTTTTGTTTTTCCTATTTCTACATCTTCTGCTTTAAAATGCTGAATATCCAGAGTCACTAAAAAATACAAAATAAAAGTTTATCTACTCCAAATTTAATACTCTCCGTGTTTAAAAGACTTTAAGGAACTTAAACCTCAGTGGCTCAGATTTGTTCGTTGTTGAATTGCTCTCAATTCCTTGGTTTATTGGTACAAATTTAGGAAAGCCTTCTCCATTGAAGGAAATGCCTCAGTTTATATTGCTGTTGACGCCTTGAACCGAGTTGATACTAAGGGTCTTTTAACAACAACAATGGAGTTATACCAGAGGCTTTTACAGCTCGTGCAGGCGAAAAGTCTTGAGCTGAGTGGATATTTAACATGGCACAAAACTCCCTCTAAAAACATTCTTCCCATCTGAACTGTGCCAGACTGGACGCAGCCGTTTCCAATTGTCTTTTTTCTCATGGCACTCACTTGCATGCACTGCAGCCTTTGTGATTCAAACAGGCTGTCAGAGAGGGAAAGCTGGGTTCTGTAGGTATCCCTGTAGATTCCTTAAATTAATCTAGCATGAAAAGAGGTATTTTCCTGTAAACGAAAATGTGGTTGTCTGTTTAGTGTCATTTTGAACCCCTCTGTGCTGCAATACATTTACGAACACGCTGTGATAGGGCTATGTTTAGTTACGTCAGCATTCATATTTCATCCTGTGATTTACTTTTTACTCTATAGTCTCCATATGTCTGTAATGTTCACCAGTGGTGCTCTTCTGTCTTTGTTCCACTGGCCAAAGTAACCTCAGCATAACGGAGTGTGACACATGCTGCCTCTAGTCTTTTCAGTAATGCACCCTTAAAAGCATCAGTAATAAATCAAACAGTTTCCTTATGTTTTCTTGTTTCAGGCCGTTGGCATCACAGAGACACATTTTGGTTAACAACTCGGTAGACCACCAAGTCCACAAACATCGGCGCCATGAGTAAGTCTTCTTAACTGTGATGTTACACAGACGTTTAAAGCAAGTGTTTCTTACTGGAGAAGATAAAAACTGACATGCACAGCAAACTGTGTCCCTGAGGCCAGAGCTTGTCCAAGCTGCTGCTCCAGACGGTTGAAGGATTGGTTTTCGGTGCTTGGAGATGGGTTCTGGTGCTCACTACTGCCCTGGGGCTGTATGATGTAGGTCCAAGCTACACAAGGGGAATATTTTCTCTCAGTAAGCTTGTCCAGCCAAAGCTGAGCTTGCCCTAAGATCAAACATGGGAATAAGCACATCTCACGTAAAGTCATTCTCCCCTGATTCTAATGCTCTATGACAGGATAGTGTCAATATGGCCCTATGTCAAGGCAGCTACACATTAGATCTGTAAAGCTACATAATGTATTACATAATTATGAATGTGACCAGCTTTAAAAATGTAAAGTGTTTCCTTTTCTCTTCTGTGCAGTGTCAAATGAAAAAAAATTCAAAGCAGCAACATCTTCTCTATCACCTCTTACAGTGAGAATGAGACAGTTTAGGTTTTCCGCCCCTGGTTTTGGGACTGGAGCTTGTTCCAGTAACAGACTCTTGAGCTCCTTTTTATTTACAGTAATCTGGCACCAATAAGCTCTTTCCAATTGTAAATAATATCTTTAATAACTACAGCCATTATTCAAGCTGCTCTGGGTGCTAACAGCTGTATTAGACAGTGTGAAGTGCTGCTGTGAAGTGCTCAAAAATAAATACTCAAATTATGTGAATGAATTGGATTTATCTTCCAAGTTTATAGTACAACTCTCCCTCTTTCCTGTTCTTCTATGACTATTGAAGATATTCCTTGCCACTCAACAATAGTTCATGATGAAACATTGGTACATAACACATGTTGATCTTAGTCCTCTCAGTTCCCTTTTCTGACTTACAAAAAATACTGGCAAAGATTTATTTAAAATTGAATAACCTGCTTATTACCTCTTCAGATGAGAGGCAGGCGCTCCACTCCATAATGAAGGACCTGGTTGCCCTGCAGATGACGCGCCGCCAGCCTGTGTTGTCTTATGACAGCGGCAAAGCGAAGACCCCGGTTCTGGTCAACAGACAGGTTAGAGACAATTCTCAACAAACCTACTTTTTTTAAAGATAGAACAAGGCTAAATGTTTTGGCCTATGAATAAATTCAGGAAGTCCTTAAATACAGGGGAAATGTTTTTCTTGGTAAGGCAGTTGAGTTTTGTCAGCAGTATGTAATTGTGTGAAGGATTATTCTTGTTATGCCTATAGTGCTTAGCTGAGCCCACACATTTGGTTAAACAGACTAAATAGCACATCAATTAGAGGCAGTCGGCCACAAATATGTTACTCCAGCATATGAAATGTATTAAACAGACATTGCAGGCAGTGTGTCTAAAGATATTTTAACTCCTGGAGAAAAGGGAAGACCACCCACTCCCAGAGTTTATTAATGCCACAAAGGTGCAGTTATAGAGGAACATTAAAGCAGGCAGCTCATGTGAACAGCAGTGTTTGCTTTAAAGTAAAACAGGCTCCTTGGGAATGAAACACTCCTGTGAAGATGCATGCTTTAGTAACTTAATTTTTACTGTGAAGAAGGAAATGTGTGAATTTCTGCACATTTACAGATGAATCAGGAAGATGCTGCTGCAATTCAGTGTTTTTCGCGCAACATTTTCCCACCATCAGTAGCTGAGCACATACAGTAACAGTAGTAGTTTACTTTGATGATTTCAATTGTCCAGTTAGTGATCAATATTAAACAAATTTTCTTAAACTAAAATCTTCAGTGAAGTTTGCTCCAGGAGAAGATCTAACTCATATTAGCCCGTTCAGACGTGATAAGTGTGTATACTTGCTGTTCATCCTGTCTTGTCCAATCATGTACAATACTTTTTTCCTAATATTTTTGGATTATTTCTTCACAGAAATGTGGGAGAAATTACCTAATGTCAAAACAAACACATAAAAGCAACATTAGGTATATTTGTGATTTATCTTTTTTATCATTGCTTGGTTTGGACACTTAACTGTGTTCAACACCAACAGACATTGTATCCTTATGAAATAGGCACCAAGGCCATAACTCTGGCAGTGCCTTTTTAGTGAATATTTTTTGAGGCTTGAGTGCAAAGATGTTTTTAGTATGCTTTTTTGAAGTGCAAGTTAGACAAATATATGAATACTCCTTGTACCACTGGCAGTGACCTCTGATGCACCTTTGTTTCTTTTCTTTTGCAGGACGATGTGAGGATAAAGTTTGAGTTCTCCGGTGAGAGGAGGTATGATTGTTTTTGCTCTTTACTCTAAAAGTACTTAGAAAAGGTCAGAGAGCGTATAAACAACGCCTATAGAAGCATATCGTTCTTGTCACATGTTCCAGTTCATGAGAAAGAGCACACATCAGTCAGGGAGAACACACTCCTGCTCTAAATTCAGACTGGTATGTGAGCTCAGGATGGAAAGGGAAAGGACTGTGGTTAGTCTGTGGCTGCCAGCTCAAACCTCAAATATGCAAGGTGTACTTAAAGGGAATCCGGCTTACTAAAACAGTGGTTCTTGTGTTTCATTTGCATATGGCTTTTGAAAAGTTGATTCAAGTCTCTTAATATGTGCATCCGTGATCTTTTTGTTTTATTTTGTATGTGAAGAATCCTTATGTTTGGGCGACCTGTTCAGTTTGAGGAAATCCAGCAAAAAGTCAAGACTGTGTTCGGCCAGCAGCTGGACTTACATTATATGAACAATGAGGTAAAGAGGGTCACCCACTGTTAACAAAGTACTTTTTTGTTCGATTATGTTATTTGGCTTTACAGGCTTATGCTGTAGTTTTCTTTATTTTGATCTCCTACTCTCCATTTGTTATATATAATAAAATTTACATTATGAATTTTGTCCAACCAGTTGTCAATCCCTCTGCGAGGTCAGGACGATCTGGACAAGGCAATAGATCTGCTCGACCGGAGCTCCAACATGAAAAGCATTAGGATCCTGCTGCTCACACCAGAGCACTGTAATGTGAGCCCCACATACAAACACATACACATCCAAGTGACACTTTAACTCTGACATTACTTCACCACATTGTGCAGGTTGTGAAATACAGGTTCCTCATTCTTTAATATCACAGCACCTGGCTCAAGTCTCTGTTTTGAAACTATTTTTTATGTACTGCTTAAACAGCTGTACATAATAAATAAATATATGTTTTATATGTTTATGTATTTTCTCTATTAGTACTGGAGCAGACAGGAGTGGCAACAAATAAGCATTCCTTCTAAACATACAGCATATAGCCACTAAGTAACTGTATCTGGGGTTTACTGGGGAATAAAGCCTTCCTACAGTCAAGCCATTTGAAAAAAAATTAATAGAACCAAAAATGTCTAACACTCCCTAATTAGCCTGTGTCAGTTTGCTATTTTTGGCGCAGATGTGTTACTAATATCTCTTTTCTCCCCACTCAGACCTCGCAGTCCTCCTCCCATCCTGTGCCCTGTAAGCAGGTGAGGATCAACGCCTCCCAGTCCACTGGAGACGTCAGCACTGTGTATCAATCATCTGAGCCCAAGGGCCGCCATCACTCAACTGGTACCTTTTACCATGTGTTGCCGTTGTAGAGTATTTGTCAAACGCTAGTTAGTAACATAATTCCTCTATCTGCACTCTCTGTCACCTCTTAGTTCTCTGGCAGCTTTTTCTTTGCTTCCCTTTCAAGCAATGGGTCCTCTTCCTTTTCCTGTTCACCATTACTCGAAGATGGCTACTGGACAGCAGCCAATCAGATTACTCTATGCTATTAGTGTGGCCTGGTTTACACTTTTTCCCCAGAAGCTAAATCAAGACAGCTGCAGAGGGCTTAAGTTATTACGGCACAAACTAGTTCAAGTAAAACAATTGTTTACATTGTTGCTCCTTCAGGCAAACGGTAATAATTTGAACAGTTGTACAGCACTTTAGTTTGTGGTGTGAAAGTAACATTTCCTAAAATCCCATTATTATTTAAATTTTTTCTATATTTGAAGATTTTTTTTATTTTTTATTTTTTTTGTATCATCTAAACCCAGGTTCACAGAGTACAGGTCGTAGTTCTCCACCTCCTGGCTACGTTCCCGAGCGCCAACAAAGAATAGCACGCCAAGGGTCATACACCAGCATAAACAGTGAGGGGGAGTTTATCCCTGAGACCAGCGACCAGTGTGTGAGTCATCCCTTTGCGATTAACGGGGGAAAACAATTAAATTGTTTTGATGAAAATTTGTTTATATAAACATTTTCTCAGTGAGTTTAAGGACACAATGTTTACCATTATCTAAAGCTCATAAATTTATTTATTTGGTTTTATGGAGACACTTAGCATCTAAATAGATTTTTCCAAATAGCATAGTTTTTAAAGCAAACAAGATGTAAAAGCTCTAAATTTTAAGCTATATATTTTTATATTTAACTATGCATTTGGAAAGCCTTTCAATATTTACTGTAATACTGTGTTTATGACAGATTATTATGTCAAAATATGTTTATAAAGTCTGTATACATTTACACTCCCTATTTTTTTACAGGTGTTGGAGCCATGGAGCAGTGCAGAAAACTCTGTCTCTGGAAGTTGTCAGTCTCTGGACAGCAATTCAGACAGGTCAGCAATAAAAAACGAAATTATTTAATACGTTTGTCTTCACCTTTTAAAATGAACTAGTTTTTTAAAGAAATGTTTGTGTCTGTCTTGTTTAGCCCTTCAGTAAGGAAGTCCCGAATGCACAGGGCCAAGAGTTACCCTGACAACCGACAGGAATGCTCAGGTAAGAACTGTAGGCCTCTTATTCTTCATTTCCGTAAAAGTACACAACAGCAAAACTACTTAATCCATTTTGATGTATTTAAACCTTATGTATGGTATGTTTAGTATAACTTATTAATACTATGTTTTGATTTCTTGTAAGTACTACATCTGTATATACATTACAGTACATTTTGCTTTTATTAAAGTTCACCCATGTTTTAAAGTTGACCTTTGTATGTATACAGATAGGGAGAATCACATGTATGACAGAATAGTGGGAAAAGGAGGCACCTATCCTCGTAGGTACCATGTTTCCCTTCATCATAAAGACCACAGTGAAGGTACAGACTCATCCATTCATCCACAGCACAGCATGGTCTGCATCTTCTATTCATCTCTAGTAATCCTTTTCTATGCTTGTAAGGTCGGCGCACATTTCCACGGATCCGTCGACCACAGGGGAATCTTTTTACGCTGGTGCCTTCACGGCGGTCTTTTAATGGCAGTGAAGAGAGCTTAGGCAGTCGGCAGCTAGTGGACGTCCAAGGCAGGCTTCGCCCACAGGAACGGCCTGTTAACCATAAATGTCAGTAATAGTCTAGCCATATTAAACTATAAAAACTATATTCTGATTAAAAAAATATGCGATGATGCATTTATTTATTGTATTTTATGTAGCGCCCAGTGCTCCAGTGACATGGCGGCGAGGGAAGCTTCTGGGCCAGGGGGCATTTGGTCGAGTTTATCTGTGCTACGATGTGGATACAGGAAGGGAATTGGCTGCTAAACAAGTCCAGTTTGATCCTGAAAGTCCTGAAACAAGCAAGGTAGGATACTTTTGAGCACTTTCAAGTCCAGTATGACCTTCATTGGGAGACGGTCATAGCTAGAGGTTCATGTTGAATGTCATTGTATTCCTAAGCTATGACACTAACTTTGAAAACCGCTAAAGATTACAGAAAAGAGACCATGAGATGTAGATGATACTTCTTTTTTTTGTGTTATTGACTCCCAGTGCACAAAAACAAAACAACAGAAATTAATCTGTAAGCATTGCCCTCCATGTTTGCTCTCATTGCACAGTCTGTTTTTATTTCATTTTACACAATTTTATTACATTTTACACAATTCTTATTGTTTATGTACAGGCAGGTACAGGCAGGTCACTTCAGGACAGCCAACAAGTCACTCAAGAAGCTCAACACTGAATGTATTTAAAACCATAGCTTGAAGAGTCAAACAGACACATTGTTGCATAGTAATATATAGCGCCTTTCAAGAAGGAAGGTTAAGTATGTTTCCCAAGAACACAATGTCAGTATGAATTGTGGGGGGAGCAGGAATCGAACCGCCAACCTTCGGGTACCACTGAGCCACTGCGTCATTGGATCTTCTTGAACGTTAGTGTTTTCTGACCTTAGCCTAAATTACCCTTTGATCTGACATCACATTGGTCTTGGTCTATTGACAAAAAACAAGTTTGAACATTATCTTGGCTGAGAGTGACATCATATTTTGTGCATGTAATTATGATGAGACCATTAAGCAGGAATGCCATTGCAGATACGAGTGACTGAGCAGTGGCTTATTGAACTCAACATTTAGTTCATGTCTGCTCTGTTTTGCAGCACACTATTTATTCTGCTGAAAAAGTGTTGTGTTTACCCGTCTGTCTTTCCTCTTTTCCTGTCCCGTTTTAACATGCCTTCCTGACTGCCACTGGAAAAACACTCACTGTCTCTTCCTGTATCTTAGACGGCCCGCATGTTGTGGCTGGTGGTAAGAGGTCAGCATTCCTGCGGCCTCCTGTCACCTTTCTTGCCCCCCCATCAGCTCACAGGAGATGTTAGTTAGTTGTGCAACTGGCTTCCACAATGAGATCAAAATATTTGACATGTCTGAGATGTAGACGTTGCAGCCTTATTCTCTTATGTACAGTTATTTGCTCTCATAAAATGAATTGCTGCAATGGATTCTGTTCTAAGGAAACAAACAAACAAAAAAAAGAAAGTAGCACTACAGGAAACTCCACAGATAATGTGCCATCAATAATGTCTCTAAAGATGTTGAGTAATTGTATTGTATTGTATTGATAGCATTGTAATACTGTTTCTTTGCAGGAGGTCAGTGCGCTGGAGTGTGAAATCCAGTTGCTGAAAAACCTGCATCATGAGCGCATTGTGCAGTACTATGGCTGTCTGCGGGACCACAATGAGAAAACGCTCACCATTTTTATGGAGTACATGCCCGGGGTGAGTCCTGGTCTTCCTGCTCATATTTTTTTATTGAAATCTGCGTTGGGTGACAATGATGTGTGTTTAAAAGTTAGCATCTTCTCTGTAGGGATCAGTCAAAGACCAGCTGAAGGCTTATGGGGCTTTGACTGAAAATGTGACCCGAAAATACACCCGACAGATTCTGGAGGGCATGTCCTATCTGCACAGCAATATGATTGTGCACAGAGACATCAAAGGTAGCAATGTTTAAGTATAATGGAATAATAACCTCATGAACCGTCCCAAAAAAAGTTTTAAACTGTAGTCGGTTGACATCAGCAGTAAACATTTACATTTCCAACTCGGTTTTCAGGTGCCAACATCTTGCGGGATTCAGTAGGCAATGTAAAGCTGGGGGATTTTGGAGCCAGTAAGAGGTTGCAAACCATCTGCATGTCTGGCACAGGCATTCGCTCTGTTACTGGCACCCCATACTGGATGAGCCCGGAGGTGATCAGCGGAGAAGGCTATGGGAGGAAGGCTGATGTTTGGTGAGATTTGACACATTTAAACAAACAGAAACATCAAATCAAAGTGGTATAGCTCAGTATCAATAGATTTTACACAGCCACCTCAGATCAAAATGATTTAAACAAAACTAAAAGAATAAAGTGTGAAAATAAAGTCAGTAGATTGCCGGTAGATTGCGTTTATTTCTTTTGAGTTGGCAAATGCCCACCATGGAAGCCTGCTGAACATCTTCGAAACTGTCATTAACTTGAGGTTAAAGTAGTATTTCTTGTATTCAAATGATAAAAAGTTATGTATATGCAATGTTAACATTTTGACTGAAAGCATACTGAGCACCATCGGAGGCCCACGTGATTGCAGCACAAATGCTGTTGCCATGAAAATGGAGTTTGTAGTGTATGGAACGTATTTGCTGCTTAGGTTAAGGTATGGTTAACATAGAATTTATACATTTTCATTATATTTAAGCCTTGTAAACTGATTTCAACTGCACTAGTTATATTTACAAACAAAATTTAAACTCATTTAAACTTTTGGGATGTACTTTTGGGAATGGAGATTGTTGTTATATAAGGCAAAATATTTCATGTATATTTAAAGTTTGCTTTCTGCTGTATGTAACTAGGTTCCTATCACACTCCCATACACAGAGCAGACTATATACCCTTATGCAATCTGATTGGGTGGTGATTTTGGCAGGCAAATGATGTGATTGGCTCCCAGCCATTCAAACGGGTCTTAAGAGAGCCTGGTATGTTTTAGTTTGCCTGCTTGCTCTGAAAAGGGGAGTAATACTCCCAGGAGGGCAGGTGGTTAGTGGGGGGGAGAACCTCTGCAGCCGACAGCTTACAAATGTAGTCATGATAGTCACGATAGTCACATTCCTGTGAAGCGTTACTAGACACTCAGACATGCTATATGATGCCTATTTTAGCTTGATGTGTAATTTTACAACAAGGCCAAGACTAACATTTGTTGACACCATTTTTGCAACAAACATTTTAGTAAATTTTGCCAATACAAGCTAAAATTATAACTTCAAATGTACAATATTGATAAACATGTAAAAAATATTGTGTGTGTTTTGCAGGAGTCTTGGTTGTACTGTGGTAGAGATGTTGACAGAGAAGCCTCCGTGGTCCGAATATGAAGCCATGGCTGCCATATTCAAGATCGCCACACAACCCACCAACCCACTACTGCCTTTGCACACCTCTGAGCAGGCACGGGACTTTATCCATTGCATCTTTGTGGAGGCCAAACACAGGCCCAGTGCTGAGGAGCTGCTCAGACATCCCTTCTCTCACATACTGTGCTGAAACCTGCTTGCCTTATGTACTCTAATCACAGGAGTATCCATAGCTGCCATGAAACTCCAAACAGATCCAGACATCAATGTTATCCACTGAGACACTCCAAAGACGATTCTGTTGACAACTGGAGTCAACATTGTAAAACCCTAGCCAACAAATGCTGCCAGTAGAGGGAAACAAAACTCTCCTAAAGCTCATAGAAGGCTGCTGATATAGATACAGAAACACACTTAATCTGTTAAGTGACATTGTTAAAGGATATTTACTCATAATGCCCTTTAGGGAAACCTGTCAAAAAAGCTTGTAAGCCCTACTCTAAGACACCTTTTAAAAGTAGCTACACTGGATTTAAACGGATTCACTTTTTGGGGTGCTCATAGTAACAGTATTTTGTCTAAATTAGGTTTTAAATCTGATAGCTTGGGATACTTTCGAATGTAGTTTGGGCTACTTGCACTGAAGTGTTTTTCAGTGAACATGTACTGATTGCAGTACCTTATTTTAGTCAGTAACAACAATAAGGGAATTTGGTAAGTTGACAACTGGGCATTTAAGTTTAACAGAAGTTTAGTCCGGATAAAAACTATTTTTTTAAATCACTTTGGGCCAAAAAAAGCAAGTGTAGTTTTGCATATGAATTGGGAAACTGAGATTGTATCTTGTGCACACAGGAGGATTAATCTAAGTCTCTGATATTAGCCCTGTTTGACAAACATCGTTTAAAAGAAATGGTTTACTGTTACTCTGGCTCAAGCTTGATTTCCAACTTGGGTCCTTTGTCAGTTTTCAGCTATTTTGCTGCTTTTACTGTCTTGGGTCTCTACAAAGTAGTATCCTAAACATGTCATTTTTGTATAATAACTGCTTTGAGCACATCATACATTTTTAAGGTGGGGTTTTCCTTAAAGATATAAAAATTTCCCTGCCATTGTTTTATTCATCTTTTAGTGCCAATGTTTGAAAAAGTGCCCATAGGGTGCAGTGTTATGACACTTATTTAGTGACCTTTGTGTTGCTTTTTCTTCGTGGAATATTATGCCTTAATTTAAAATTAAATGTTGTCTTCATGTAAGATCACACTGTTGCAACAGTCTGGCCTGTACTACATCTCTCAAAAAGAGGGCCATTTAAAATCAGATGCACTTTTATAAAAAAAAAATAAATGTCATGGGGATCTTTTTTCTCTTTATCAGATTAGAAATATTTCTACTTTAAATGTGAAGATTTTTTATTATTATTTATATCCCATGCTAATTAGTTATTTTTACATGCAAATATATAAATATATTTTTTATATTTAGACTATGTCGTATCTAATGATAGGACATAGTGTTGTTAGATTTTAATTGTTAAAAAGCAACTGGTTTTGCAGACATTAAAAATAATGTTGATAAATGAGAAATGGTTGGTAAGTGGACTCTTGTGAACACCTGGCCCATCTCCAGTGCAAGAAATATCTAGCATGGTAGACCATAATTCCACACGTAATATGCAGTTAATGAACAGTGTTGGGGTTTCTTTGTGCCTCATAAAAAGGTTCAGTGCAAAATTATTTAAATGAATATTAGCTCAAGAAAACTACTGGGAATCCTTTCACTGTTTGTTTTCAGTGTTATTTGAATATTTAAAGATTGTGGGAGGCAAAGACAAGCTGGATTGGAGCCAGTGATAAATGTCTGAGTCCACTGTCCAAAACTAAGAATGACAACTTTGTTTTCCCAGGATTTACTCCTTTAGTCCAGGATTAAATGGTAAACAAAGGCTACTTTCAGGCTGCAAGCCTAATGCCCATTTCAAATGATTGCTGCTTTACTGTTTAGAAAAGTCATGTAAAATCAAGGACAACTTGAGTCTGAACATAGCCTTTGTAGTGGCCTTCCACTGAATACATATCTTGTTTTGATAACCTTGGGACAAGCAAATGCATAAAACTAGTTCTCTATGAATCTCTGTGTATAACCATGACAGGACATGCGGTGCAATGTCGAAATATATCAAAATCCTTGTATATAAAGAAAAGCCTAGTGTTTAGCGTCAACGATTATGTATTTCATACATGCTGTACCCTCTCCAAAGGAAATAAAACGTTTTAAAGAAATATCTTTTTTTATCTTCACATCATCGCATCAGTGGTTTGATTAAAGACGGCACACGGAACATTATGTACTTACTGTGGCCCAACTTTAAGAAATTTATGAGCAATTTTTATATATTTAATTGTAATTAGGCTACGGTAATAGATAACAGTTAACCTAGCTAGCGTTACATGTTTTAGTTAACTTACTTGCTTAAATGTTATATCTGCCTTAAAGGGAAACATATGTGATATTATGTGTTATTTGTCATATTTTGCGGATCATTTCGTGATTTTTTAAATTTACTTTCTTACTTTTATGGAAATGGTCATCAGTAGCAAGGTTTCAAGCAAGCTAATAAGCTACCTGCTGCTAACGCTAAAAAAAAAGTAAAATACAATAAAATAGAATAAGATACGTATACGTGTTTTAATACAAATAAATATCTTATTGACATTACTACTTTATTTCGTGTTAGTTACTTTTAATGTGACTATACTGGTGTGAATAAGGCTAGGCTAGGCCGTGGGGGAGGGGTAATGCTAGATCATTGCCAGATGTTGCTATGGTGTCCGAGGCTACTCTACTCTCTACTTAACGCTGATTGGTCTATAGACCCCAATTTGTGATTTTGACCAATGAGCGTCAATGTCGCGAGGCCAATTTCGCAGTCGCTCGTGATCGCTTGAAGATAATGAACTTAAAACACTTTTAGACCACATAATCTCTTTATTTATTCACAAAGGTACGTACTTAAGTATATGATTTGATATTTGATAAGATGAATTCCATTTCGGATTATGTTAATCCACATTTTTAGAACATGGTAATTCTTTATTATTACGCAGAATTGGTTTAAAGATGGTCGACAATTGTTAGCTTGAGGTAAAGACGTTAAGGGCCTGCTAGACTTAATTTGACTCTAAGCCTTTCAATAATCATAGACGTTGACTGTTCTAATCGTTATATTAATCGTCAAGTAATTTAATTATATTTCCCGGAACATTAATTAAGTGAAGAATCAAGTTCGCCGGACTCGCAATGGCATTTGAAGGGCATAAAGACACTATGACAAATTCACTTTTTCCAATTTATCAACGTCAGGTAAGATTTTTATTAATTTTTTAAAGATCTATTCAGATAATAGTGTATTGTATATGTATGCTAATATAAAATGTTTTAAATAGCAGTCTTTAGGCCATTAAAATTAAGTATATATATTTTTAAACAGTACACCCTACAGCAGTTGATATTTCATTTTCTTGTGTTTCAGGCCAGTATGAATGTAGGCTGTGGGGGCAATGGAAGTGTGCCCTTCATTTCCATCCCCAGTGTCTCTCTGCAGGAACCGGACACAGCATCCTATGTACCCTGGTCTCACAATGCTCACGATGACCCCTATGAACTCATCAATTGTACACCGAACCACATCAAAAACAGGTTCTTAGTGCTTAATATGGCTGAATGATTGTACACTGATAAGAACAGTAAAGATATGTCATGTCAAAATTGGTTGTGCTGTTACAGTTGTGTTAAATCTACTAAATTTAAGAATATTAGCATGAATAAGACGTTAGTTAACACTTTCATTCATTCATGGGACTTCAGAGTTGATAACAAGGTTTCTGCTTTTCTTAAAATTTATTATAGAAAACCCAATGAGATTATTGATGATGGAGAGACAGAATTGCAGGGTCTCGTGTCAAACATTTTGGATGAGGCCGATTCACAGGACAGCTTCTACAGTGATGGGTTTGTATTTATTTGTGTCTTTAGTGACACCATAGAGCAGTTGAAGAAATTAAATCCACTGTGCTTTACATAAAGTAAAATAATAACAATGCTCAGCATTAAATCACCATATTTATGGCGCATGCGTCAAAAAGGAAGAAATCTTGGTTATAATGCAATAATATGCTTTATTTCTTCTGCTAGAAGCCTGCCAAAGCGTAACAACATCTGGTCTCAAAAGACCATTCAAGATGAACTGCTGCAATACTTTCAGTCCAAAGCTAAATCACAATACAACTCTAACTTTCCTCCAAAATTTTCATCTTACGACGCCATTAATAAAACGAAGAGACAGGCTGCAGACAATAAGGTTGAAGAGTTTTTTCAGCCCCAGTCCAATGGCTTTAGCACCAATCAGCACCTGCTTTTTAATTTACCAAATGGGGTTAGGGAGAGCTTCACACAACAAGGTCCTCAGAAACCTCCACCAGGTATCCCAGTGCCCACTATGGAAAACGCATACCTGTCACAGTTACAACAGAATAATTATGACAACATACCAGTCAATAAAGAAAGATGGAACAGTGAGCCTATGGATCGTATTCCTGGTCTTAGTAATGTTTTTAGACCTCAAACTGATGTGAACAGTGTTAATTTCTTCTACGATGACCACTATACTCAAGGGATGGACAAACCAATGGGTAATGAACAGCACAAACCCCAAGACCTCAACCAGCTTGTCAGCAGTTTTCAGTCTTTTGTAGCAGTTGAACAAGATACTGGTGAGTTTCCAAACATGTTAACGGTGAGGATGCAGCATGAAGACCACATGGCTGACAAATGGGGAAACACCAGCCCTGCTATGCCAACACAAGGAAACCCCTCAGAACATATGCAAAGACAGTTGGGAGCAGGTTTTGGGACAGTCCAGAGAGAAATGAACGGTGCAACAAGAAAGCAACTGTTAAAACGTGATCCCCTTCAAGATTTGCCTGCCTTCACACTGCAAAATACAGAGTACACTCTGCAACCAAAGTTGTCTGTCTCAAACCAACACCAGAACAAAATGCTTTTACAAAGAGAAAACAGTTCACTCCCTGTTAACATGAACCACTACACAAAACATCAAGTCCAGCAGAGCCCAATTCAGAGCAAGTTCAAACCACAGATGCAGAAGGAAAAGAAGAGGATGGCTGGTTTTCTTTGTGAGAGTTTTCCCACACGACCGCTAACCAACGATGAACTCATACCAGAAGAAAAGAGACCTGCGCTGTCACAAACCCCCTTTTATGACCTTCCTCTTAACATGCACCCCCAAAGACTTGACAACAGGGTGCTTGGTGCAGGCACGACACAGCAGTTCATGCCTCTCATGTATCCTGGGAATGACCCTAGAAGGCACCCAAGACTGCCCCTGAACCCCAGCTTTAGCCCTAGATCTTCACTTGCCTTTGGAGGTGGCGTTTCCAGCATGGAAATGTGTGATAGAGTGTCAGCCAATGAGATGGCAAGATTCAACTCTGGTCTGAACAATATGATGAGCCGAAGAGGAGAAAACACATACCATGGCATGGCCTCAGCAGTGACAGCTTTAGTGGCTGTGAATCAAGGAGGATCTGTGATCCAACTTTACTTCTATCTGGACGAATGTTATGAGCAGTGGAGATGCTTGGAGAAGGAGAGGAAGCGGGTGAGCTTTTAGTGGTTAAAAACGTCAGCCTTTCCGTCATTAAAATATGAGTTGTGTTAAATGTGTATTGTGTGTGCTTCTTAATTCAGATGGAGATAGTCCTCTCAAAGATGTTCCTTGGAAAACGGAGTACGGCTTTCCTAAACTCAAGTCTTCCCAAAACTCCTCCAAACCCCACAAGAGTTGACCACCTCATTGTAAACCAAATGAGAGAACAAGCTCGGGTAAGCGTCTCTATTGTATCTTCTCCTATTTTTCCATCTACAGGCAAAGGATTTTATTTTTATACATTTATTCTTTTAATGGTGCAGGTGGCAAGCCTGTTGGACAAAATGGAGTGTCTGTCCAACGTACCACTTCACGCCAACATCTACACAGCATTAAACAAGCATCACATGGCTGTTTGTGTCACAAGTGCCAGACGCAAGGAGGAAATTTCCAACCTGTCCCAGAACCAACGCCAGAGAGCTCTTTTTACTGAAGAAAGAGGTAAATTACAGAACTGTGGTTACAATACTGTATCAATACTCATTTTCTACAAGGGGTACACCACAGGCCAATTTGTCTGTGAAGGTTCTCAATCACCCAGGTCATCTTAAAGAGAAGGTTAAAGCAAAAGCATCTGGACTCAGTTTTCAAGGTGAAGACGTTTTGTCTCTAATTCTAAGAGACAATCAATTCTGTAATTGATAAAGATAATGCTTTTGCTTCAACCTTTTCTTCACAGGCCAATTGTTTGATTTTGAGGAGTGCCAATGGCTACTAATGTCAAGGAAAACATTTACATTTTATTGATAAAATTATCAAACAAGCAGCTTTTCACCAACAAGCAAACTATTTTTCTCGTGTAGAAGGTCAACGAGAAATGATTGGATTCTTTTCTTGACTTGAGTGATTGTAGTCCCTTGTGCTTTGTGTTGTAGACACCATGTTGTTGGTCATTGCACTTAAGGATCTCGTCGTTGCCACAAGAAAGCTCCGCACCGCCATGTGGTGTGCCCTTCAGGTGACCCTACCAAAACCTGTCAAGAAACAGGATATTGAAGAGAAAGAAATGGAAAAAAGCCCTTCTCCAATTGAGGGATACTCTTTTAAGTTATGATTTAGCAGAGAAGGAACAGTGTTGCTTGAATAAAATACCCACCTACAGCCCTTTTTATAAATGACCCCATAGAACAGGGCAGGTTAAAAACTTAAATTTTTAACATATAAATTCAGGCTGTATTTGCATTTTACCTGCAAAACAATGTTTACTGCAGAATATGAGTTGAAAACTTTGAGAATAGGAAGTTAAACTTATCTGTGTCACAGGAAATGTAGGTGGCCAACACATACGTAAAAAATGCATGAAATGCGCAGCCCCTTATTGTGATTTCAAAAATTAGTGTCTGTTTCAAATTTACATAAATCTTGCTCCATCATCTTTGTATTTAAGGACACTATTTATGTGGGAAGTTCTTCTTCCATTGTATTATTTATTTATTGTAATCTGTTACAATGTTACCTTAACAATAAATTAATCATTAGAGCAGAAATTCAAAATTAATACACTAAAATATGCTTATGTTTTGCAGCTTGTAGTATTCTTCTTTAACTTAACACAATGTAATCACAATCAATCAGTCTTTAATGTATTCGGTTAGGCTTTACCTTAGATAAGATGTAATTTGAAAAAGGTTAATTTCATTAATCACACTTTTACTGGAAACAACTTTATCAAATGCCTTTTCCATCAGTGAAATCTAATACAACTAAGACTTTCTCCTTATCACTTCCTTCACATGCAGTTTAAAATAATCTGCACTTGTCCATGCTTAAGACAATTTTATTTAGTTACAAGTTGGTGAAAATGTCTTAAGTTTTAAATATATAGTTAGAATTTTACATTTCCTATCATTGTATTAATGCAAGAGTTAGCAGTAAAACTGCAGAGCATCAAAGTATTTATAAAACCATTCGTTAATTATCGCTGTGTTCCTGTTTTTTCAATGTTCATGTTGATCTTTGTATATTTAATATACATATACATGTATAATTGTTCTGTAAACTAACATTTTAAATAAAAGACAAAATGCATTGTGTGTTTTTTTTATTTAAAAAGAATGTCAATCCCATATCAAACATACAAATTATGATAAATGACATTTTGAGGTATAATTTTGTAACCACTCCTGTTTGTATTGTAAAACAATGCATAGAGAAAACTAAAGCCTGAAAATTAACCTAATCACAAATGCAACATTTATACTTTTTTATCAAATTTTAAACACAATTTAAATTTGAACATATTTTACGAAAGATCTGGCAGATGAAAGTAGATTGCACAGTAGAGTATTGTTGTTATGCTCCAACAAACACCGCTCTGAAAACGTTAAGTGCACTTATCGTGCTCTTTTCTTTGTAGACTAGCTACCAAACTTGCAACAGAAACGAGCACAATAAGTGATCTTTAATAATTCCTGCAAAGACTCAATGCAGACATGTAATAAACAATATAATATATCTTTATAGTCATGTTGCCAAAAGCTAAAAAGAGGGAGCCCCTTTTATCTTTCGTTTGGTAGCAAAACCTTGTTAAGTACAAAGTGTCTATTAGGTTTTATCTTTTGCGTTCTCCTTTCTGTGTGCGCTTCTTTTCCTTCTCTTTCCTGTCTTGTTTGGCGAGTTTGTCTTTCTCTCTCTGCATTTTGTCTGTTTCCTTCTTCTTCTGAGCGTCTTCACGGGCCTGGTCCCGCTTTTGCTTCTGCCTGTTCAGCACCTCCTCCACGTTGGTGTTCTTGAACAAAGCTGGGACGTTCAGTGAAGGGCCACAATACAAAAGTGATGGGATTTCTGCAAAATGACATCAACAATACATTAACAGTTCCACGTTTGCAGCCAGTAAAATGCTCCCAATGCAACTTTACTGCTGCAAAGCCTCATAGGACAGTTACATGTCTATATATTTTGTTTATTTGTATTATCCCTAGTTGACAACCACACCAAGAAGCACCAAGGATGTTTTTTGTGTTGGTGGGGCCCATGGTTGGATCAGTAATGGACACAGAGCTCCACTTCGACTCAGACGCCAGCAAGGTGGAGGTCTGGTACTGGTATGTGCAGGTATTATGAAAGATGAGCAAGTTGGACCTTTTCGGATTAAAAATGGACTAAAAATCCACTCTCAGACCTACTGCCATGTCTGCATCTTTCAAGAAGACTTTGATTTTTATGCAAGACAAAGCTCCATCACATGCATCAAAGTTCTCCCCTGCGTGGTTGGCCAGTAAAGGCCTTAAAGATGGAAAAACTAAAGACATGGCCCCCACCTCACCTGAATAAAACCCTATTGAGAACTTTTGGGCCCTTCTTAAGCAGGACATTTACAGTGAAGGTAAACAGTACACCTCTGAACAATGTCTGGGAGGCTGTGGTTGCCGATGCACAAAAAGGTGCTTCTGACCAGTTCAAGAAACTGACTAACTCAGTGAATGGAAGGCTTGTGACTGTTATCGAAAAGGGGGGCTATATGGGTCACTTTTTTTAAATTTTTATTTCAGATGTTTATTTGTATATTTTGAGTTTGTTTATAAAGTGAAAATAAACACGTGATGGGTAAATCTTTGTTTTTCATTTAGTTACATAATTCTACACACTAATAGTTGCCTAATAATGGTGTACATGTAGATATAAAACTTCACTTTTACTACTTAAATGTTCGGGTTTGAGGGTTTAACATTTTGAAGTGACCAAGAGCACTGTAGTTGTACAGTAACGATATTAATCCTCAAAATTACAACTAATAATTGTGCACACTATATGTCCGGTATGTGGAGAGCTGTATTGATGTAACGCAGTATATGTTCTCATGACTTTTATTTTAGAAAATCTGGAGAGATGGGAGCACTCTATGAAGAAGGGGACATTCTTTTATGTCCGAAAACCCTTAAAACAACTTTGAGGCCACTCATTTGAATGATTTTGTGGTAGTGCCTCTGGTTTCTTTTCCCTTCAATAAATCTAACTGTATTTTATATTGATGCACCCACCGTTAACAGTCACACATAATCAAAAAGGATACATTTTTCATTCCCAGGAATAGGGTTAGCACTTGCTGCCTCCTCTTCTTCACATTCCGTGCTTTTGTCAAGGACAGAACCAATATAGAAACATGACAGATGCTCTACTTCAGCAGTTGGGTCGTCATATAGTCATATTATTTTCAATCAAAGCTTGCAGAGAAAAGGATATTCTTCGTCATCTGTTATATTAGCGTACTGGGCCAAGAGGGCCTCCTTTCTTTTTCTGGATTCCTCAGAGACTTCTTTTTGTTTTACCACAATCTGTGCCTGTTTTTCGATCAAGCTGGCAATGGCCTGGACCTCAGCTGCAAAGACAGAAAAGAACACATACACAATTTGAGCGCAGTGAGAAGAGCTCTTTGGCATTGGCTTCTTCAAGTTTTTGAGACAGAGTCACTTTCAGTCAGGATTAAAATTGCATGTTGAGCCTGAAGCTTATAAAAATATGGGACACTTTCCACTTCCACAGGTCTGCAGGCTCTTTTTAGCAGTGGTTCCTGTACAGAACGTCCTCCGACAAACTTCAGATGCTTTTATAATGTTTTATTTGTTATAAATCAATTTGTGGTGAAAAAGATGGATATTAAAAGGAATACACTGCTGACATACGAGTTTATAAATCATTATCTGAAATCACAGCAGGACCGTGATTCTCAACTTGGTACCTTATCTATGTTCTAACTTTGATAGATTACCAGCATGGACATTGGACATTTAGTGACCCAAGAACAACAGACTGTTGAAATCTCACAATTTGTTGGTAATAATGTTTTTTACAAAAGGAAGTAGAAAACATACCATCATCAGCATTCTTTTTTGCTGCAGACCTACAGCAATCTGTCCACTGCTTAATGATCTGTTTACAGATGTCTTCCACAGTGTCTTCATCCTGGAGGTAATAACAATCGACCAGTGTAGTGAATAGAATGTGTGTTTTTGAGTCCTATAATAATCTAAATCTTTCAATAACACTAAAATAGCTAGAATCATATTAGATGGATGAAGGGACAGTCCAGGTTTGTGAAAATGTTTAACTGTGCAATGTTGTGGGCATGTAGCGTAATTCCTGCATATTTCAGGTCAGTTTACAGGTGAGGCTTTATCACGTGTTTAATGCAGTGATCAACCCAATAGACAGACTGAGCTATTTCTTTAACTGTATGGCAGCAGAGACAGGTTAATACACTACCTATAACCTACTTCTTTGTCAAATTGCACTGTGAATGTGTAGCTCTATAAATTTTAGCTGAGCTCAGCACTATCTCTTGGCCTAGCAGCAAACAGACAGCAACAAATGAGAAACATGGTGGCTAACAGAGCATGCCGTTTGAGATATTTACCAAAAAAGCGGATAAAATCCCTTGTAGTGCATCTCCTTTCTCCTCGTCAGTCTCCTCTTCCTGTAAAACCCCTAAAATATAGGCCCCGTACACCTCCCGGTCAACTTCTAGGGAGTCCAGCTGAGCATTTAGCCAGGTTTCAAACTCCCCGGTGCCTGTCGAGGGCGCCGCCATCTTGGCCCTTTCGGGTCTTTCGAGGCGACGGCTGCCCTTCAACGTTGCCTGATTCTGGGCTACCCTTAACTACACTGTATGATTATAAACTATATATATATATGTATGATTATAAACTATATATATTATATTCTAGATACTCTTTTAAGGTTTGATTCTTGCGCTTTATTATTATTATTATTGTAAAATCTTATATATATATATATATAAGATTTTACAATAATAATAAAGCGCAAGAATCAAACCTTAAAAGAGTATCTAAAATATAATATGTGGCGCAGCCAATGACTGTACAGTCGTTGGGAGCAGCATAACCCAGGAGGGGGCGGTAATGTCTCACCTTGGATGCTAGCTTCAATACTGACCATGTCTGTATAATATTTTTACTGCTTGTTTATTATTGTATTTATTTACAATTTATACAAATTTGTTTCTAACAAAATTGTTATAATTTTTTTATCTGCACTTGTCGAGCTGTAACCCAACCAATTTTCTAAAACAATACAATTAAATATTAAGTTCATGCTAAGAATGTGCTTAAAATATTATATTAATGTTGTCCAATTTAATAAAACTAGTCAACCAAAAATATCTTTTGTCCAGATTATTATTCTTTTATACAGGTGTGGCACTTGGCCAAATTAAGTTTGACTAAATGGATCAAAAGCTGTTACTCTGATTACAAACTTTTAAAATAGATGAGTACCGATCCACAACAGCTCCCTGGTTGAATACAACAGATATATGGTCCACTGACCTTTTATTTATTTATTTATTTTTAAGCAGAAAGTTGGTGCAAACTTTTTAATGACTGAAGCCTGGCTTTAAACCTTAATTAAACTGAATTCTAGTGGTTGCAGAAGGACAAGAGTTGGCAGTCACAAGCAACCTGGGACAAATCCCAAAGTTAGTGATTAAAAAATGAATGTATGATTTTCCTGTAGTTTACAAAAGCACTTGTGCACTGATACGTAGGCTCGAGCACTAAAGGCATGCCAGTACTATTCTAATTGAAATTTCACTTCCAAAATAATCAGCATTTCTTAAAAAAATAAATAAATCAGAGAGCAGCTCGCAGTCTTTTGGCAGAACACATTCATAATGTATGTTTTACCATCACTGTTAAATCATTTATTACTGTTGTTGATTGATTTATTGGTTGATTTACAAATGACTTACCTTTAAGTTGTTTAATGGCCACATGGTAGATTTACAGTGTTGTAGTGAACTAAAAATTAGCAATTTTTAAAACTCTGTGATGTCATTCTCGTCTTAGCCACTGGGTGGAAGTAGAGGACAAAGTTTTCTTACAGCATAGTAGCTCCTTTTTGGTGCTTGTTACTCGGCAGTGGTTTGGAGCTTATTTAGAGTGTGATTCACTGCAAATTGCTCCATGCATGTGCATCAGATTTAGTTTGTTAAAATATAGTTGTAAGCAGAGCTGTGGAGCAAGTAAATGCCCTGCCAGCTGTTTGTTCATCCTCTTTCATTTGACACTGGAGCAGCAGACAACACCTCGCAGCTGTTTGAATATATTAAACAATGTTTCCGTGTGAATAGCTTGATCCTGCTTCCAGAAAGCTTTTTGTGATAGGGGGGCGTTATTAGTCCACCCCAACAACACACCAGGCTCTGAGTCCCGAGTTTTCCGCCCAACTCTAACATACACAAACACAAGCTGCCCTTCCTAGTGCTCCTACATAATGGCTTCACACGTCTCTGGCCTCGCAGTAAAGAAGTGTGAAGCTTCTGTGACGCCACGGGGAAGCTACCGCGTGGTACTGTTCTCTCTATTTTAGTACACCACCTTCAGTATCTTATAGCACTAATATGTTTGTTCAAACAGTTGTTTTGAAGTCTGAAGTTCAACTCATCAAACACCCTGAAACAGTTATCTGAGCAGACTGAAGAATTTGCAAAGAAAATCGTGAAATATGTCTTCCACTAAGTAAAAGCAAAGCTAGATCTTGGTCAGTGCCCAGTGGTAATTATTTGCCTTGTATTATTTGTGGCACTAAATAGTAAAGTGCATTAATTTCTTATACTGACAAGACAATGCCCTGATAGCAAAGCAGATGAGTGCGAGAGGGCCTTTGCAACAGGCTGGCAGAGTCACATCTCAACTTGAGGGGCCTAGGGTCGATGCATAATGCCATTGCCTCTGTTACTACTGCGTAGCTTTAGGACGCCTGTCCTATTTATATTGAGAGGCTCTAGATTGATGCAAAATGACAAGGGCCGCGAGGCGGTTGAGTGGGTGGGCATCCACATGCTCTGCTCCACAGGCATCCCTCTGCTTCTATATGCACACTCACAAATACACACTTGTCTTCATGTCCCAATGCCACCAGCTTTACAAAAGCCCTGCAGTCTCAATGTGCAATGTCCTCTCTCTGTCAACATATCCTGTATCTCAGCGTTAATGTGACAGAATATAACCACAGCAGAGAACAACCAGGATTTGCAAAGCAAACAGCATGTGTAACAGGAGTGTTCCCTCATCCTCAATAACAGTTGAGTCCTCATCATAAAATGTAACTTAAAAATGGTTAAAAGTTTCATTACAGTTATTTAAGTCACTATATTAATAAGCTTAATGGTGTATATGTTTGTTATTATGTGACAGACAGTTGGATACCTGTAGATACACATAGTAGAATATGTTATAGAAGAGAAAAGACTTATCAATACTTATGTTATATATATATATATATATATATATATATATATATATATATATATATATATATATATATATATATATATATATATATATATGTAGCACTCTAAATGTATGTGTAGGGAGTCAATTGTTTGTAAATAAATCTTTTATTTTAATGACTATGCCCTCCATCCCACTCTGTTTCTCATACACTCATGGTCTAAACATAATGTAACCACACCGTAACTTGCTCTCATTCACTCTTTTGCCTCTCCACCCCCACACATATAGACTAATTGTCCTCCTGATTTTCAGCTTACCAGAAAATTAGTTTGTCCATGCAAACAAAAGACCAGTTTAAACATGTAGAAGTGGAATCTTAAATAGAACCGTGTCTAGCCTCTCTGTTCAATGTCCATGAGACATGTTTGTTATTGTGTTTTTTTTTTATTTCCAGGTTATTTCAGGACAGTGGCAGTTCACACAAATAGCTGAGGCTGTAGATTAAAGAGTGCAAAGCTGTTCTTGATATGACGTGTCTGATCAGCTAATTTATTGACCATACAGGGGGCACTGCTCCAGTGGAGTGTTGAGGCAACCGCACATACTAGACCCAGGAAGTTGTCAGTGGTGTAATACTCAAAACATGATAAATCACATAAATCTGAACTAGGAATTGCCATCCAAGTATTTAGTTTTGTCTTTATCTTTGCAGTTGTATTAAGGCATAAGGAACTGTTTTTTTCTTGAAGAATTAACTTAATGCAATGTTTGAGGGAGTAATCTAGTTATATTTAATGAGGGTTTGATTAGCAGTTATGCGTTTAACAGGTTAAACGTGCTGTTGGAGGTGTGGACTTCCCACATATATCAGGAGGTGCTTTCACTTCCCTTTTACAGTCTTTTTGTGTGAATTTTAGGCAATTAAAACACTGCCATGTGAACGAGGAAAAGGGTAATGAATATGGAAGACTAACTCGGAGAAATCCACAGAGACTGGTCGTCGAGTTCTGAGCTTTCCTTTCTAAATCATCATCGAGAAGCACAAAGAACATTTGACAAAGTTTTTTCCTTCCTATCCCTCGCTCGGGGTGTGTTTTGCTCTCAAATGATGGCCCAGAGGTTTTAAAAATGCAAAGCCCATTCTTTCCAGGTTGGTGAACTTCTGTGACCTTTGGCACTGACGAGAAACTTTCTGTCATGGGTTTGGCGAGCTGCCCGGCTGACCGTGCCAGCTCGCGCCACTTCTGAGCCAAAGATGGGGCTGATGGGAAGGAGGCAAAGAGGATGTGTCTAGACAGCCAAGAAGAGGAGGGCAAATATTTAGACATGTCACTTGGGACAGGGATCTAGCAGGTCTCCTCCCCAGTCCTTTCACTGAGGCAAGCCTCTTCAGCCACAGATCCGAGCCATGTCTTCATCCTGCTTTCTATGTTGCGTCTCACTCTGTATTCAGGGTCACGGATTTCATTTCTTCAATAATATTTCAGGCTGGTCACAGATGTGGGAGTAAATTGAAGACTGGACTTGGTATGGGGTATATTCTTGGTACATGGCTACAGTGCATTTAGTTGCTACATTTAAGGGGTCTTTGAAATTAACAGCCACTGGTACTGTACAGCCAAAATCTGTGCTGAAGTACTCTTATTTTGAGATAGACTGACTCAATAGAAAGTTGAAATCTAACATGCGGAAGAATCTAAGAGCCACATCAAGACATAAACATAATGTCTTTCTTTATGTAGAGAATTGACAAATAACTGTATCATAGATGCTTTCAATTTGTTTACATATCAATTTCGCAATCAAAAGTGTCATTTGAAACAAATTTTTAAAGCTTCCCATAAACCACTGAACAAGCCTAAAAAAACAGACAAATTGCTGTCATATCACTTTTTAACTAGGTATTTTATATCCGGATACATATTGACTTAAGCACATCTGCACATGACAGCTTATGGCGACATTATATTGCCGTGCTGACAACAATGCACATCCTTTTATCGCCGCCAGCGAAGGCAAGACTGTGACACAGAGGTAGTGGTAAAAATAGGAGAAGGTCCAACGAGGCAGCCTCAGTTGTTGAAGCGATTGTCGGTCGGTGCCGCGGACTGCCGCTGGTGTGGCGTCTGCTGATGGGCTGAGTCAACCCTGCTCTACTGGTAGCCGTCACCCACACATCAGACGGAGCGCTGCATTCTCATACCACCTGTGTGTTTCAAAGTTTCCTGATGAGGACCTGTCTCTCTCCAGCCTCCCTTCCTTCATCTGGACCTTCGCTCGATGCCCATAATAGCTTTCTTATCCTGATGGGAGAGCTTAACACCTTTTTCACAATTAACTTTTTAAATTTCACCATGAATAAACTATAAAAGAGTAATGTGAATAATTTAACACAACCTTTAATGTAAACTACTGACTGCAAATCAAGTTTATAGAGTTACAGAAACTAAGCCTTAAATAAGCAGATTTATGTTATTAGTTTGTCTGTCTCAGCTGCATCACCATCCACAGCATACTGTATTGTTATTATTGTATGCAATGATTTTGAAGGAAGTATCTTATAAAAGCTCATTTCTTGAAAATGCTGAGGTAAGTCTGCTTTCACTGTGCTGTCACCCTGGCCTAAATTAACAGCATTCACGTTTTCTATTGTTTGTGTCTTATTAATGAAAGCATTGATATCACATTGTTCAGGCTCGTAGCGTTCAACCAGCTGTCTCCAGTAGATTGGTTACAGCATGTGTCGCTGATGTCTACAACAGCACATTACAGCTTATTAGTACCAATACTAGCAGTGACAACACTTATCAAGAAAAACATCTCCACTCTCTCTAATTGTCCCCCTCAGGGGCCCGTTGTTGTGTGGACCGGTATCGACGGCCAAACAGTCATTAGTACATCACACTTGAGTTGACAAGCAGAGAATCAAACGGACATGTCTAACGCTATTGGTTAATTTGATGTGAGTGACAGTGCTCCTGGACCCAGAGAGGTATGATAAGATCTACAGACCCGCTCAAGACTCCTGAGTGGGCTGTCTCTCAGGCAGGGCTTGATTACTCCATGTTCACTGTTTTCTCTTTGTTTTCGGTCATAATAAAAGTGTCAACTTGGTTTTAAAGGCCAAATATACAGCCTGGTTGAGCTTTTTCTTTTGCCTCAAGGATTATTCTGCTACTAAAAAACAGTATGGCACCATGCTTAGCACTGTCCCCTCACAGCAAGAAGGTCCAGAGTTTGACGGACGGGACGTTTCTGTAAGGAGTTTGCATGTTCTCCCTGTGATTGAGTGAACCAGGTATTCAGGATTTACCTCACAAACATCAACACATGCTGTGTGTCTGTGAAAACATGCTGTAGTTTCTGGTTAGTGACATGACATTTTCCTCGGGAATAATAAGATTTTTATTCAATGATTCTGTAAAGTCACAAACTCCTGTCTATGTCTCAGATAATTTGTCAATATTTAAACACAGTCTATCAATAAGAAAAGTACTGGGACCTGGACCAGAAGCATTAGAGACACAAAGAGGTGTCAATAAGTGGTCACTTGGTTTGGAGAGAGGTGGCTGGTGTTAAAAATGCAGTTAACAGATGTGTTTTCCAAAGTAAAAGATGTATAGTAACATAAAAAGTATTAGTAAAGTACAATTAGATAGATTCATCATTAATCGAAAAAGTGACATTTAATGGACTGAAAGATTAAAACAATGCATTGAAAACACCAATTTACAGCCTTATCCAGCTTTTTGCACAGGTTCTACTCAAATGATGAGCTCATTTGTCCTCTACACTACCTAGAGAGGCTGGTGGCCCAAGTGCGACAGTCCTGAATATCAATAGCTGGCAGGGAGTGAGGTGCCTGTGGAAAGGGCACCTGGATGATACAGAGGTATAGCTGTCAATCACAAAAGGCACAGGTCAACCTCTGCTTTTCTGTTTCCCCTCAACAATGGGCCTTGTCTGATATAGATATGCGACTGTCTGTCACATCCACTTACTGATATTTTGTCACTGATGTCGGTGGCGCCAGCAAAACGTGGGGCTGACTCATGTCCCCCAATGTGTGTGTCTGTGTGTTGGCAGATTGTGATCTCCGCTCAGGTGGAATAGCTCCTGCTGTTGCCCTTCGTTCATCGTGATACCTCCCTCCTGCCACTTTCCACTTTTCACCGCTAACATCCTCTGGGACTGACAGATAGGAATCAGAGTCTAAGCCTGGCTCCTAGCAGCTCACCACCCACTCCTTATCTTTAGTTTTTATTCAGATCCTAGATCAGCGCCTCATAGCGGCCGCCGCTTCTCCATGAAAAAGGAGTTTAAAAGGCCACAGGACAAAAGGCTGCTCTGTATGGATCTGGAAATGATTGATACAGCAGCAGACAATGTAGCAGATTCATAAAACAGATGAAGTTGTCAAAAAGGTTATAAGTGATTGCCTCTAAACTCCCAGCCCACACTGGCTGTTCTCAGGGTTACTGTACTGATTATTCCTGCTGTATTGCTCACTGAAGCACTTTGCCTGAAGTGTGTACAGTGTGCTCTGTTCACCCTTGCACCGAGAGCTTACGGGGTATCAGTTTTCACATTGTGTCTCACCATTGCACACAAAACACACTTTTCCCAATTGTTCTGTGATCAGCTCAAACTTTTTCTTCTCTGCCAATTAAATCACTTTGATGTCTATCTGTGCATCGGGTGAGGCTTTAGAAGCATGTCTCCTCCGTCGCCCCCTGGCTACAGGGGACCAGACTTGTGCTGGTACAAGATAATCAGCACTTCTCACACAAACAAGATAAAAAATGAGAAGGATTTACTCCCATCCTGGCTGTCAGGCATCCCGCTCAAGACATGGGAATTATTTTGGCAGCAACACTAATGTGGTGACGGTTGTTGTTTCCTAAACTGATTTCCTTAATCCTCCACTTGTTCCACGATTTGTAAACACGGGGGCTTGATTTGGTAATCTGGGAGGTCCTGTTGACGCACAGACACACATGCACATACACCAGCAACTTGTCCCTCTAACCTCCTCCTCGTCAGCCGCTGCCCTAATTAGTCAGAATTAAGACGAATGCCTGGGCCTCCCACGATCAATTGGTATCGAGCGGACCTTCACTCGCCCCTGCCTAGGGGCCTCTTTTGGCCAGCAGATCATTTATATCAATCGTTTTTGTTTTTCCTTGCTTCCATTTTCCCATTCTTCTATTCTCCAAGTGCAGTGTAGGTCTTTTGGGCAGTCTCATAGTGGGCTGCAGGAAAAACTGTTAGTGCCTTCTCTTGTATTAATAACAATGGGATACATCCTGCCATTAATTATAAATACCAATAAACCAGTTTTATTTGTCACGTTCATTTGTGTATGTCAACATTTCCTTTCTGTCCCTTTTTTTCTTCTTTTGCACTTTTGTATGCGGTCATGTACTAACAGGCTAACTTCTCCTTTCTCTGCCCTTTACTCTCTGAGTGGCCCTTCTCTGAAAGCTCTCCTTGTGTGTGTCTTTATTACTTGGTATTCTGGTTGAGAAGAGGCTGTACATGTTCTCAGCTATATTGATTTATTCTGTTTGTACCAAGATTAATAAATGTTATAAAAGGATGAGTATCACTCTTTTTCTGTCACCTCCGTTTTATTATCCACCTACATTTGCTGTGCAGTGTCACTGTTGTGTTATTGTTGCACCAGAATCACTGAAACTGATTTGAACTTCACAGTGTAATATTCAACTTGCATTCAAAAAAACTATTTCTACATAAAAAGGGTTTCTACAAAAAAGTATGACTATGACTTTTAACGACAGACTACAGAGGACCATGTGTTGCATGTGACCATTTAGGTTGATTGATGGCTTTATTCACAGTGACTAAACATAGGCTTCTTTGCAGTAGTTGTAGCGCTTTATCAAGTTTATCTATGCTGTACTGACCAATAATCCCATTTAGTGCAGCCATACAATAGCTGACTTTTTGCTGGATTTCGCCCAAGACCACAGTGAAGGTGGTATAGAGTTACTCAGGAGGAGTCAGTGTTGTCTAAACTGTTGAAATGTAATTATTTTCTGTCCCAGATTGTGTGGCGCCTAAAATTTTTGTCTGTCTATGCTCATTTCTGACACCAAAAATACTTTTCAGTGTTCTTATGTGAGAACAATGGTTGCCGTTAAAATCAAAATGTATATTTTTTTCTTCAGTTTATGGCAAAGACATGTAACTACCCCCATGTCGAATCATCACCTGAGACTTTCAAAGCTTGTGGCTGGACAGTAAAACCCTTTTTTCTTGTTGTTTTGTGCGACTAACTCTATCAGGTGGATTTTTTTTGTCTCATAAAAAAACCCTAGCCTTATGAATTTTAGGAACAGATGTCTGAATGTGGGATCACAGCAGCGACAGACAAAGCCTTCTCTTCTTCTTGGCTTTCCAAACCATTGTTTACTGGCTTTCATAGCTTCTTTGTTTCCACTATAACCTGTTTCCTTTTCTTTTTTTTTCTACCAAGAGCCCAGAATCTGCTTCAGTGCGTAAATGTAGATACTGTTTTGTGTTTTTCCCAGCTTTCATCCTGGCTGCATTTGACACAGTACCTTGGT
The DNA here is from genome assembly GCA_024349245.1 of Neodontobutis hainanensis. Lineage (NCBI taxonomy): Eukaryota > Metazoa > Chordata > Actinopteri > Gobiiformes > Odontobutidae > Neodontobutis > Neodontobutis hainanensis. Next base: position 1,428,173 of record JALDNG010000086.1, on the reverse strand, counting down.
TATATTCATTTATAGGGCAACTTAAAGTGAGAAAACAAACACACATACAAGAAATATTACACTATTCAAGGTTAATGATACATTTAGTGAACCAACACTTACTGTACTGCACTGTGGTTACTCCTTCCCTGGGCACAAACCTCTGAGGTGAAGTTGCATGCTTTGTGAGCGTGCCTGCAGTGTTTTTGATGTTGCAAAGAGCACCCATGGCAGTGCTTCATGCATGTGATGCCAAACTGGATGGCACACCACAGTGTTTGAGCCATCCACAAACTGGCAAATGGTTTCTATGTAAGTGGTGTCCTCTGTACTGTGCTCAGGTTTGTAGTGGTGCTATGGCTTTGGTGCGATCCACTTGGAGCTTGGTCCAGAATAGCAAACCTTGGCAAAGTGACTTAATGTGCCCCTGCACTTGACCACATGCACTTTTGTTTTTTTAAACATTAGAGCTTCGTCAAGAAAAGAAGGCGTGGCTAACAATATTATTTATGAGCTTGAAAAACTTGAAGTGAAGAACTAGAGAAGTATGTTTATAATAATAATAATGCATAGTACTTATATAGCGCTTTTCAATATACCTAAAGATGCTTTACATTCATTCACTCCACAGTCACACGCTGGTGGTGGGTAGTCACATCTGCAACCACAGCTGCCCTGAGGCAGACTGAAACTCTCAAATCCTCACCAAACATTCTCACATATCATACACCTCCATCAGACACTGGAGGCATGTAGGGTTTAATCTCTTGCCCAAGGACACAACAACTGTATGACCTGTGGAGAGAGTGGAAATTGATCCATCAACTTTCAACTCTCAACTTTTCTTTCAGGTTATAGGACGACTGCTTTACCACTGAGCCACTGATGTGTAGTGTATTAGTTTGATTGGTTTAAACAGTGACTGTTTGATCTAATTCAGCTTGTAATGGTGTTTAATGTTAAAAAAAAAAATTATATGTTGTCCTGCAGTAATCCCTGTTTTTGAAAAATGTTTTGGTAATCTTATTGCATATTTTTTTCTGTATTACAATGGCAATATAGCTTTATTTTTTATATCCTAATTAACTAATCTTTATACCTCATGTATACATTAATTATGTTGAGTTTGATAAATATCGAGTTCAATAGTGCAATACGTTACCAGTCCCAGTTGTGGAGGCACTGGTACAGCTGTCTTTTTAAAATGTCTATTAATCTCCATTTTTGTATTGACTGTTTTTATCCATGCTATTGGAGTAGGAGTCCATAATGAAGTTAAATTGATGAAATGAAAATCCTGTAACATGAAACCTGTTATGCCCCAAGCATGGACCTAATACAAGTCTATCAGTAATACAAAGTGTTTTATCATTTTTACAGTCTTAGCGTTTGTGGACGTCCTATTACATGAATGGATTGTCTCTGCTCAGTCAAGTCCACTGCAGTAGTTTGGAGTGTGACAGTCCCACACATGTGTTCACATGTCTGTCCTTTATGACAGTGAGCCAAAAAAACACATGGGCGTTTGAAGGGGACTGAGTAAATATTTTTTATTTGTGAACTTTTGAGTCCCCATCTCTCCCTGTGACTCATCCAAGGTCCTGGCTGTCCTGGCATAAGTACCTCTCTGTCTCTTTCCCACTCACTCTGTTTTTGTGTTGTTTCATTGCCACCTGCTATTTGGAGACAAGGGCTTGACAGATTTCATATATCTACCTTTTCCATTTCCTTCAGATGCTGCTGCAGCGAACCCTCAACTGTACAAACAACAAAATTGCTGCTGCTTCCTTTGCACTGGCCTCTATTTGGACCATACAGACGGAAAACTAATGCGCAGTGGAGTGGTTCTATAGTGTCTTTAAGCATTATGAGCTCTAAAAGTAATATCATATCTTACTTTCTCCTTTAGGGTTATGATCAGGACAAAGTGTCATGTACTGTATATTGTGTCCTGTTACAGTTTTGCTTATTCACATGCATTTTTTGCCTATAATCGGGTCTATAATGAGTCACAGAGGGGAAATGCATTGGCTTGCTTCTCCACTGTGTGTGCATATACTTGATTGCTTGGCTTGGTTGGCAGCCACTTCTGTATTTCTGTCTAATTTGCCATTGTGAATACTATTAAGTGTCCTAAGTTTGTTTAGCTCTCCAGCTCCCTGCTGCGCTAGCATTACTGCAACCACCGCTCGGGCAATAAGCAATCACAGAGAGAAAGCGAGCGAAAGAGAGAAATAAACAGACCTAAAGGATCTGGGACTGCGGGAGGGTGTTTTAAATGAGCAGTGCGGCCAGTGATGCTGATGAAGAAGGATGTGGTGAGGAGAGACAAATGCATGGGCCCTAAAGTTTACTTCCAGTCGGAGAGACGGTCCCCTGCGAGGCACCCTGTAGTGGATGCTCTACTGTGGCTGTTCTGAACTCCTGCCAAGCACACTGGCTCTTTTAAGATGCACAGATGGTGTGATATACAGATGGAAACATTACTTAGATAAGAAGAAACAAGGAAAAACAATATGCAAAACGATAGTTCTTTGTGTATTCAATGTGCAGTGTTGCATATGTCTGGTATACTGAGGCTGGGAAAGTTGTTGTATCTTTAGACCATAGGACTATTTGCTTGTCTGCTTTATCTGTAAAAAAAATACTGTCACTTTCCCACATCCCAGGTTTCGTAGTGCTTCTTTGTGCTCCATTACACAGTGAAAGGTCGACAGAAATAGCTGGCATTGACTTAACAAAACATTAACCACAGGCGTCAAGTGCAATGACTCCACACAGAAAACACCAACCATTAGCAGCAATAAAAATATTTGTTTTTAATTAGTTTTATCACAATACAGGGTTGATAATTTTATAGCAGTCATAGAGCTGATTGGTAATACTATAAATAACAACAACTAAAACAAATTGTTTGCAAACTGTCAAAAAGAATGCTGTATTGTAATTAAAAGATTCATGCACAGCTAAACAAGCAAACACAAAAAAGTAATTGATTAGATTTACCCAATGCACACATTTCACAAAACGCCCTCAAAATAACTTGTCCACCCTAACATTCTTATTTTGGAGCTCCTTTAAAACTTATGCATACAGTACTATACTGCTGTATACTGTATATCCAGATGCTGCAATCAAAAGTTTGATTTGAATCCTCCTACCTGCTCTCTCCTCATGAATCCACCGAGTCTCGGAGAAGAAGCGAATGGAGAGAGCGTAGATGGAGACAGCTTGTTCCCCCTGCTTCATGATGTATTCACAACCAGAACATGTTGTTTTGAGATCCACATGGCAGATTCTTGTTAGGCTTTCTCTTGAATAATCATTGTTATGTGGGGCTCCTGGCGGCTGTCTGAGGGGCCGCAGGGGCGCGCCCAGTGAGGCTCGGGGCCCCGGCTGAGGGGCTGAGGGTGCTGTTTGACTGCTGCGTGTGTCTATCAGGAGATTTGTGTGGCTGCTCGGGGCATCGAGTGGAGACAGTGTCAGGGCGATACCCTTGACGCTGATGTGATGGAGTAGACAGCTGCGACCCGCTCCTTTCTTTACTATCACCCATCGTTTTCCCCAGTGTTTTCTCCACCCACTCCCCCCTTACACAACAGCTCCCCAGGAGTGAGCCATCACTTAAAATAGTGTTGGTTATTATACCTTAAGCACATCCTAGTAATTTATGCGTGATTGCCTGGCAATCTCAGGCAATTCATCATCCTCTTTCCTATCTTTCTTTTTTTAATCTGTTGGTGTCTTGTTCCTCTGGACTTTAATCTATAGGGCTATTAAGAATGCCTGTGTAATAATGGCTCAGCGCAGGTGACAGTGTGACATTGGCGCTGTCATTGCCACATTGGTTTGGTTCCTGAATGACTGTTCACAGTTAAGAAGGGCACACTGGCTTTTGTAGAAAGCCTGTTGAAGAAGTTAAAGCGCTGACGCCGATGGCTGTTTGTCTAGAGAGCCTTATAATGCAGTTTGTCTTTACAGGAGCCAGGCCACACTAACCTTACGGTACAGTGACTCTACTCTATAGCATCTAACAACCTTTTAATGGTTCTAGGCATGGTTCCTATTTAAGATTAATTCTTCTTTTGGACCCATTAATAAGACACACTCCACTATATAACTTTGACTGATGGGGCAGGTTTACCATCTCGACTGGACACATATCTGTCTAGATCAACACAAATTTTCACACATCAAATTTTATCTAACTTATTTTGGGGATTTAAAATGTTGATCTGGCACCACTCAGTTAAAGTGGCAAAAACAGCACATCTTCATAAGGTAGCTTGAAATGGCTGAGTAATGTCTTATATCCCTGATGTTGTGTTTTTGCATGCCTCTGTTTAAGAGGGTTTCACACTGCTGCTCTGGTATGTGCAGCGATAGACATAGGTGTTAGCAAACTGACCCTTTTGTTGTAGAGTTATCCATCTGCAACTTCAAGCCACGGCTAATGGATACCGACCTTGGTCCATGTTCTCAGTCCGCTCCATTCAGCATCTATCAAGTGGGGGATGTATCTTGATTTACCCCCCTGTCCCTGCTGGTTCCACTTCCTGCTGGATGCTTGGAGCGCCAAGCACAGTGCATCTAAGCCGTCTCTTGCCATTGTAATCTGTCCAGCACACGGCGGAGGCTAAATTAAGAAGTGAACAGCCTGGATGGAAGGAGAAAACAGAAGGCATTGGCTCTGCAGACAATCAAATAGACAAAGAGGTCACAGATACTGACCCTAACCTAGCTTTTTTATTATCTGGGCTTGTGTAATTGCTTTGATTTCATGCCATTTATCCACAAAGGCCTGCATCGCCGCTAAATGACGTCAGTCCAGAAAAAAAAAGAGACTTACTCATTAATAATTTATAATTACATCAATCATCATGAATCATTTTGGTTGAAAATATCAGGATTTAAAAAATGTATGTGTTCCTCCAAATATGGAGGTAAAATACCCACAATTTTCTTTCCCATTTAGCTTGTTTTAGTATTTCTCAATCTCTCTTTTTGCAAGTGCTTTGAGGCTGAAATTCCTCACCTTTTTTTTCTGTAAATCAAATTTCTTGTTCGCTTCTTGTGTGCTGACACAGATGGTTAGGGTTATGTTAAGAACACCCAGATGGTATTCAGTAATGTATGACTCATGTTTCAGAAGATATGTTACTGTACAGAGCGGCATCTTCCACTTTGCCTCAAGTGACAGAGCAGAACGATGTACAAAGTCAAACAGCACACTTTGTTGTAAAACTTTTTTGCTCTTTTTGTTTAATTTGGTGCTGGTGTCTTACAGTTTAATACAGAAACTAATTTTTCTCATGGGTCTGAAGAAAAACCTTTCTGGCAGTGGTCTAATCTACCTAAGACACCCTGTTGATTTCTTATTTAATTGTCAGTACAGTGTACAGTCCCACTTTGTCTAAGTCCAAAGCCACGTGGGTGCATTTTGGGATTGCTCCTCCAAACATTGCACTGACACTCACAGCAGCAGTCAGAGCATTGATTTCCCATTGGTCGATGGCAGTTAAGTTTACACAAAGAAAAGCAAAAGGTAAAATGCCCACTTCTTTCTTTTTTCCTATCCTATTCCTGCAGTCATGCCAATTTTAACTTTGCTTTAAGTAAATTAAGTTTTTAAGCAAAAATAGTTTGATTTTCCAATGATCTCCACCAAAACTTTTGACAAATTATAGTGTTAGAGTGGATTTGTTGTTTCAAATTGTCATTTTTTTGTGAGACCTTAATTCTGTTAGACTTAGCACAGTTAATTTTCCATAAAGATATAGACAACAAAAATGCTTGTGGCATAACATTTATGTTGTTTGGTTAAGTTATCCAAACTTAGTTTATGTTACTTAAACATTAACCTAATGTATCTTAGTTTGTGTTGCTTATATAAGTTAATCCCAACTTAACTTAGTTTATGTTGCTTATACAAGTTAACCTAACTTAACTTAGTTTATGTTACTTATACAAGTTAACCTAACTTAACTTAGTTTATGTTACTTAAACAAGTTAACCTAACTTAACTTAGTTTATGTTACTTATACAAGTTAACCTAACTTAATTTAGTGTATGTTACTTATACAAGTTAACCTAACTTAGTTTATGTTACTTATACAAGTTAACCTAACTTAACTTAGTTTATGTTACTTATACAAGTTAACCTAACTTAATTTAGTGTATGTTACTTATACAAGTTAACCTAACTTAGTTTATGTTACTTATACAAGTTAACCTAACTTAGTTTATGTTACTTATACAAGTTAACCTAACTTAGTTTATGTTACCTCTTAATTTAAATCTACCCCATTACATTAAAGATGTAAGATTTATCCAAATCATTATTTAATTTTAATTATTTTCCTGGTAAATTTGAGGCACATTTTGTTACATGTTGAAGTGGTTAGTGGTTATTGTTTTGAATGATGTTGATGAATTCATCATTTTAATATGTTTCAGCACAAAATTGACGATCCCACTGTTTTATCAAAAAGCATGTTCATAGTATTTCAAAATGAAAATGTGTTTTATTGTTAAGTTTTTTACATCTGTAAAACTTTGAATATAGGTCAGTAAATAGCAGTATTAGCAAGGAGTCGCTTAAATGTAGGCTATTAATGTGGATTTAATTTATGTATTTGACAAATGCTGCTTTACCAGTGAGATATTTAAAATGGGGCAGAATTGCTAAAACGGTTGAGAAGCAATAATGAAAAATCCCTTGTACAAACATAATGCCAAAAGGGTAAAGTTGGGTCATTATTCATTTGGCATCTTGTAATGTGAGCTTGGGTCCAAACATAAACTTTGTGAAAAACAGTTATAGATTAAACTCACATTGAAACTTATGGCACCTTGTTGTGACCTGTATCATTTTATGGGATGTAGCATTTAAAAAAACACTAAACCAGTCTCTGAATTTTTTATTGATTGTGTAATTCATCCAAACCCTTGAGGCTTGTTTCTATTGATTTCAGTTGAGTCTGTATATGTTTGGAGATTACATCAAGCCTCTATTTGCAGAAATGCATCTTCAGTGCTCTATATTTCACCATTCAGAAAACATTACCATTTGTATTTTGCTTGATGTCTGTCTTTGAGATCCTATGCAAACCTTAGCTAACATTTGATTAATGTTTGCAGCGAGTCAACTCAAGCTACACAACAAATTTATTTGGTCACCTAAATTGACTGAAATGCTGAGACCAGAGGGCTGGAGTGTTACACTGCTGGGATTTGACTTTATTGTTTGTGTTGTTGCTTGAAGAGTGCAGAGCATGTGTCGCTCAAAGACAAAAGAATAGTGTATCATTGGCGTAGTCTCCTCACATGGATGTCCAAGCCTGCTGGTCATGCCATCCAGCTCCATGCTCCCATAACAACTCGGTGTGACATTTTCTTTCATGTATTACTTGCCATCTTGTCTCTTCCACAGCCTTTCATCAAACTTTCCCTTTTTCTCTATATCCTCTAGAGGTCTGTGTATCACTTGGAGGGGTTGTGCCTGTTCTAAACACGACGATGTGCACACAGTGAATGAGTGAGTGTGTACAGCTTTGGGGAGAAATTGCATGAGGAATTTTTAATCTCTGCTGGCCTTAGTGTAGTGTAACCACTTCATCTCTGTACTGAATATATACTTACACAAAATGTAGTTGATTTGGGTTCTTGTCGCTACCTAATTCAAGCTTATTTTTCAGTCTCCAGAAAGTCCGTTTGTGCAAAGGTTCTTCTCATTGTCTTATTGTATCCATGGTAATTCACTGTTTTATTTTTGCTGCTTCATTTCCACTGGAGTGGTACAGTATAGGTCCAGTCAGTGTAAGATTTTATTACAAAAAGTCCAAAATATCTTCAAAAGTGTACCGTACTGCACTACTTTGGGGAAGTTTTGGCCTCTGATCCCAGGTGTGTGGTCCACTTGGTTTCTAATGGCACTAAACACTGCAGTCAGCTGATTGGACAATAGATAATCCATACTCAAGCTAAAAAAATGTAATTCTTCCGTTTTTTGTGATGAAATAGTACGGCTCTAGCTTTATGAATTAAAACATTGCATTCACAGTCCATTAAAGACACGTAACTTGTGGCATTAAATAGTGAGTGCCTAAATGATAGTAAATTGACATAACTCTGACATTATAATGTTAAATAAACCAGAAACAGTTTTGCGTTTACTGCAGCAACAACATTCATTTCACTGATTGGCAATTCATCCTAGGTTTTAAAAGTATGCTAACAAATAGCTTATTTAGAAATAAATTGGTTCCACTGGTCTGATGTCACTGTTTACAATTCAGATGCCCTCTTCTGGACCCAGCACAGTGGAAACGCAGGCTTCCTCAGAGTTACCTGTATCAGACTGTGTCGCTTTGAACTGTAGCGCTCTAGTGGAAAAAAAAAGCTTTATATGCTAAGTATGCTGTCCTTGTACTTAGGCTGGAGACGTCCACTAGCATATATTACAACCTGAATTCCTATTTTTTGCAATCAGGAATATTCTAAAATCTAATTTGTTTTGTTAGAATCATTCTGGACAAAATCAAATCCACCGTGCAGAATTCAGTAGTTTGGTGTTTATGTAAAGTATCTTCATAGACTCATCACACCCAATACTTTCTCCTGATACTTTTGGGCTTTGAGTCAAAATGGAGACATGGCTGTAATCACTGAGATGGAAGTACAATGTCAGTCTTTGCATTTCTTGCCCTGGCACAGTCAGCGACATGAACACAGCACCAGTGGAGTGAAGGATCTGCTGTGTCAAAGCTGGAGCCACCCAGTTGCTTCTTCCTCGAATCAATCTCTCTGTTTACAAATGTTCCAACTCTTCCAATGTTATTCATCATCCATCTTTAACCCGCTGCCCATCCTCTGTGACCTGATCTCCTCTTAATCATTCTTTCTAGTTGGACTACAAAGTGGCATAGAGTCATGTCATAGTACTTGAGACCACATTTTTATGGTCTTGAATTTAAATCAAATGCATTTTAGTTGGTTAGGAAAGAAGACAGAGGTGAGAGCCTCAAGGGTGTCTAAAACAGTAAAAGAGAACAGGTGATCTTCAAGAACTGGGTAAAATGTATCCTTAAAAGGTGGACCAGCAAATGTAGTCAAGAAATGTCCGAGGCACTCTGTAGTATTAAAAAATTAAAAGTCCTTTATTGTGACATGGACAAGCCCACTTCGACACTGAACATGTCTTCGTCAGGGCATAAGTGAGACAAGGCACAGCTGTGGCAAGTAAAAGAAATGAGGGTCATGTGATTTGATGAGAGACACATGACTATTCTAGAATAAACACATAGGATGAGTATTCAACAATATCAAAATATCTATGACAAAGTATTAATCACAATCACACTAAAATGTCACATCTGTACATAAACACACACACACACACACACACACACACACACACACACAAATATATATATATATATATATACATATGGGTTTTGACAGGGCTTAAAGGACTCTGGATTTTAACCAGGACCCCTACAATACGGCTGGGATTGGTTAGTGTGCTTTTGACATTAGACGTTTATTCTAATATGGTCTAAGCATTCACAAAGTTTTGTGTCTGAAGACTCTTTACCTACTTAAATAAAGCACAAGTGAATCAGCTTAAAAGCACTTCGGTGAGGCTCTTCATCACTATACAGTAAGTACCTGTACAATTAGCAGCGAAGGCGAGAAATATCAATAGAAAAGCTCGATTGCCGACATTACCAGCAGTACCCAGGGTTGTTATGGGACAAGGAAAAAGCTGCATTAACAAAAACAGCAAGTCTTGCAGAATACTTGTTTTGAACATTTATTCCAAAACTTTATTACTTGCATTTAAGTTTGGAAGGTTAGATTCAACTGCTTTTAAATGTTTTATTCCTATTGACCCATTTTGCCCAAAACAGAAAATGTATACAGTATAATCTAACATGTGTGTGTGACATCAGATTGGAGCGCATCTGTCGGTCTTCACTGGAATATTATGGCTTTACAGGTTTGTTTTGTCCCAACTTTCCTCATTAAAACGCCTTAAATGAATGCCTTTCCTTTAGTCGATCCATAGGGGCAGCCATAGAATTAAGAAAGATTGGTATAACCTCAACGTTATATGATTTTATATGCTTGTGTGCATCGGTCTTAAAAGGCTTTTGAAAATGAAATGAGATTTGTGACAGGTGCTTAAAGACGCTCTGAAGGAGACTCTCTTGACAGTGCTTCTTCACACGGTACCGCTGTCACTGGCACATTTCCACTAATGTGTCACGCAGCTCCAGACTCTTAAGCATATATTTATTCACCTGGATGTGTTTGTTTGCATATTCCTCATTGTCGACTTGCTTATTTTGCTGTCATCGCCCCTTATAATCTGCAGGTTCATGTTGTATTTCTCAGGAGGTGTTGGTTTACTTTTGAATTCCTTGTTTGTTTTCCCCAACGACCTTCTGGAAACGCATACAGGATGATCTTTACTTAATTAAGGACCACACTTATCTCAAAGTGAGTTAGATTCCCCTGAATTTGCGTTTGAATGATACTCCATCCGACTTGGTTATTTTAGGCTTTTACAAAGTTGATTTAATAAGCTGCTGGCTAAAGTTCCTCAGTAAATGCACTTCTCATAATTGACATTTTGATTTGTAGCTTTGATGGATGTGTCTTTAGCACCAGCCAGCCTTATTCCAAATGGCTTTGAATGACTGTGTTGTAGTAATTAATGATCACCACTGAGTGCTGTGATTATTAATACCTTAATAATGGATAGATAATTCTTTCTTTCGAGACATGATATCATGCCGACGGCTTTTCTATTTCACCAAGTGATTTTAATACCACAGAGATATTGACTTTACTATGATTTTTCATCAGGGGAGTTTTTGCTCACTTAAAATTACACCTGGTGCTTACAATGTCCCCAGTGCAAATAAATCTACATTCTGTCATATATATCACCTACTTGGAAGTGCTGTTGACTCCCTGTGCACACATTTGACTTCAGTCAACAAATTAGTTTCCACCTAACTCCCCTCTCATTTCCCATATCCCCCATTGCTAAATCTTAAATCCGTATTTTTCCCCCTCGCTGTCTCCTCTTCCCATCCATTTTCACGCATCAAAAGAGCTTGATGGTTTGACAGGATGGGCCCTAGAAACTTGGTACCCTCCCTCCAGACCTTTCCAAAGTGTCTGCTCCCTCATTGAACTGTTATCTGCCCCATTTCTGGGCTTTTTCCATGGCAACAAGGAGCCAGCATTTGAGAGAAAAGAGTGAGGTCTCAAGTGGAAGCAGCGTCTCGCCTCAGACAGCTGTCTGGCAAAAAAGACAAAGGGAACAAGAGGCAAAAAAAGTGAGGAAAGTTTGGGAAAGTTGTTTTCTTCTTTTAGCATCAAAAACAACCTGGATGCAATGGTTTCTAATGTAACCAGCAGCTCTGTTCATTGGACCCATTCTTTGAGCACAGATATCTTCATAAAACCAATGCTTTGTCATAAAAAAAAAACTATACATTTTTGCCTTCTTCACTTCTTATGGAACGTCAAAGTAAAAATACTGAGTGACAGTCTTCATCCGTGGGACCCCCTCAGTGGAAGTAACCCACATTTCACTCTATTTTAAGCTTAATGTCAGATGCAAGGCCTCTTCCTCCCTTAAAAAAATAAACATATGGCTCTCTACACTCAGTTCCCTGGAAAGCTAGCACTTGATTCAGTCTTACAGCAGAGAGGTGCTCTTCACAGTCCTTAGCCAGGTTCCTCACACGGATATGTTGCAACAAGGGGACTTTAAAGTCGGGTTATGTCTTTCCGTAGGATTACACCACACAATCCCAGAGGTTTTCAACAGTCACACTCTGCCACTCAAAGCCAGACATTTCCGTTTGGCAGCGTTTATTAAAGGAGCTCGAGAGTTTGCGGTGACAAGTGAAGCGTTTTGTGGAAACTGAATGAGGGATAGAGGAGAATACAAGCCGACGAGAGGAATATTTCTTTTTAAAACTTTCTGTCTTAAAGCTTCTTTCCTTATGTAGCCCTTGTCACTCTGTTTTAAAATACAGTCACAAACACAGCCCAGAGATTCGGCGGCCCAAATGACTGACAATGAATAAACAGTCAATGTGTGAGCAGAGATAGCCATGACTTCAGAAGATACCAGATATCAGTGGAAGAGAAGCTAGTGTATGGTCCCAGAGGAAGAGCCCGTCATCATTACTGTGTATTATATAATTCCATTTCACTCCTGTGTAACTTAAAGAAAATCATTATGCTGTTTATTAGAGTCACTAAACTAAAATTCAAAGTGAAAACTATTCAAACAACTATCCAAAAACATAGCCTGGCCGGCCACCATCTTATTTTATTCTATAAATAGAAGTCTCTTAGTCAAGTCTCTGTAGATTACGGTATATTTTTCCAGTCAGTTGCGTATTTATCAATCTAATTTTTATTTTAGATTAACAATTACAACTGGTGCAGTATGGACATGGCTGTGAGGGGAAGAGATTCTAGACCCATTTTACTTGGATATTTTAATGGATATTTGTGGCATGCAATAACAATATCCCTTAATGTTTTTAAATGATTGTAAAAAAAAAGGACTGTCAGACATTTTTACAAAGTGAGCTCTGTAATTTGTCTGATGTAGGAAAAAAAAACAATTTGATCATTAAAATGAATAATGTTTTACAATCTACTTTTTAACCCTAACCCATACCTAAGACTTACTAAAATTGGCCTACCTTAATCAGAAGAACATATATATGGGTCAAGTTTTAAAAGTGGAGCAAACCCCTATTTCTTTCGCTCCAAAAACAGCGGCCTATAGCATATTTAGTCCACAACTGTGCTGTGAGTCCTGTGGAAACAATAGCCATTCTTTTTCCTGAACATGGATCTATACCTCAAAATCCATTTAATGTTTTGAACAATGGGCTCACTGTTAACTCTTAAGAAATAGCACCATCAATCATTGTGCAGGAATAAGATAACAATGCGGGAAAATAAAATGGCAGAATTTTTTCCTCGGCCCACAGTGAAATCCACCTTGTCCGCCGAGTAAGAAACACGGATCACGGATCTCTACTGCAAAGGGCTTCTCCTGTCATCGGTACTGATTTATCTATTCTTTCTGTCACTCCCAGCACATCAGCAAAAAGGTTGGTATAAGACTATAGATCCAGTTCATGACTCTCCATCACTTATGACAAGTACACACTGTAATCTATTTTAAACAGCAGGGTATGATGCTGATGATGCATGGCACGAAAGGCTACATAATATTCGCAATTATGAGTGTTCATATTGACAACAATTTTCTTCATTTAAGTAGCAGCAAAAATAAAAAAAATTAAATCTCTTGATAATATATAATACTTACTAACTGATTTTTGTTTAAATGAGCTAAATTGAATCATTGTTATTCCTAATAAAGTGTGTTGGGTCTGCAGTTATCTTGCTCGAGACACAATGAAGAACATATATCCTGGAATAAGTCATGCGTCAAAATCTTCCATTGTGTATCGATCGGGGGAAGTCACACATCACTTTTAGTCGAGCAGACAGTGGAAGCTGCTCTGAACAATGTCAGATATTGTCTGGAGCCTTACTGGGGTGGAACCACACAGTCACATTTGGTTAATATACTTAACATACAGCTCTAATACACCCTGCTTATGTGACAGTAAACAAATACATCATGTAATGAAAATTGGCATCAACTTGGCACCCACATTTTCACATCCAAGTCATTTAGAGGAGGGTTTCTCAGCTTCCAAGACAAAAAATACTTTGGAACAAAAGCAAAAAATGTGATAGCTGTGATGAAAGAGCATTTAAAGTTAAACATTTCCTTACACATGCTTTAGAGAGTATAGTGCCACATGTTTGTAACCTCCCATTAGCTACCCAAAAAGGCTGCTAACATAGGAAAATATGTTATTTTAATGTGTGGTGTGGTTCTGAATACATTTATCTTCACATGGAGGGCATTTGTGTGAATAGATTTCCATTGTGTAAAGAATACTCAGTATAAAATTCAGCATTACACACCTTTAAGAACAATTTTTATTGACACAATATAACATGTCAGAATAACACATCGTGTACTATATAAAGTCTCCGAGCTAGACTATGGATGTGACTATGGTCATTAAGACGCCCAGCTCTACTTTTACCACATTCCATTTTTCTCACTGTAAACATATCACAATAAAAACTCTCTATTATTCATACATTAAGATTTTGATATAATTGCTAAGCTCAACCTTTTGGAGAAATGTGGTCTCTTGCTCTCTAAACTGCCTGAACTGTGTACCTGCCCCTCCCTGTTTCCCATCACCAGCCCTTCATCCTTGGGCTCTAGTGGCAGTCAGCCTGTTCATTCCAGAGCATTCTTTAGAGATATCTGTGGCCTTTCTTCTCACTCCCATTCCCCATTGCAACAATTTCAATCTGTCGGCCGGTTTGAAGGGGTTGCCAGGTGCTGTTGGCTCAACCATATGCCCGGTGACACTCTGTCTTGGGGATGGGGTGAGTGGGGAAGGGTGCTTAAAGATGAGGCTATCTGGAGGAGCCTCTGAGAACTACTTTCCCTCAAACTCTTGGCTGACATGTAGATGAAAAAAACACTTAACTCTGTCCCAAATTTTTCTTTGCGCTAGCCCTGAGCAAAGCTCAAATATGTGGATGGCAGAGATTTCTTTGGTCTGGTCCCTAGGGTTTGGAAAAACAGATCCCGTTTGAGTGAGCCAGTTGGCTTTGTGTGGCGCACTGACCGCATCGCCATCTTGGACTGGGAGTCTGTCATTCAGTCACAGTCTGATGGTCAGTGGTCAGCCGCAAGTTCATCCTCTTCTGGTGTCTTCGTCTGATTGTTTCTGTCCCTGCCAGACACGTCTCTCAACCCAGAAACCTCAGCTTGTGCCTGAAACCCTCTTCTTTCTCTGTTACCGATTCAGGGCTGTGATTTTGCACTGAACCGGTCACAGCTGCTCCTTTGCCTTCAGGTGAGGCCTGTGAGCGCAGAGATAGTTCTGCCTGCACAATGACACACTAAACTGAGCTGCACTGAATTATGGCCACTCAACAAAAGAGAAGCTGAAATGTTCTCTTTATTTTTATCTTCAAACTCTGTGTCTAATAGAGGTGGGACAATATATTGTTATGTGCATGTACTGTTTTTTTTATATAATTGTCAGTTGTTATTATCACAATAAGTAACATAATCATATAATATCCTTTTTTTCATTTTGACTTCTCTGGGGCTTTTGATCAAACAAATGAGAATAACGTGAACTGAAAACAAATAGCTTTGAGAAAAGAAGAAACTTTGAGGATATTGATTTGATCCATTTGAGGAATGCATTATTTATGCTTGTTGCAATTATATATATATTTTTGGGTATTTTTACTCAAAATTATGATTGTTATATTCTTGTTGTAGTCCTAAAAAACTAATTGATTCCCTTTCAAGTGATTTTGTAGTTTTCCTACTTCTTTAACTCCTCACCCTTTTGTCATTTCAGAGGTCTTGGCAGCACGCCTGTGTCCTGAAGTTACCATTGGCCCGGCTTGTATTGTGACAGTCTTTTAATGTGAGGAAGAGTAGCCCTCATCACCCGTCACCTCGGCGAGATGAAAGAGCCGAAAGCGGCGGCGCTCTGCAGCTGGACAGTGCTCAGCTGATGCAGGAAGTGTTTGACAGAAGTGGCAGGTACTTGACCTTCTCTACATTTCTCTTTTCTTCCCTCACTTTTTTGTTGGTGTCAGTGCTTCACCACAGGCCGACCACTCTGCTCCCTCCGCACGTGCCACCATTGGCCTGCTGGGTGTTGTCACAGAGATAACAGTCCCACTCCCTGTGTGCTCTATACAGCTGATTTATTCACACTGTTTTTTAATAAAGACTAGTTTTTGTTGTTGCAGGAAGGAGCCTTGAGGTGTTAGTGATCTCACAGTGTGCAACATCAACATTTTTAATGGAGGGATAGTAGGAGAGCTACAAGTGTTTTATAATTTTCATGTTCTTTACTTTTCATTGCCCCACTTTGTCCTTTAACCAATCAGTTCAACAAATGCTATAATGCGGTGATGCCAGAATCTTTAAAAGCTTTTTTTGGTCAAAATAAAAGAGACAAAAGATTTTTTTTCTAGTTGTATAATCTATTATTTCGGTTTGAAAGGCTGTATCAGGGACGTTGAAAAGTGGGGATGTGAATTATTAAAGACCTTGTGACCACAAATTATAAAGGCACTCAACATGGAAGGCCTTTTCAGGAAAGTTTGAAGGCATTTGAAAAATGTGCTTTGACCAGTGTGATTGCTGAGGCTACTTGTGACAAACACACGCCACCAGACCTTTGAACAGTTTCTCTCCAAAAGCCATTCAGGCTTTAAATCAAACACATTATAAGCTTTTTTTTTTCATTTGCATAATTTGCTATTCTTTCTCTGCATCCATCCACACGACCACATTTATGAGGAAGACAGCATCACCACTGCAGACCATTTAGAAGTCATATATGGTGAACATATACTGTGCTTCCTTACTGTATCCCGAGCCCAGCATGTCTGGCCACTGAAAACAGTTGAATTTTTCACAACCTTGATGCACATTTCCATTTCTCCAGCAGACAGTGTCCCATGTATTCATCTCTCCTAACAATGGTGAAATGTCAGCATACTTTCAGGCAGCTCTAAATTAAACATTCATCCCCTCTGAGTATACAACGATAGAGGCTGTTCGTCCACGCTGCCCCCTCCCACATGTACCACATTTCTTTCTCTTTTCACACAGACTTTGACCAAATAAAACACTTTCTTTCACCAGATGGTAAGGGCCACACCAGATATCATTTTTAATAATTTTAGTTTACAAAATGTGCGAAATGACAATTCTTTTGGCTCATATACAGTAGCATCTCAAACGTCCCAGGACTCAATCGCCAAGAAAGTTAAGTCTGGAGATAGGGATATTTTATTAATGGGAACTATTAATATTCCATCGCAGTGGGACTATGGTGTGTTTCTTTTTGCAGAAGCATAATGAATAACTGAGCGGCTCCTTGGTACCCGATTCCCCGACATGAATATTCAGATGCTGGTGGTGTATCATGGGAGTGGTGAGAGCCTCTTCTCTACCGCGCAGTGGATCACACCCGAGCATTTTGTCTCACCTCTGTGTGACTAAGACTGAGAGCACACCAGTCTCTGAGAACTCCCGTTACTATATTATGTTTTCAGCGTTGCACAGGACAAGCACAATTAACATTTCCAGTCCAAAAATACATACAATGTGTACATTAGGCCTGTGTACAGTTTTCCCTTGTTTTATTAGACAGTAATTTATTAGCTTTCACTCTAGTGGAGGTAGGTTACAAAACCAAGGACTTTTATAAGATCTCAATCACTTCTATTGTGCTGTTGTCTTGTGTTTTGAACTAATATAAAATCTATTAGTTCAGCAAATGATATGATATGAATGCAATATAGTTGTTGGTGTTGCAATGACAATATGTTATTTTTATTTTAGCTTCTTAAACAGACAGTAGCCTAACTGTTTTTTTCTAGTTGAGAAAAAGGATTTAAACCCCAAATAGTATATTGTTAAAACAAGCATTTGTGAATAAAACAGGCTTTTTGATGCCATTTACTGTTTATTATAGAGGATTTTACAGTCCTCTACTTGGGAAATCAATGCTTCAATTACATGCTCAAAAAAGGAGCCCTTCATTGGTCGACATCGGCTTGTCATATGACATTCCATAAAGGTTAATAGAAAAGAAAACCTAAAAGGCCATCTTCCCGATTTTCAGGAGAAATGTGGATGATATAGTAGGAGCTTGGGACTATATTTCCACAATAGTCCAAAACTACAGATCTGCTGTGTTCTGCCTCTAAAGCCCTTCTTTCTCTTTGTTTAAGCTAAATTTGTAGGCAGGAGGTAGCTGCGTCGGTCACAAGATAGCACATATACCACCATCTTGATCACCACCATGCCTGCGCCACCAAAAGATACGGCCCAGAAATAGTATATTCAGTCTTTTAACAAAGCAAAACACCACAAAAATGGAGACAACTGCCGTGCAGACGCTAAAGTTACAGCTAATCTAACTAAGCTAACACTAACCTCTAAACGTCAATTTGGTGTAATGTTTCGGTTTTACCTTTTTAATAAAAGAAAAGCAGTAGAGGTTCCTAGGCTGTTTTTGGTTGAGAGTGGAGTCTGAAAAATATACGGCAAAAAAAAAAAAAAAAAAAATATATATATATATATATATATATATATATATATATATATATATATATATATATATATATATATGTTATAGGATAATACGTTTTTGGTAAGTCAAACAAACATAAATTGTATAATCATCAGGTAATGAATACCAAAACAAACAAAGTTCAAAGCATGTTCTGTGTGGATCAGAGGGGAATCCTCAGGGACTTCTACGCCTAACTTGTCAGTATTTAAATGTTATCCTTATATTGCATATCATATTTTGTATATTTTATTTTACATTTAGCCTACTTTTCATTTGTTAATCAAATTATTATACTGTATTTTTTATGACCATTAGGCCTCTGTTGAAATTGCTTCAGCCATGAAAGGGTTAGTTGTCCAACCATATTAAGTGGTTTTGTGGAGACAGAATAGTTAAAAGCTGCTCTTACTGGTTTGGCCAAAATGATTCCAGTGCAACTGTGTTTATGTAAGAACTAACAGGGGACTTAACCATTCAGAGTTTGATTAACTGACAGTCACAATCAGATGCCTTGGACTCATAGTACGACCCTCCTGAAACCCAGTGGAAAGAAGGTTTTTCTTTTTTCTTTTTTCTGGACAGTGGAACTGGACACTGTCCAGGGTGTACCCCGCCTCAGGCCCAAAGCTGCTGGGATAGGCTCCAGTCACCCGCGACCCCTAACGAGACAAAGCGGTAGAAAATGAATGAATAATTATTTTTTTATGATTATTCAAGTATTGTGGTTGAAAGAATCATGTTTTTTTAACACATTATTTATTTTTTATCAGCTGTATTTTGTAAAGGACTTCGGGTCTTGTTTGATACAGAATGTAATGATGTAATGTTATGATAATTAATTTCATTTTCATATGGATTTCTTTTAAAAACTTTCAGGAATGTTCAGGAACATAAAAGCAGATAAACACAGACAAGCATCTTCCAACAATAACCATTTCAACAAGAATTTAATCTTGACAGAACGCCCAAGAAAGTTTTGAATACTAATATAAACTCTTTGCACACTGAATTTTATTTATTTTTTATTTATGTCACATCATATACAGCAGCATAAATAAACCATAAAGCACATAATTCTGAATCTCCCTGGACAGTAGTAAAATCCTTAGCCCTCTGCTTCCTAATGTAATAAAAATGGGGTTAGTTATTCCTGATGTCCACCACAAAGGACATTAAACAAATGTCTTTTGAAAGGGTTAAAAATATTGTGCCTTTAAAAAAAATCTTATTAAGTTAAAGTCAAGACTTTTTTGGCCACATGGGGGCTACATCGAGTTTGTAGTTTTTCAGTACTTTAGCCTTTGCAACATGGCTAAAGTTTATTTATTTTTTGAAGTGCCATATAGAGCTATAATGAGGGCTATATGCTCATAGGAAAGCATGTTACTTTTCCCTCAAAAATATAATTTTTTCTTATGTTCATAGACAACGTGCCTTCTCCTGATACTTCTCCAGAGGATCATGCTTCCCAGAGGTTAGTTCACCACCAGGATAACTTGTAAAGCTTCTGTCACACTGCTAATATTTGCTGTTGTATAAGATTACTACATGTCACTGTGCGTCTTGGATCAGCTACGACCTGTCTTGATGCCTGGCTGTCACACTGTGCTTTTAAAGAAGACGAAGACATTGAAGGCTACGATTCAACTTTGTTCAAATACAGGCAGCATCAACAAGTTCCAAATTGAATAACATTCAAAAGCGCAATAGTCTTTGTAAAAAGAGATAGACTAGGTTTCAGTGTTGCAAAAAGAGCTTAAGGGTATGTTAGCCATCTAACAGTGATACTACACTGTGGTTATGACAGGATTTGGTGCAATTGTTCTAAATCTCTCAATTATAGACATTTTTTGGTCATAACTAATTAGTCACTAGATGCCGCTGGGCTAGAATTGCATTAATCCAAGTGAAGAAATGAGTGGAATACATGGAGTCCGGAGGATAGTGCACGTTGGGAAAATGTGGGAGATAGCATTGCAGTAGTACCTTGGGACTGATGCCTATAGATCTGATGCTTGGCTCTCAATACCAGCCTCCAGAGATCCGATTGATGGATTACTGTTGTGTGGCTTTGTGCAGGTTTTTTAATTGATTGATTAATTGTGGGCCCTGCGCTGAGATGTGATCGATTATGAGTAGTCAGCAGTGGGTCAGAGTTGGCCTATCAAAGCCCTCACAATCAGAGGTGGTATGGTCACTCTTTTATCCCACAATCCCCTGTTTCATGTGTGTTGTATGTTGTCCTGGCCCCGGCTGCCTCTGCAGAGCTCCATCTGTAGTCCAATGGCTCATGTACAGTGTTGCCTGGAGCTCTGTATGTCCTGTTCTTGCCAGGAGAGAGTTCAGTAATGTCTGGTCCATAGTATTGAGCAGATACAACAAAGGCTTCTTTATAAACCTCAAAGACTTATCTCCCATAAAGCCTGCACGAGGAAATAGAAACAGTTCAAACATAAAAAGGAGCGGAACAATGGCAGGGAAAGAAGAGAGTACATGTGACAGTGAGGAGTGGAAAAAAAATAAAAAAAATGTGACCCCACTGTGAAATACTGCTCAGAAATGAACATGAATGAAGAGACAGATCCAATGGACATGTGGTGAAAGAGAGGAATCAATTTGATAACTCAAAAGAGAGAATGGGCAGATGATTAAACACAGTGACAAACAGAAAATCAGTCCCTGGGCTAAAAATATACAGCAGTCTCTGTTTTTGGACAATGTGTAATTTGACCAAGACACAATGCATCACAGTCAAGTCTCTAAAATATGTCTCAGATCTGCTACTTTCTGCATATTTGACAAATGAACAGATGAATAAACAACTGTATATTATAGAAAAGCAGCTGAATGAATACTAGAACTATACCTTGGAGACATTTAATTTTAGTTTGCCCTACATTTGTCTTCAAGGGCAAAAGTTTGTTAGCTGTTAACAGCTTTTCTGATGCACTCTTCTAAGTGGCTGTGTGCTCTGTAACAATAATCCAGAGGCTGCTGTAAACAATGCACCAAACCACAAAGCTGCGTGTCTTGTTAAACAAATGGAAAGTCTCTGTTCTGAAAAGCTTTCACTTTATAGCACATCTGACCTGTCAACAATGATTTTAAATGGCCTCTGCACAGCCACGAATACAGTTACTAAGCATTTAAATAAATAAAATCTATTGGTGGAAGCACTATAAAAGCTGTCTCTTCTGCCTTTTTATCATATTTGTGATAAGAATCCCTTCAGTCCGGATGGAGCAGAGGATCAGGAGGTTCAAACCTCGCACATGTTTAGTGCCTTGTCCTTTCCTTTCCAAAGAGACCAGGGTGACGTGCCTGAATGGGCTGAGAATAAAAATCATTGCCACACACACTTTACTAAGTGTGGTGCATGTGACATTAAATCATAAAAGGTTTTATTATCAATCAACATGTAACAAGTGCAAGGCAACAAAATGCAATGTAGAATCTAACCAATACAGTAGTTTGTGCTGGATGAGACCAGTAACTATGGATGTAATTAGCTTTGGATATAATTTATAGTAATATTAATAAACTGTGGATAGATACAGTGAGCAATATAAAGTCTGAGTGGATCATAGAAATAGTTAAGGTATTGTAAGCTACATTTACATTAACAGTGCAAGGTTAAATATGCAGTGCAATATTCATGTCTAACATTTATAGTCTTTCTCTTTAGGATTGCTTCATCAGTATGTTTTTCACTAAACTATGAGCAAAAGTATGTTTCTGAAATATTTTTAGACTTGTTGGGATACTAACTACAGTCAACAGTTCCCTCTCTACAATGTCAATTTACACTGTTTCTAGCATTGATTATAACAGTCTGTTAATGACTGTATTATGCTGCTAATAAAAATCATTCAAACTTTCAAACATTGATGACGATTTATATGGTTTTATATGGTTTCCTCTAAACATAACCATTTCATTCACCCTTAATGCTTGAACTTAAGTCTCAGCGGTCAGAAGTGAACTCCAGTGTCTAGAAGGCAGCACCTATGAAAAGCTTACACATTACCAGTAAATAAAATATATATTTTGTGCATATTTTCAAATGTCAATTTCCAATGTAAGTATTTGCATACATCTGGAATTTTGGCACAGAATCACACACACACACATATATAAACTTTGTCCTTCACCCTCCTGGTGGTCTCATCCTTCGAGCTCGGGTCCTCTACCAGAGGCCTGGGAGCTTGAGGGTTCTGCGCAGTATCTTTGCTGTTCCTAGTACTGCACTTTTCTGGACCGAGATGTCTGGTGTTCTTCCAGGAATCTGCTGTAGCCACTCTTCCAGTTTGGGGGTCACTGCCCGAGTGCTCCGATGACCACGGGCACCACTGTCGCCTTCACCTTCCAAGTCTTTTCTAGCTCTTCTCTGAGCCCTTGGTATTTCTCTAGTTTCTCATGTTCCTTTTTCCTGATGTTGCAATCACTTGGTATTGCCACATCAACCACAACGGCTTTCCTCTGCTGTTTGTCCACCACCACGATGTCTGGTTGGTTCGCCATTACCATTCTGTCAGTCTGAATCTGGAAGTCCCACAGGATCTTGGCTCGGTCATTCTCTACCACCTTTGGAGGTGTTTCCCACTTTGACCTTGGGGTTTCCAGTCCGTACTCCGTGCAGATGTTCCTGTACACTATGCCAGCCACTTGGTTATGGCGTTCCATGTATGCTTTCCTGCCAGCATCTTACACCCTGCAGTTAAGTGTTGGATTGTCTCAGGGGCCTGTTTGCACAGCCTACACCTTGGGTCTTGTCTGGTGTGGTAGATCTGGGCCTCTATTGCTCTGGTGCTCAGGGCTTGTTCCTGTGCAGCCATGATGAGTGCCTCTGTGCTGTCCTTCAGTCCGGCCCGTTCTAGCCATTGGTAGGATTTCTTGATATCAGCCACTTCAGTTATGTTCGGTGGTACATTCCATGTAGGGTTTGTCCTCCCATGATGGTCCCTCCTCCAGCTCCTCTTCCGCTGCTCCCCATTGCCTGAGACATTCACTAAGCACGTCATCTGTCGGGGCCTTATCTTTGATGTACTTGTGGATCTTGGATGTTTCATCCTGGATAGTGGCTCTCACACTCACTAGTCCACGGCCGCCTTCCTTACGGCTAGCGTACAGTCTCAGGGTGCTGGATTTGGGATGGAACCCTCCATGCATGGTGAGGAGCTTTCGTGTCTTAACGTCTGTGGTCTGTATCTCTTCCTTTGGCCACCTTATTATTCCTGCAGGGTATCTGATCACTGGCAGGGCGTAGCTGTTTATTGCCCGTGCCTTGTTCTTGCCATTGAGCTGACTTCTTAGGACTTGCCTTACTCGTTGGAGGTATTTGGCAGTTGCTGTTTTCCTTGTTACCTCTTCAAGGTTGCCATTTGCCTGTGGTATTCCAAGGTACTTGTAACCATCCTCAATGTCTGCTATTGTTCCTTCTGGTAGTGAGACCCCTTCTGTGTGGACTACCTTCCCTCTCTTTGTCACCATTCGACTACACTTCTCAAGCCCGAATGACATCCCAATGTCAGAGCTGTAGATCCTGGTGGTGTGGATCAGTGAGTCAATGTCCCGTTCGCTCTTAGCGTATAGCTTGATGTCATCCATGTAGAGGAGGTGACTGATGGTGGCCCCATTCCTGAGTCGGTATCCATAGCCAGTCTTGTTGATTATTTGGCTGAGGGGTTCAGACCTATGCAGAACAGCAGTGGGGACAGAGCATCTCCTTGGTATATGCCACATTTGATGGATACTTGTGCAAGTGGCTTGCCATTGGTCTCAAGGGTGGTTTTCCATAGCCTCATCGAGTTTGCAATGAAGTGTCTTAGAGTCCTGTTGATGTTGTACATCTCCAAGCATTCAGTGATCCATGTGTGTGGCATTGAGTCATATGCTTTCTTGTAATCAATCCAGGCAGTGCACAGGTTGGTGTGTCGGGTTCTGCAGTCTTGGGTGACTGTTCTGTCAACCAGGAGTTGGTGTTTGGCTCCTCTGGTTTCTTTCCCGATGCCCTTCAGTGCTTTGCTCATGTATTGATCCATGTGCCCACTTATCTTAGCCGCGATGATGCCTGACATGAGCTTCCATGTTGTGGAGAGACAGGTTATTGGCCGATAGTTGGATGGGACTGTACCCTTTGTGGGATCCTTCAAGATCAGGATTGTACGCCCTTCGGTAAGCCATTCAGGGTGCGTCCCATCCCTTAGCAGCTGGTTCATTTGTGCTGCAAGGCGCTCGTGGAGTGCAGTGAACTTCTTTAGCCAGTAGGTGTGGATCCTGTCAGGGCCCGGTGCTGTCCAGTTTTTCATACCTGAGACTCTTTCTTGGACGTCTGCCGCTGTGATGGTAACTGGATTCTGTTCAGGGAGGTTGCTGTGGTCCTCTCTCAGAGCCACCAGCCACTGTGCATCGCTGTTGTGTGATGCCTCCCTCTCCCATATATTTTTCCAGTATTGTTCAGTTTCCAGCCTTGGTGGGTCGGCTCTGCTGTTATTATTACCCTGCCACTGAGCGTACACTTTCGCAGGTTGAGTTGCGAACAGCCGGTTTATTCTTCTGGCTTCATTCTCTCTTGTGTACCTCTTTAGGCGGCTGGCCAAGGCTTGGAGCCTTTGTTTGGCAGTTTCAAGTGCTTCAGGTATTGGCATCTGGTTGTACCTATTGGGTACTTGTTTTCTCATTGCACCTTTCTTGGCCTCTGTCAGTTGGCTCACTTCTCTCCGTGCCTTCTTGATTTTAGCCTCCAGCCTTTGTTTCCATGGTGGGTATTGTTTATCATGGTTCCCATGGTTGCTCTTATAGCCAAGCATCTCAAGGATCACTGCTGCTGAGGTGTATATCAGCTCATTGGTTTCAGTGATGGTTGCGGTAGAGATCGCACTCAATGCTGCATTCACATCTTCTAGGAGACTTTCTGATGGTACTTCACTTAGCCGTTGTAGTTGGCGTCGGGTTGCCTTTCATTCATCCTCGCCATGATCTTGTCTTTCAGGTCAGTCGCTGCCTCGTTCAGCGTTATTGCACTTATTGGGGCTTCGTGCCCAATCTCTGGTTGGGGAGCCCTTGTTGGCTCCCCTCTGACCTCTCGTCCTGGCTCCCCCTTGCCGTAGCATTTGTGTTGTATCTCGTCAATCTCAAGTTGTGATAGCAGTTGCCGCTTGTGGATGTTGGAACACTGAGCTACTAGGTGCTTCGATGTAAGCGTGGACTGTGGGTTTCGAAGTAACCATTCATCCCACATCCTCTTCATGTAACCCCTCTGACTAGGGTTACTGGAGTAGTAGCATTCCAACAGAGCCTTGTTATCGCATCTCGTCCATCTCCGTGCTGTTCCTGTTCCTGTTCTTGTTCTTGTTCCTGTTCCAGTAGCCCATTTGTCATCAAGTTGCTCTGGTTCCCCAACACCTGACGCAGACCTTGTTTGGCCGGTCGCCGTCTGATCCGGCTTCTCATAGCATTTATTGTCTCTCATCATTTTTATGAGGTAGGCAGTAGCGTGAAGGGTCTTGCCTAAGGACCCCCACTGGATAGCACCCCGAGGGGGATTCGAACCCGGGTCCCCCGTGTGAAAAGCCCTGTCCTTACCAGCTGAGCTATCCAGCTGCATTATATTTTAAATACCATTATAACATTAGTCCTTTTGCGTTATAATAACAAACATAATAATATAATGTTTGTTATAATAACAACATTTTTTCTACTTCTTCTTCTTATTTTAAAAGTGTTACTAGATTACTCAAAGTGTCTACAACAACAACTTCAAGAAGACTATTGGCTTTTGTGTTTTGGTTCACTTTTTGTACCATGGAGCAGAAGGTGCATCATGCTTTTGGCTTTGTCCAACCTGTAGGTTTCCTTTGGGCCCTAGAAGTATCACAACAAATGCCACTAACACTTCCTGCTTCCATTAGAGAGGGAAAGGGAAGGATTACTGCCAGGGCCAGGGCTAATGACTGTTATGGCCACAGAAAGCCGATTTTGTGAAACCGTGGCTGGGAGGCGTGAAGCCAAATCTCCTACTAAGACCTCGAGTGAGCGGCCTTAATAAAAGAGGCACACAGCCAGTTTTGCATTCTTCAGTAATGTAGGAATGTAGAAAATATTTGGTATGAATGTGCTATTCTTGTTCACATTACTAAATTATAAGACATAAACCACTGAAAATTATAGCACAAGGAGGGGGTTGAGAAAACGATTTAGCTTTTTAGTTAGAATGCCTTGCAATTGTCAAAACATCTGATAAAAGTGATATATTTTAATGGTTAATGAAGCCCCGCCCCGAGTCATTCAAGTTTTTCCGTATGGTTTGAGGTTTTAAATGAAAGCTTTCCCCTTAACTGGGACATAATCAGTGAGCTCAAGAACATGTGATGGGAAGTGGGGTTTTGCACATGAAAAGGCTTTTTGTGGCATGTTACGGAGCAATGCGCAGTGTGAAACACAGCATCGAATGTAATGAGGCGCATCCCCACCGCCGCCGCTGTGCCATACGTTGGCATTCCATGCAACGCCATCCGGAGACACTTCAGCTCGGTGACATTTAGGAATATCTGATCTGAGGAATTTCTTATCGTTTAGCACTCCCTCCATCTTCCCTTTCCTCAGACATGTCCTCCCCTGCTCCCTCTCCTGTCTAACTAACATGCACACACACACATGGCTGAGAATTGATTTGGCTAGTGCAGAGTGTACAGGGGCAAGCGAGAGCACTCATGGACAGGTTTGTACAATTGATCTCTGGAGGGCTTGAGATGCACAGCCCGGTGTCGTTGTCTTTCCTGCATCGTTCCCTCACACTCTTTTGTTTCCTCCGGCTGGATATGCAGTTGCTGGATTAGAGTGGGGAAAAAAGGAGGACAGAGCCTGCTGGTAGAGTGGCTCATTGTGGAGAAAAGGCTCTGTCATCCCTAAAGAGAATGTCTGCTTTACTTATAAACTCCTAGATGTTTGTGTGCACAGCTGAGTAGGATTTTCTACAGTAACCATTCCTTGTGAGAGACAAAGATACTCTATATTTAATTGCATAGTACACAGGATTTTTTGGCAAATGTTCCTATTTTGGGGCTTTTAAACTAACTCTAGCCATCTTTCATATTTTTGTTGAATATAAAAAGTGAAGTGGAAAAAACATTCTCTATTTCCATAGCAACTTGCCCAATTTAGCAGTTAATTAATGGTTGTGCTAATATTTGGACACAGACGTATTTTATCTTTACCTTCTACCTAGTTCACAAACCAAAACTAAAATCCATCTTGTACAGCTCCAGAACAAAGCTATATAATTTTACCCAATATCAGGTTCTGAAGTGGCAGTTATAACAAAACTGCATTGGCTTGGAGATTGGATTTAATACCAATAAAATTTCTTTCTACGTACATTATACCATCATAACGTATTACATCAAAACAGTGACAAAAAAAGTAGCACAAAAGTAATAATAAAGTTCAATTAACAAATAGAAGATGTTGTCTGTGAAGTGGAAAATATTTTGTTATTACTCATTACAAAAATGTCACATGTCATAATGTCATATTTTAAACATACCGCTTCTCAGATGAATATAACTCACAATAGAAAAACTGTATATCACAAGTGTGAGGTGTCTTTTATGGCCATCTGATGTCTGGCTGCATTTTCACTGAAATCCTTGTATATTTGTGAAGGAGGGAAAGTCTGGCGAAGGATTAGGAAGAACAGCAAACTGCCAAAATGTGCACAGCCTGTCAGAGTTTGGAAAAGAAAGAGACAGGAGAGGGAAAGAATGTCAAGAAGGAGACTGCAAATGAGGCTTGTTTCAATAAGAGGATCGATGGGGATGCAGGGAAAGATGTTGTGTGCATCAATGATAAGCGTCCATACAAACACAGGAGGATAGATTATAGTAGGACATATGTGTGTGTTGGGAGTGGACACTGAGAGAGAATTGCTTAAGAAAAATAGCATAACATTGTTTTTAGTTTTTGGAAACAGTTAACTGTGTAAACAACTGGAAAAAAATATATATATTTTTTATTCCTTTCAAATAATACTTACTGTTACTGTTGGCTGTATAAAAAATGCTGCTTTCAGACATGAAATAACTGAAGAAAATGCAAATTTTTCCTCACAAGTGTGGTTGTCCTTCAAACGGAGGGTAGGCGGTTCGATTCCCATTCTCCCCACTGTTCATACTGTCGTTGTGTCCTTGGGCAAGACACTTAACTCACCTTGCCTCGTATGAATTTTTAAGAATGCTGAGAAACCTCACTGCACAAGTTAAGGAAAGCTACTCAGAAACAATACCTCTTACTATGACAGATTTCTTTGACTTTCTTCATAACTAACCTTAGATTGAAATGAAAGCCCTCCTCATTAGAAAGTGAGCTACTGTTTTTAGTCACAAACACAAACACATGAGTAACCTTCTACACATACTTCACATACAAAATATTTCAGACAACTGAGTAAAAGGTTGGACACAAGCAGCAACAAATCTGTACAAAAAGTAATTTAGCTGTAAGGGCCGCCATGGTGAAACAATGACTTAACAGCATGGATGTCTGTTTTGCAGGAGGGATAATGACAAAGAAATTACTTAAACAAGGACTGATTGTGAATAAAATATAACTTTGGGTTTAAAGGAGAATGATCTCATGACTCTTCTTCATAAGTTTTTGTTCACTATACTTATACTTTGTACTTTATACTTGAATTTCAGGTTTACATACAGCTCCTTTAAGCCACACTGGGGATCACTCATGCCTAGTCCTTGTCCCTGGGCTCTGTAATTATTTTAGGCTGATGCCCTTTGTGTTATTCAGATCCCAGGCCCGGGCCTTGTGTGGGAAGATGTGATTGTTGGGGACAGCCCTTCAGCAGTTGTCCATGTCACTGGGCCTTGTGGGGGTGCACTTTTCAACATAGGACCCATCACTGGCTGCACAGTCCACAGCAACAACTTCTACTCCGCTCTCTATTTATGATAACCTTCATTTTCAAAGCCTATTATTTATTTACATTCCTTAGAGTGGGATGAACCTGGTGCGGCGGCCTACTTTATATGTGGCTCTTGAAGTGAAGGTGAAATAATCGGGATATTCAGCATTTTTCACTGAATCCAGTGTGTGTGTCTTTCAAAAACCTTTTCAAAAGCCCTGGATTATGAGAGGCTTTTCAACTCATTTTGTCAATAACCTTTGAAGAGAAATCTAAGAATGGCTCACAGTAGACCAAAGAAGTCTTGTTTCTGATACCCACAGTGTAGTAGCCATACACATTTTTAAATAAGCTTTAAAGAAATTATTAGAATTATTATAAAATATTAAAATAGAAAATATTATAAAGAATAATTTTTTGTGAGATTGCAACTTGGTAGGCTCTCGAAGGGTTTTTATTCAATTCTCTATCACATGCTGTATGTATAGTCAGTATCTAGTATCATATTTATATACATGTACATTTAATATATCAATAAATTAATCATCATCAGACAACAAGAACACTGACAAATGTGTGTATGCTGGAAATTGAGCCAGTGAAAAAAATGCACAAAAATCTCAAATTTAAAATGCCCTGGCCCTGTTACAAAGAAAATGTATTTCATTAAATATACCACCATACACTATATACCTTGATGTATCATGTGGATGTATGAGCAATTGGATTTATATTGATTTACATTTCAGAGCTATGTTTATTTCAAAGTGTTTTAGTTTGCCTTGTCTTCTTTTGATCTGGCCCTTTAACATTTATTCTTAGTTGTATTAGATTGTATAGAGAATGACATATATTAGGGGCGCAGTGGCTCAGTTGTAAAGCAGTCGTCCTGTAACCAGTAGGTTGACGGTTTGATTCCATTCTCTCCCCACAGATCATATTGTTGTTGTGTCCTTGGGCAAGACACTTAACCCTCCTTGCCTTCAGTGGTGTTCCAGCTGTCACACTGGTGAATGGAACCTTAATGTAAGGTGCTTTGAATGAAAGCGTCAACTGTAAATGTAACACTGGTGATTGGCAGCTTCATGTAAGTCGCTTTGGATAAAAGCGTCTGCTAAATGAATAAATGTAAATGTAAATGTAAATGAATGGGGAGTGGAAGCATGATGTAAAGCGCTTTGGATGCCCGAGAAGGGTGCAGAAAAGCGCTATATAAATGCATGTAATTTACCATATATTAGTCTAGAATATACATTCATCCTTGCATTTTTATTTATTTTTATTTTTATAAAAGTAGGACTTTTTCAAATAGCTGTCACTTCATTTTTATCAGCAGTTTGTACATTGTTGTGTTTACGCTGACAGTGAGACAGATTAGCCATCACTGTGACAAATGTATTTTATTTCAAAGATGATGCTTGTAGGTGTGGATTGGCTCAGAACCTGCCATAATAAGTTATGAAAACGATGTAAAATGTCACTGGATCGTTACAGTGTCTAATTCTGGGGGTGGGGTCTTTATGACTTATAGCTGTAAAAGTACAGTGAAACTTTTTTTCTGCATTGCTTGTGGGATAATGCAAATCCTAATTAATGCTTTGAACTGTATGATCTAGTTTCAGCTACAAACAAGCAGCTGATCTCTTCTGACTTGTGCTAATGCTTGTGCATAGAGAATTTATTTACCTTTGCCAAGGAGGTTATGTTTTGTTTACCTTCTAATGTTTGTCTGTCTGTCAGCGGGATTTGAGGAAGTGTAGGGCATGGGCCAAGGACGTTAGATTAGGTTTTGGAGCTGGTCCAGGCCGATGCGCAGTTTTCTTCAGTTTTTCTTGTACAATTTTATAAAATGTACCAACAACAATAAACAAATGGCTCTAAAGAGAAGTGTTTTAGACAGTAGTTGTCCAATTTAAAGTCAGGAGTAACAGGATTTTGAGCATCCTTACC
Organism: Neodontobutis hainanensis; assembly: GCA_024349245.1. Taxonomy (NCBI): domain Eukaryota; kingdom Metazoa; phylum Chordata; class Actinopteri; order Gobiiformes; family Odontobutidae; genus Neodontobutis; species Neodontobutis hainanensis. The sequence goes on along the minus strand of JALDNG010000086.1, from coordinate 1,397,063 downwards.
TCAACGTTAACTATACTTTCAAGTTCAGCATGGAAGTGAAAAATGTTGTCATAAAGATATTTGATGTGTCTACCGAGGGATCTGAAATGGAATGTGAGGAAAAGAGTATAGTGTGCTTTCAATAAAAAGTTAAATTTGTCATATTGATGAATTATAGTAACAAAGATCTGAGTTGTAATTGAACCCACAGGAAAGAGTTCTTCTGTTTATGATAAAACTAATTCTTTGATCTCATCCAAACTTGTGCTGAATTGAAAGAAACTACAATCAACAAACTAAACAAAGAAAGTGGAAGAAATAAAGTCAGAGTAAGAACTTGAAGCTTCTTGAAACCATCACCAGAAATGCAAAGACCCAACATATCCTCCTTTTAACAAGCACCTGGCAACAGGTGACAGTAACAACCCACATTTCATGTTTAGTAAACTTCTTTAGACCCAGGCACAAGGAGAGTGGCCATCTGTCTGGACCGGCTGGGATAAATGAAAAGAAAGGCAGTGTGCTTTTAGCAGATACAGCTAACTCTGGACTGAGACACATACAGAACTGCTGTGGCCCCTACATGGGACAGAGTTTCGGCTTGAGACAGCCCAGTTAAACTGTGGCTTAGAGGTCTAAAGAAATGCTTGAGGTTTTGAAGCTGGGTGAAGTGAGTGAAGAGCATTTTCTCTCAATTTCTGTGCTGCCAGTTATCATAATACTTAAGTTTCCAAGAAAAAAGAAAAAGACACAATAAAGAAAAATAAAAAGAAGTTGTGTATGTCTACTCAAAAGTGTCTCTTCTCTGTATCAACTAATTGATTTTTTAAACTGGGTTTTTACTGATGTGAGGCCCTTGTTGCAAACTACACCAGCCTCCGAACAACACAATTTGTCATGGTAACGTTTGTCGAGTGAAGATGGAGAGAGCAATCGCCTCTTTTTCAAGTGTTCCAACCCAAAGGCCCGCTCCTCTCCATCTACTGTCCACACTGGGGCTCTCGAGCATGTTGTTCACACGCCTCACATCCATCTTCTTTTTATCCCAAATTACTGGCTGTCTTTGATTCTCACTTGCCGTGTAAATGAAGTGTGTGTGAGGGGCTGGGAAGTGGCTGACTTGATGGAGCTTATTAGAGGTGTTGCATGGATAAACACCAGAGACAACAACATACAGGGGGGACGATGGTGACGTCTCTCTCCACAGTGGCAGCATAACCTTGAGAAGATGAAAACGAAATAGTTGGAGAGCGATCCAAATGAGATGGAGGATGTTGAGTTGTCACAAATGTAGCGCTGGTGTCACTTTAGTTTATCTCCATGGCTGCATCTGGCTGACCATAGCGCAGCTGAGTGAAACTCCATGTTTACAAAGGGATGGGAGCTCTCTAGCCTGTATCCTTTGCCTTGGCTGTCTTCGAGTCCTCCATTTAGGAAGAGAGAAAGCACATTTATAAATCATGGAAATCCCATTTCCTGGGCCTATTTAGGTAAAATACCCACATGAGCCAGCTCATTCTGCTGTTCTCTTTGGGATTTGCCATTCTGCACATCCCATTTTATACTTTAGAGCTATAGTTCTTTTATTTCCATTTTAAGCAAAGGAATGTTTGTGCCTCCAGATTCACATTGTTTTAGATACCAGCACGGAGCCAAGAAGAAGAAGAAGAAGAAATTTTGTAAGTAACTCAAAGAACAAACTTAGATGAAAAAGTAAATAAAGAAATAAAATTAACAAAATAAACTAACAATAATAAAAAAGATAAAATAACACATGTACAGCATCAACTGTTTTACAGTTAATAAACAAGTGAGAAAAGGTGTGTTTTGAGTCAACTTTTGAAATTATTGTTTTTGTTTATTTTTTTTTATACTGTCTGGAAGTGAGTTTTATTTTCTGGATCATAATGAGCGAATGCAACTTTACCAACTTTGGACTGAACACGAGGTACGTCAAGGAGACCAGCTGCTGAGGAACAGAGTGCTCTTGTTGGCTCGTATGGAGTCAGTAGAGCGTTGATGTAGAGAGGAGTGTGCCATTAAGACTGTTTGAGGAGTTTTGAATTGAAAGACATTGACAAAAATATTGTTTATTGAGACTATTGACTTGTCTCTCATAAGTCTGAAACTTGCGAGCCTCAAACTGAAATGTTAATGTCTTGAATCTTTGCTCAGGAGAATCTATAGTCTGTTAACAAAATAACAAAATAACGTAATTTTATACAAACTAAAGAATTCTTCTCTTTCTTCTTTCTGTTGAAGTCACACATGGTCTCTTATCAACAATTAAATGTAAGAAAAAACTTGGCAAAATTCTGGACCCAATCAAAGCCCATATGGGCTTACACAGGTGGGAAACTGCGGACAAACCCACTTGGGACCCATTTTTGAACCCAAATGGGGCCCATGTGGAAATGCTGGCTGGGAAGTAAGAAAGTGAGCCAAAATACTCATGAGTTTACTCTTTATGGGATTCTCCTAATGTGCATTTTCCATATTAAACATCAAAAGCCAGTTCCCTTGGTTATTTTATTTTGAAATGATTGTTTACACGTAATAGTGCACGCCATTTTCTATTCATGCATTTTAGCATAGGCTATGTCTCATTACAAATACTGACTGATGCTCCGGTTTGACAGGGGATCCTTTCTGGAGCAGTATGTCAACCCTGTTCAATCCATTAAGAAGGATCTGTCTGTGTGTATCACTTAAACTACTTTATGACCTCTTTAAAAACAATAACACAGCATAAATACATAAATATGTCCACAGCAATATGTAAAAATTAAATATTTTGTAAGTACAAAGCTCTCAGGTGAACTTTCTTTAAGCCGAGGTGATATTGGATCAGGGAGGAGGAGGAGAAGGAGGAGGAGGCGTTTGGTGCTTGTACAGAAGGTATTATACACACCCTGGTACACTGCATGCTAGAGGAAACACACTGAGCCTACGAGCTGGCTTTATTAGATCCGGGCATAAAGCGATGTCAGTTACAGCTGGCATGCAGACTTTATGTAATCACACAGCCTGGGACCGTCGAGCAGCTGCACACACACCACACACACATCCAAACTTATATTGTCTTAAAACTTGTCAAATTATGAAGATCTGAACATTACTGCGCGATCGTGCAGCTGTCATAACTCTTACTGTTAACAACCGACCATGTTCACACACATTTTAAAATTGTGTTGTTGACTAAAAACAAACTCTGTCTATACATGTGTTTTTGAAATTACGTTGCATAGTTCCTAAGCCTATTAACAACTTAAATTTATAATGATTTTTTTTACATCCATCCATCCATCCATCTTCTACCGCTTATCCGGGGCCGGGTCGCGGGGGCAGCAGTCTAAGCAGAGAAGCCCAGACTTCCCTCTCCCCAGACACTTCCTCCAGCTCTTCCGGGGGGATACCGAGGCGTTCCCAGGCCAGCCGAGAGACATAGTCCCTCCAGCGTGTCCTAGGTCTTCCCCGAGGTCTCCTCCCGGTGGGACATGCCCGGAACACCTCCCTAGGGAGGCGTCCGGGAGGCATCCGAAACAGATGCCCGAGCCACCTCAGCTGGCTCCTCTCGATGTGAAGGAGCAGCGGCTCTACTTTGAGCTCCTCCCGAGTGACCGAGCTCCTCACCCTATCTCTAAGGGAGCGCCCGCCACTCTGCGGAGAAAGCTCATTTCGCCGCCTGTATCCGGGATCTTGTTCTTTCGGTCATGACCCAAAGCTCATGACCATAGGTGAGAGTAGGAACGTAGATCGACTGGTAAATCGAGAGCTTTGCCTTACAGCTCAGCTCCTTCTTCACCACGACAGACCGGTACATCGACCGCATTACTGCAGAAGCTGCACCGATCCGCCTGTCGATCTCACGCTCCTTCCTTCCCTCACTCGTGAACAATACCCCGAGATACTTAAACTCCTCCACTTGAGGCAGGAGCTCTCCACCAACCTGGAGGGCAAGCCACCCTTTTCCGACTGAGAACCATGGTCTCAGACTTGGAGGTGCTGATCCTCATCCCAGCCGCTTCACACTCGGCTGCAAACCGCCCCAGTGAACATTGAAGGTCCTGGCTTGATGGAGCCAACAGGACAACATCATCTGCAAAAAGCAGAGATGAAATCCTGTGGTCCCCAAACCAGACTCCTCCGGCCCCTGGCTGCGCCTAGAAATCCTGTCCATAAAGATAATGAACAGGACCGGTGACAAAGGGCAGCCCTGCCGGAGTCCAACATTCACCGGGAACAGGTCTGACTTACTGCCGGCAATGCGAACCAAGCTCCTGCTCGGTCGTACAGGGACCGGACAGCCCTTAGCAAAGGGCCCCGGACTCCATACTCCCAGAGCACCCCCACAGGGCACCGCGAGGACACAGTCGAATGCCTTCTCCAGATCCACAAAGCACATGTGGACTGGTTGGGCAAACTCCCATAATCCCTCCAGCACCCTGGAGAGGGTATAGAGCTGGTCCAGTGTTCCACGACCGGGACGAAACCGCATTGTTCCTCCTGGATCTGAGGTTCGACTATCGGCCGCATTCTCCTCTCCAGTACCCTGGCATAGACTTTCCCGGGAGGCTGAGGAGTGTGATCCTCTGTAGTTGGAACACACCCTCCGGTCCCCCTTCTTAAAAGGGGGACCACCACCCACGGTCTGCCAGTCCAGAGGTACTGTCCCCAAACGCCACACTATGTTGCAGAGGCGTGTCAGCCAAGACAGCCCCACAACATCCAGATACTTGAGGTACTCAGGGCGTATCTCATCCACCCCCGGTGCCTTGCCACCGAGGAGCTTCCCAACTACCTCAGTGACTTCAGCCTGAGTGATGGACGAGTCCACCTCTGAGCCCTCGGCCTCTGCTTCCTCAGTGGAAGACATGACGGTGGGGTTGAGGAGATCCTCAAGGTATTCCTTCCATCGTCCAACAATATCCCCAGTTGAGGTCAGCAGATTCCCACCTCCACTGTAAACAGTGTTGGCAGGGCACTGCTTCCCCTTCCTGAGGCGCCGGACTGTTTGCCAGAATTTCTTCGAGGCCGACCGATAGTCTTTTCCATGGCCTCACCGAACTCCTCCCAGACCCGAGTTTTGCCTCCACAACCACCCGTGCTGCAGCTCGCTTGGCCTGCCGGTACCTATCAGCTGCCTCAGGAGTCCCACAAGCCAACCAGGCTCGATAGGTCTCCTTCTTCAGCTTGACGGCCTCCCTTACTTCCGGTGTCCACCACCGGGTTCGGGATTGCCGCCACGACAGGCACCGGAGACTTTGCGGCCACAGCTTCGAGTGGCTGCGTCGACAATGGAGGTGGAGAACATGGTCCACTCGGACTCAATGTCTCCAGTCTCCTCGGAATCTGGTCGAAGCTCTGTCGGAGGTGGGAGTTGAAGATCTCTCTGACAGGGGACTCGGCCAAACGTTCCCAACAGACCCTCACAGTACGCTTTGGGTCTGCCAAGTCTGTCCGACCTTCTCCCCGCCATCGGATCCAACTCACCACCAGGTGGTGATCAGTTGACAGCTCGCCCCTCTCTTCACCCGAGTGTCCAAGACATACGGTCGGAGGTCAGATGAGACAACTACAAAGTCGATCATCGACCTCCGGCCTAGGGTGTCCTGGTGCCACGTGCACTGATGGACACCCTTATGCTTGAACATGGTGTTCGTTATGGACAAACTGTTGCTAGCACAGAAGTCCAATAACAGAACACCACTGGTTCAGATCAGGGGCCGTTCCTCCCAATCACGCCCCTCCAGGTGTCACTGTCGCTACCCACGTGAGCGTTGAAGTCCCCCAGTAGAACGATGGAGTCCCCGGTTGGAGCACTTTCCAGCACCCCTCCCAGAGACTCCAAGAAGGCCGGGTACTCTGCACTGCCATTTGGCCCGTAAGCACAAACAATAGTGAGAGACCTATCCCCAACCCGAAGGCGCAGGGAAGCGACCCTCTCGCTCACCGGGTGAACTCCAACACATAGCGGCTGAGCCGGGGGGCAATAAGCAAACCCACACCAGCCCGCCGCCTCTCACCGCAGGCAACTCCAGAATAGTGGAGAGTCCAGCCTCTCTCGAGGATTTGGGTTCCAGAGCCCAAGCTGTGCGTGGAGGTGAGCCCGACTATCTCTAGTCGGTATCTCTCAACCTCCCGCACAAGCTCAGGCTCCTTACCCGCCAGGAGGTGACATTCCATGTCCCTAGAGCCAGATTCTGTGTCCGGGATTGGGCCGCCGAGGCTCCTGCCTTCGACTGCCACCCAATCCACATTGCACCGGCCCCACGGTTCCTCCTGCAGGTGGTGGGCCCACAGGAGGTCGGTCCCACGCCGCTCTTCGGGCTGTGCCCGGCCGGGCCCCGTGGGAAAGACCCGGCCACCAGGCGCCGTGATATGAGCCCCAACCCCGGGCCTGGCTCCAGGGTGGGGCCCGGTTGCGCCATACCGGGCGACGTAACGGTCCTCGATATTAAACTTTCCATAAAGGGTTCTGAACCGCGCTTTGTCTGGCCCGTCACCTAGGACCTGTTTGCCTTGGGAGACCCTACCAGGGGCATATAGCCCCCGACAACATAGCTCCTAGGATCATCCGGGCACTCAAACCCCTCCACCACGATAAGGTGGCGGTTCAAGGAGGATTTTTTTTTTTTTTTTTTTTTTTTACAAAGGAGTCTAATTAATGAATAATAACTGTCGAGTCAAGGGCATTTAAACATCGATTTAAGATGATTAATGGTCTTTGTGAAAATTGTGGGGAGTTGGTGGGTGTTCAAAAATGATAAAAAGTGTTGGCAGATTGATAACGTCAATTGATTTTTATCCAAACAACACTTCCATGGCTTGATGAGTTTTCCATTAAGTGAAGAGCACAAACATATGTCTCATAGTGAAGACTGGTTGACTTGACTTTTCTGTTTTGGAGGAAGTGTAAACAGCACCTCTGGAGTCAGTGGAGCGTGATGCATTAGAGCAACACGACACAAACACTACAACACCCTGCTCTGCAAATGTCAGTCTCGTCCAATTAAATGCTTGAGTGATGCCATTGCCCACAAGGGAATCCCAACAATAAAGTTCTGAGTTTTGTTATCTGCCGCTTTTTCAGAGACATTTGCTGTTTGCACATGGCCCTATGGTGCGTTCAGTGACAGTGAGTTGAAACGTTACAGTACAGCACTTTCATGTTGCTGTTTGCATGCTGGTTCTATGAGTCCCCTGGGACGTGTTGCTGCTTGTTTTTCATTTGTGAGCAGTTTTGACCACCTACTCGTTGACTATATTTACAGCAATGTCAGTCTGGAGTCTGTACTGTTGACTCCACTTTGATTATGGGTTGTTCCACTCACTGTCATGCACCCACATTATCATCCTCGCCTGCAACACTGAAATTCATCCATGTTATTCAAGAGTCCGGTCACAGATATGAGTCCCAGCAGCTTAATGACAGACCAACGGACATTGCACATTGCACACATAGAGTTAGGGCTTGGGTATGATGGGAAGAATTATTATGAATATTTTAGTTTTGAAAAAGAGAGCCTAAGAAATAATATAGGACAACACAGGTCTACCTTACTTGCACTCAAAGCTTTACTTTAAGTGTCTCATTAAAATATCTGCCCATACAAACATCCAACATGCACTTGCCCTGCTCAGGGACAGGCTAATTGAGATGCTTTTCACAATGTGAACAGGAGAAGAGGGAATGAAATAGCTATTTTATTAATTTTTTTTTACTTTTTGAAGGACCACGTTTCAATTTACAAAAATATTAACAAAGAAGAAAAACTTTACTGTTAATCAAGCCTGTGTTTTTAGGTTCAGCTGTAGGCGGTGTTAGGTTATGTTAAGTATGGGAAAGTAAAGCTTAATGTATGCTATTTACAGTGTTACATTATTTTATATTACAGTGTTCCGTTTCTTTTAGTTATGGCAATAGAAAATATGTTACACTGTGATGCCAAAGAGATTAGGTTTAATTAAAAAGGTGTGATAGGTTAAAAAATTGACTTCCCTCCATAAAATGATTTAGGTCATAATACACTTTTAAAAAGGACAAAATAGTAAAATGGTGTGTAATAAATATGAATTCAGATGACTTTAACAACACTGACTTGTAAATAGTAAATGGTGTGTATTTCAAATTCAGTAAATGTGAGTGGTACTCTTGTGGAAAGAGGCTAGGGTTTGTTTGTGGTTTAAAAGAAGAGACAAATGAGGTCATTATTTTGTAAATAGTTATTTATCTAAATGTAGTAAAGAGACAAAAGCACAAATATAGGCAAAAACATTCTTTTAGATTTCTTACACTGTCAATTTCTTTTTTGCACATTTTTGAAATTTGCCATCTTTTATCCAGTCTGACTCTGTGTTGAATGCCCAACAATTTAAAAGCTGCAACTAACAATTTTCCCATGATCCATCAATCTTTCATCTGTGTTGTCCAAACTATAGCACACTGTGAGGCAAAAAGCCACCTCACCACATCCCAAAGAAACAGAGCAGACTAGAGGCTGTGCTGGATGTATTTGTTATTGAGATTTATACTGAACCTGATAAACAATAGGCTGACATGTACTGTACAGAGGACTTTGTGGCCTCCCACAACTAACACTGTGCTCAAGTCACTTTTTCTGCCCTGTTCTGGAGGTGTTGTTTTCTCATAAGGCAACATGCAATAAGAATAGTCCCTTGTTGCTTAGAGATGAGCTAAACATTTGGATAAATTAGTGCATGGTGTTAGAAGTCTTATAAGATTAATATATATATATATAAATGCTTTTACAGAGTTGTCCAAGTCCATGAGACTTTCTGCAGATATTTACAAGGAAAATGATATCAGACAGACTATGCCATGTGTTTCTTGGCAGGGTGTCAGAGTAAAGAAGAGTTATTGGCTGATGAGGCCCATGCACTCGTGTAAATCCCTCCTTACCCGCCACTGCCATTACCTCTTATTAATTAAGCCAACTTACAAACCTGCTGCTGCTTCTAATTGTGCCAATCTGCCACTCTCATATAACAGTGAGATAAGACTCTGAAGCTAAGCACAGTTTTCACCAGAGAAGTTCTTAATTGGTGAAGTGGAATATAAATAATATTCAGAGTTGCTGTTTGGACCCAAAGGCACATTATGCAGATGCTAGACCCGGCCCTGCCCTTTCCATTGGAGGAGGATACACGTTTCACACTTTTGCTAAACTCATTAGCCAGAGTCCTTTGCACATTGGCATACAGAAACTAGAGCTAGATGTTGAACTATTTCCTCACGACTGTGAATTGAATACTTCAAAATAGGCTCAGACAAAATGGACATGTCTATTGAAGGGTTTTAGCTCTCTAAAAGGAATTTGGTGTTAGTGTTAACATGTTCAAAAGGCAGCTTCTGTGTAGAGCGGCTTTACTCGAAATGTTTGGGAGAGGGGCTCCTCTATGGGTCAGTGGGTAATGAAATGTTCAGGCTTGGACATTCATTCGGGACTTGTGGCGCCTCAGTGCTCTCTGTGCCACATTGTAAGAAGTCACTAGTGGTCATATTTAAGGCTTCAATCTGCTTTCTATTTATAGAGAAATACAGTGACTAGTGTTGTCTGTGCAATGGGGCAACAGTGACACAACATTCACACTCATTTTTCAGACTTTCCTAAAAATACTTGCTAATTGCAGGGCAAAGACCAGACGACAAAAGCTCACTATACAATAAGTTTACCTTCACTGCTTCATTAGAAAAGGCCATATCTAAGCTTAATGGAGTCTTGTGCTTGTTGTTTTGGCATTATCACAACAGCAGGTGTACAGAGCAATAAATAGATGAAAGACTTAATTGCATTATTATAACATAAAAGTGATTGTGTCTTGCTTTGTAAACCAAAAATACTTTGGGCTTATTTATATGTTGGCATAGTTTTAATTTGCATAATGTGTGGGGTCTAGTGTCTAGCTAGTGTCACCACTTACAGAATTTTAGGGTCTATCATATTATGTAAACAAATATGTTAATTGTTAATAAGGTACCTTAGCTTTGGGTAGATATTGAGATTTTTTTTTTTTATAGAAATACATTCCATAGACTGTAAATAATGTAACTGTGCATTTATGTGACTGAAGAAACAACATTGGTCTGACTTAAAGATTAAAAAGCAATGACTTGTACAATAAGCTGAAGTTGACAAATGCAGCGGGGTCCCCCAGGGGTGAAGACTCGTCCGTCAACTGTCTGTGTGCGTGTGAGCCTCAAGCCGTTTAGATCCTCCATCAATTCGCCTCCCTTCAAAGTGTCAAGTCAGTAAAAAGTAGTTTTAGACAATGGACAGTTTACTCACTTGGTGTGTTTAGATTTATCGCCCTAGGAACTTTTATTATATGCACCCTTCAGTTTTTAGACAATTGAGTCTGACAGGAAACTCAAAGCAAACATTGTTTATCAAGTTTACCCATAGAAAGATTGTAACATCAACATTTACTTGGTTAGAATCTCTTTTACTTGGATTTTGTGTAGACTTTCTGTCAGGCACATGTTGTAGCAAAATGGGTACATGTAATATCCTCTTTTCATATAAATATAATTACTGTAACACTGCAGACTTTCTATTCCTTGACAAGAAAATTGTAAACGTACATAGATCAAAAGTTATTTAAACCTATTCAAAGATCATCCTTAAACTCTCACAATAGTGAGGTATTATTATTCCCATTTTTTTCTGGAAGTGTTATGTTTGTAAAAACCTTGAGGTGCAGTTTTTAAACCATGGGTTGCATGCTTACTGAATCAGAAGAGCCTCAGACAAAGGTTTGGATAAATTGTGGGTGACTAAATGAACCGCATTTGTAGTATATTATACATTTATATATTTTTCCACATTACCATCTCAAAATGTACATTGAGCCTTATTAAACCACTAGAGCAGAGGTGGGCAAACTAAGGCCTGGGGGCCACATGCGGCCCATTGGGCTGTTCAATGTGGCCCGCCAAGCATTTGCTAATATTTTATTGATGATTAAACACTGCATATATTTTTCTATTTCCTTCAATTTCTTTGCAGCAATCAGCTGATTCCACTATAGGACATGCTGCAAACGGTAAATACCTTTCCTATAGGCAAAATAAACGTGTTTTTATTGAGCATAAGGGAGTTCCCCATGTTGGCCCGGCCCTCCACAAGAGTTCCATGTTCTAATGTGGCCCTTGGGGAAAAATAATTGCCCATCCCTGCAATAGAGACTTGGACAGAGAGTTGTCACTGAAAGAACTAGCTAACAAACACTATAGAAACTCTATCACTACAAATTAAATGTAGCTACTACATGCTAATAAATGTGTTGATCCCCAAAAATAGCTTTTTGGCAAGCCACACAATTTTGGTTAATTCTAATAAATATTTACAATTCCAGAAATCTTGTGTGATCTCTTATTGGTAGTTTTGTGAGAACATAATACTTCTTCTGTTACATTATAAAATCTGCCATTTAAACTTTTGCGATTGTGACTCAGTTAGAGATGGAGATTTCTGCAGCCCTCTAGTGCAACACCTAACTCTTCAAAGAGTTTTTTATGGTGGCATATAGCTCCTGAAGGCAAGTGTCTTTGGTCAGTCGGCGATGGTAATTAGAGCACGGTTAATTTGAGTAAAACCCATGGCTACTACACTGTGTTCAAAATGATAAATTATATTTAGCAATCAAATCACAAGTTTAATATGTCACATTCTCAGTAATTTTTGATTGACAATTGGATTTATCACACACTTTTTGACAGAGACTCGGTATCTGAATCTGTATGTCAGACAATTTTAATTAAACCCGTGTCATTGGTCTTTACTTGAAGAGGGAGGAGCATCAGCAATAAAGAGGCAGCCATAGAAAAAGGTGAAAACAGATGGGCCAACACTCCTAATGGGAAAGCCTTCAAGTGAGACAGTAATCTGGGCAATATGTCAGACTGTGTCCGTCTATGGGGAGCTTGGCGCTTTCCCAATTAAGAGCAGGAGCAGAGTGCAGCTTAGTCTTTAATTGTTTAACACGCGGTCAAATTGGCATGTAGAGTGACTTGTGTACGCATTTTGTAGATCACTGACTGACATTTAGGCCTCGGACTTCATCAGTCTTGAGTTCAACGTGTGGAAAGAAGGACCAGGTAAAAATGGAAAGCTCCTGTAAGACGAGACGGAGGGATAATAAAGCTGCTATCAATACCGGTTGTTATCAGTCATGAATAATTTTGAAGCAGTCAATTTATCTTCATTACCAGCCTAAACATATCATTCAGAATGAGCATTGACCATATGGACAAATTCAAATAGACTTCATTCACACTAATAGAACACTTCAATCATGGATTATAAGAAGCATTAACAATTACACACCAGTTTCCTGTAGGATTCCACACCATGGTGTTTATGTTGTGTGTAGTGTTAGTGAAGTCACGACTGTTGGAAAGTAGTGACCACCTCAAGTCAATAACATTGTGGGTGTATTATGACCAACACTTTTATGGGCAAAGACAAACTCAAGATTAAGACCAGCATAATATTTTTTTTATATTAATTTCATTGGTTTTGACTAACAAATCAGCAGTGGTCTTATAAAATATCTAAAGATCTCGTGCCTCAGAGGCTCACCTGTTGGACTGAAGTCAAGCGTCAACTCCATGTTTGGGTTTATTTGGTCCATGTCTTCTCCAACCTCTTTATAACTCCGCTCCTGACTCCTCAATACCAACTGTCATGCTTTATTAATAATGAAATGAAAAACCCAGTAGTATATATTAGGGCTGCCCAGTTATAGAAAAATAATCATGATTACAGTAGTTTTGATCATTATTGAAATAACAATTATTTTACAGAATTGCTCATTGACTCACTGAAATATGTTGGAATTATTGAACAAAACCGTGAAATCTCCTTAAAAAAAATAATATTTTCAAACATATAAACAGCTTAGAAAATAAACAGAAATAATAATTCAGATAAATAAGATTAACAATTTAGTGCACTTCCACATTCTCGTTTAAAACATGTGTTGTCATGTGGTGCATGACGCAACTCTGTCGTGTTTCAAATCTTTCACATAATGTGTTTTATAATGTGTTCAGGCCAAAATAACGTGCAAAACACAATGTGACTAAACAATTTTTTTTTTTTTTCAATTTTCTTCAATATTGCTTGAAAATGATGATTCTCTTTTGTGGGTGTAGCCACAGATGTTATATCCATATTTGTTTTTTCTTTACCACTACTGGGTTTCTCATTGTTTGTCCAGCTTAATGAAACCTTGATTTCCCCAACTCCCTTTTTTCTTGCTGCAAAGTGTCTGAGTTGGCCAGTGCCTTGCCAGAAACTACCATTTGGTTGTGTTTGTCGAGAGCTCCCAGCCAACTGAACCAACAAGCCACTGATTAAAATGAAAACTCACTTCTTGGACCTATTTCTGTCTTGTACTTTCTAATGCTATAGACTGTGGGGGCTATGCTTTGTTACATCACAGTACGTCTCTCTCTTAAGAATAACTGTCACGAATATACCTCAATATCTGCTGTGCTGCCACTTGAAAAATAATAAAAATGTAATAATATAGAAGAGTTGTGTGGATTTTGTGAGTGTGTTTGGGGACTTGTGCTGAGTTGCACTTCAGCCAAGATTTAGCTGCAGAAATCCCTTCCTCGTCATTGGTTATGCAACAGAGCAGTGGCTTTCTTCCCCAAGTTAAGTATATAATATCATGTGATCAAAGTAAATGTATTCAATAATGAGCACTTTTTGTGAATAGTTGATTAAAATGTATTGTGCGGCCAAAGTAATGTACACCTGATTAGATATTATTGAATCATTTTAGTTTCTATTCAAGTGAGACTTTTAGAAAGTCTAAAGTGGCCTTTACCAGACTGTAAGAAATTAGTTGGACTTTTAATGTCAGACACTTTTAGCTACATTCTCCCTGCATTAAGACAATCTGTTCTAGGTTGGAAATTGGCTGTGGAGCCCTTTAAAGTGCGTAAAACTTCTCAGAGGTTGACTCATTAGTGACTCAAGACAAGCAAATGTCTATGAATCGGGTGAGTCACTTCTATTTTTAAGTGCGGCCAAACTACCTTGGGGTTTCTATAAACATTCTAGGCTGAAATCAAATAGTTTGGACTTTTTAAATAACCTTTCATACCGTGGGAATCATTGATTGTATTAAAGAGAACTGTGATGTTACCCATTTGGATTTGTAAAGAACAGACCATTAAGCTCCTGTCAGTGTTTTTATCATTGTTCAACTGAGAAACTACAAAGAGAAAACTGACAATCTGACATTAAATAGCACATCTTCTATAAGGGATAGCCTAAGAATTGTCGTTATATTTTACTTTTATATTGTGAACTATTAAGTTTAGGTGCGAAAAAATGTGTTACTTGCAGTTAGTTTTAATTGTGTGACAGAATTAAAGAAAAACTTACTCAAGCAGAAAAATACATTTACAACACAATATTTGATGTCTTTATATTTATCACTATACTTGTTAGTCTGTGCTCTCCTGGAAATGGCATTTTCAAAGTAATAGCACAGTTTTATACAAACTGCAGAAAAAAGCCATCAGAGAATTGCACACAATGTGGGATCTTCTTAAAATCATATACCCTAAAACTTGAAGAACGTATAATATTATATAAAGCTTGAGTCAATCAAATCCTGCATAACATTCAAAAAATGTTTGTTAACCAAGAAGGGGGTTATAATCTAAGGTGAAAATTTAATTTAAAAGTACAGTGTGTTTGTCTCAGCTTTATCACTCGAAGTGGTGAGGCTCTTTGGAACGAGATAAATGATAACATAAAAGGCATAGAAACACTGCTGCTATTTAAAAAAAATTATAGAAGACAAATATCTTAAAAATTAAGTAAAAATTAATAATATATGCAATAAATAAAATTTGTAAAAATATTAATTAAAATAATTTAAATAATATGGTTAAATAATTTGAATGTTTAAAGGAGTAGGCAATGATAAGTCTCAGACACTGGCTACATGTACACGGTTATTTTTTATAAATGCATACTTTTTGTCTCTGTTTACAAAAAATACCCGTGTACATGTAGCAAGGGCCTGGGACTTTGGCTTACACCCTTCCGGTCTACGTAAGCTTTTGTTTAGAATTATTGTAATCTTTTTTTGTGTCTTTTCTCTTTCTTTCTTGCTTGACTGAATAAACAACAACTTAACTTGCATAACTAAATCTAAGGTTAGTCTTTTGTGTCTCTACAAGTGCAAACCTTCTAAAGAACCACTTCTACAACCAGACTGTTCTTAGAATAGCGAAGTGGAGACGTGGTATCTCCGTGGCAACTGAGGTGTTTTAATTCAAACAATCATAATTATGGGATAAATATGTAAAAAAGGATAAATGTAGATTGGACTAGACTGAAATTGTCCAAGACCTTATTGCAACAGGTTTACACACAACAGAACAGACATGTCACGACCATTTATAGGTGCATACTTCATCTCGCTCGGTTATGTCCGAATGTTCGACAATAGAAAGAGTGATGAAAACTCAAAAGTCAAATCCATATTTCCTATTTTTACCAGCCTGTCTCTCTATTAGTTTAGTCACTCAGGTGCTTTCTCAGGATGAGCCTCTTCTACCTCCTGGGTGCTAACCTTATAAAAAGTCCACAGCCTCCCACTTTCTGTAAGTGACAGTAGACAATGCCACGAATAGCTTCATCAGAGCATACTGTAGGGATCTCGCTGGCTGCTCCATGTGCACTGGTCCTTAAAGCATCCCTGAGGCTTACACAACTTTCTCAGCTTCAGCACTAATTTTGTTGCGCCCAACACAACAAAGCAATGTGAATTCTTCACCACAATCTGCTTCATATAACACTGCTTGCTTTGGATTTGTAGCCGCTGGTTTTAAGCATGATCTGTCATACCTAATTAACACCGTGTACACTTTTTTCTGTTCTTCAATTTCTGTTGTTGGATACTTGTTTTGTTAGACACAACATCTGATAACAATTAGGATGTACATTTAATTAAGGCTTGTTAATGCCACAACAGCCTTTCAGGGTTTACCCTTAAGAACTTTTTATGCTACTGCACTGTTCCAAACACACAGCAGTTTAACCGTTCAGTGTGTTGTGTATATTAGATGTGTCAAAAGTTAAATTAGCAAACTCTTGTAAAATCTTTGTGAAGTGTTCCACACATCACCCGTCATAAAGGTGAGAGAGACATGTAGGCAAACAATTAGCTCATGGAATTAGCAGAGTGTGAGGAAGACTGTAAATTAGTCTTCTCAGTGACATGCGTTTCTCTATCACCCAGTTGGATCGAACACACACTGTGAGTTTCAGCACTCATCATGATCACAGACCTTCGTGTGATACTGCAGGGCACAATGGGTGACATCCTTAGTAATCAGCACCTGCTGCCTGCAACAACAGAGGTATATCGGCAGATGACATGTCATGTGATCACACAATGTGTCATGAAGCGTGGGTTTGTTATAGGAGAGAAAGGGAAGGTGTGAGTCTAGACATGAGAGAATGGAGCTCTCAGTTGGAGATGGGGAAACGGTGGCTCTCATGCAGAGTTGGTGCTTCGTGTGAATGGCTAATGATGAACAAAGTCATCCACCATTCCCATATGGGATGGGAAGTCATGGGCGTTAGCTAGCACCCTTCCAGATGCACCAGTGAGAATAGATCCTGTTGGCAAACTGATACCACACCTCCCACTATTGCGTACATTTGGTTATGTCTCATCCTTCTTTATTTACTCAGTATCTAATTATATTGTCCACATTGAACAGTTTGTCTTAACCTTTCAACCATAAAACAGCACACAATAGTAGTACATATTTAAATTTTAAACATAATAACCCGGTGCACTTCGGTTTGCACGTCGTGCCATACAGCCTTGTTTCCCATATGCTTATCTGTTTCCTCTCCTGTGCACAGGGGTTCAATTAAATCCTTCATTATCATTTTCTGCTTACCTCCGGGTTGTCAGATGCAAATTGATCCACTCCTTTCTACACTTTTTAATCAACATCAGCCTGAAGAAAAACAATGCCTCCCACAAGGTAACACTGTTTGTCTTCAATACATTGGAATCAATCTGTCCTGCATTAAAGCAGTGTCCGTTTATGTGGAGCTCAAGTGGCCGTGCCCACTGCATGTTCCTATAATAACGTACTTGGTACAAATATACTGTCCTTGAGCATTTAAAAGAGTATCTATTGTGGAGAGGAGCCTTTTTCTTCTGCATTTGTTAGAAGTTCTTTATGAGAGTGCAGAGATTTTTCTCTCCTGATTTCATTGCCACAGATGAGACGGTTAAGAGATTGTCTTTGTCTGTTTAGTGTTTTGTCTTATGGAGCAATTATGTTAAAATTAATCTACAAATTTTAATGAAAATTTGAAAAAGGGTAGAGCAAAACCACAAGATGATATTTTATCTGATATTTTTTTTACATTTTGAGATGGATATTCATACTAAGAATATCCATTTGGTGCCATGGCTATAAACCAAAATATGAAGTGGAGTGCGCTGCTACATTAGTTCTGCTCCATGATTATAATCAATTTATGAAGCTCCAGTTTTTAGGGAGCTTCAAGGCTGTATATAACAAATATGTTCAATAGTTAGGACCCTGTGATTGGAACAATGTGATATTAGCAGATATATGTTAAAATCTCTATTTGTGTTTTATAAATCAGAGAGTGTTAAACAGAGAGTGACCTTCAGTTAGGGTGCTGTTCTGAATATATTCATACACTAGAGGAATAATACTGTATTTTGCTTCTCTATCCATGATATGTTTCTTTTCTTTTGGCTCAGATTCTCTAATCCAGAAAATACCCTCTGCACTAACCTTATGTCAAACCTACGGGCCAAAAGAACACTTCTTAGATGGTCGATTTTTAAAGCCTAAACTGAGGACTCAGTACCTTATTTGTCATGTTAGAGCTTGTGTGAGAGATGATAAAAGCTGATCTGTGAGGGATGTTACTGTAGATTTTAGGGATTGGACAAGCCAAAAACAAATTCAACGTTCTGTGAAGGATGCTCACAATCAGCTGATTAATGACATGAAAACGTTGATTCTCAAAAGTAATGTTAGCCTACTCGAGCTGTCGAGAGCTGTTAAGAGCGATGGTTGAAAAAGTTTTCTATGGAACACTGTACCATTGTCTTAAGCATTGTCATCACTCTTTGCTCTAATAGTTTCTTCTGTACTTTATGCTACAAACAATGGTCAAAACATTACTGTGATATGTAATTATCACTTCATAAAAATTTATTTATAAATGTGTACAAGCAAGAAGAGGGAGACACCAGAAATTTATGTTTTAGGGCCTAAACCCACCAAAAGTGCAACCAACCTTTTATAGGTTTTATGACACTCTTTTATGACACTAAATTCATCCCTAAACTAATGTGTTTTTCTTTTTATTGAAGAAAACTGTTTAACATGACACTACTATGTTGCCACAGCAGCTGCTGTATGAATGTGTTAGATTGTTAAGTGGTGGTCAGAGAGGCCGAAGGCGCAAAATGGCTGCCACGTCCATCCCCAAGACGTTGTGGCTACACACATATCTCACCACCACCAGTGTGTGACTGTGGAGTGAATGATTAATGGCCTGTGAGCTCTTTGAGTCCCTTGGGGAGAAAAGTTCGATATAAATCAAATCCATTATTATTACTTTTAGGCTTTATTCTCAAGGATCTTAAAGCGACACTATGTAACTTTGAGCCACTAGGAGTGCATATCTCGCTAGAGACTATCTGTGTTGCTTGTTTTTGAGAGGAAATTATCAAAAATCTGCAAATTTGCAATAAAAAAAAACACTTCTTCTGAAACGGTAGGGTCATTTTAGTGCATTTTGTACAAATAAAACTCTGCTAGGGTCCGATGTGTAACCTGGTAAACTTGTGTCATCTTGTTCTATTTGGATGTCTTACTGTGTGGGTGTGGTTTCACTCAAAGTGAATGCAGTACAGCAGGGAAACTTCTACTCAAGCTGCATACTAGCTCCTTACATTCTGATTTTTGCGTCCTGTCAACCTCTGCTCAGGAAATGCATGCATTTAATCATGAGAATCCCTTGGGAAATATCTGTTGAAAAACCTCACTCTAGTATGTTGGCTTGTATTGTTTGACTAGTACTTGTGGGCTGTATTTTGTGGCTTGTCTTATCTGCTTGTTATGTCCTGTCAACTTCTGCTCAGGTGTGCTGGAGGGGCGAGCAAGGGCTTAGCCCTGGGAGAAAACTGTTTGGCCTAGCCAACACAAAGTGTACCCAGTCGACCCTAACTAAAGGGTTGATACAAGCCTCGCTTGGCCTATTGCACGGTCTGCCACCAGGACTGGTGACCAGACCTTTTACTTTAAGTCAAAGACTCTTTCCCCATTACCCTAATCTTTGCACACCTGCACTTTAGAGTACTCCCTTTCATTTATATGGACATTTTAACCTTTTTTATGCATCGTGATAAATAGGTCTCTATGAAGATATTTGAAAATGTCTCATCCATGTCTGTCCAAATCTGTCCACAATACACTGATTGGTCAGAAACCTAAAGGGGGTGTTACACAAGGTATTAGCCTATTTTGTCTTCCTGTGAGCTTCTGAGCACGCCAAACCTGGAGAGGTCTGCGCCTCCCGGTTGCATGGAATTATAAATAATTTAAATCAGTTTTCTGTCCAGGCGACGGTACTGTGTCAGTGAAATGGGAATGATTCTATCAATTGTGTGTCTAAGATCCATACAAGAATGTACATTTTTGGAATTAAAAATTATGCAATGCTACTAGCTAAAAGTTACGCAGTGTTGCTTTAATAGATGAGCATGTATAGCCCATGATAAGTTTTGGGCAATCGCATGCACACACAAAGTAGGATCACTCTTATTTGAATAAAGGACTCTCCCATTGGCTCTTGGTCTACAATAAATCAATGGCAATTCTTTTGGGAAAGTTGCAGTCACAGGGCTATGTCACTTTACACAGCAGCAGAACCAGAAAAAAGGAAACCAAAGCGAAATTACCATAAACATTTGCAATGCAAACAGTTAACGAGAGATAGCTGTCATTTGTAAGGACGTGGTTTAGGGAAGTGGTTCAGCTTTACTATTTTTTAAAGAAAATAAAAGCAGGCTGGTCATTATATTGTTGTGGGGTTTAGGAGAGTGCATGTCTCTAGATATGAAGATGTAACTCGGGGCACAAGCGATCACTCTTTTTACGAGCGGTTTAACCATTACCTTCATGCTCATAATACAGCTGTCAAGTGGCCAAATGGAGAAGTTCAACACTAGGTCAGGACTGAAACAATTCAAGCTAAAGTGACAGCACCACTGTCAACAGCTGCGGTCCTGAGACACATTAATGCCAGTCATTAGGACGTTATGGTGAATGTCATATTATCATTGCTTGTATTCCAAACACTTCACACGGCACTGCTGTTCTGGCTGATGTCCTTGAAAAGCGGCAATGTCAATTATTGTTTTGACCTTTAAAATTAATTCTAGGACAAATTGAGAAAATGTTATGTCTTTCTTAAGGCATTTTACTCCCCTGTGAACATTGTGGGATTGTAAAAAAGACGTGTTGATGAATGAACAGATGTCCACTCATTTGCAGCTTCAACAAGAAAGTGGCCCTACTCTCTTTCAAATGGAGCCACACTGGAATCATTAAATGTTTGTTTTGGTAATTGTTACAAGCACCAATATAGATAAATGTCCATCTTAGTGATATGGTTGCTTGATTTATATACAGAATATATTAACAAAATGGCCAATAAAAATCCTTTGTTAGCGCCATATCCAGCCTTTTGTGTAAAACTGTAGCTATACTAAACTAAAGCTAAGCTAAACTATCTATCTAATTTGTTCTGTTTTTACATGTTTCCAGTAAATATAATGAATTATTGCTTTGAGTTATGCATATCACTTCTCCTGTCATGCATAAAGACATTGATTTTTGTTCACGACCAGTATTCCTGCTGTACACTCCCAACATGTGTTTTCACAAGGCAACAAAACAAGGGGTTTGAAGATAACCAAAAAGCAATCAACATTCAGCGGCACTTGTCAAGTGGTGAATGATTTATGTCCGATCTGGGCTCTCGTTTGCCTCTCCTGCTGCCAGTCAGTGGCTCATGTCTCGTAGTAAAGCCGAGGTGCTGCTCGCGGCGGGATTGGAGTGGCGTGGAGCTGCAGCACAAGAAAGGAAAAAAAAGACCAAAAAAAAAAGGGTCGGTGTCACCTTGTCACTCTTGGGCGTGCTGCCAAACTACTGGCAGGGGGCTGGAGTGGGCATAATGCCGAGGAGGGGTGTCTGTGGTGATGAATCATTGGGCTGCCCAACTCAGTACAATACCCCCCTTTCCACCAAGTCTGTCCCATATCCCACCCCCGCCTTACCCCATCACTAACACTGTAATTATCTGCCTGCCGAGGGCGGGACAGCTGCAATAACATGAGAGATCATCTGTAAGTGTAGACTTTTCTAAAATATTGTTTAACAAAAATGTTTAACATACAATAAATATATATTTTTTGTTTTCACAGCAATAGAAGAACAATATTTTTGCAGTAAATAAGGTGGACACATACAGTGACCAGAGTTTATTGCGTAAAAGCTCATCCACTGGGTTGGATCCAGGTGAGTTAACCCCGGGCTCAAAATTGTCCATCAACTAAACATTCAGAAGTAACTTGCCACTGCCAGTTCATATCCTTAGCACTAAAACATTGCTTCAAGATGCTGCAAACGTTGAGATTAATATTACATCATTTAAACCAAGTGAAAACTAAGCAAAGTTATAAATTGTAAGCATTTATACCTGAAACCATTGTGGTAATGTGAAAGTGGTTGCAGCAGGTGAACCACTCTTGTCTCATATCCACACAGCTGCTCTGAGCCCTGTTCGGTTTATGTCAACTTCTCCCTTTATCCACCAGGGGTTCACTCTTGGCCGTCTCCTGGTCCTCACTTATTCTGGATCCTGGAGCTGATCGGGCCAGAGTTTATGTGTGGCACATCTGATCACACACTTAGGGTTGAATCTGAAGTCACCCAAGATCAAGGTCTGTACTGAAATAGAAGGTCCCATCGCAGCAGTGCTGTCACAACAGTCCACGCTGTGTGCTGGAGAGAAGAGGAGGTGACCCTGAGAGACTTGGGGTTTGAGTGGCTCACGTGCTCGTGGCAGTGACGACCGCTGGCGAGTGGAAGTGATAGTGATGGCTTGTGATGCTCTGTCATCCAGCTGCTCTGGGTGGTTACAATTACTGGTTACTGAAGGAGTGAGATAAATGCAGCTGCTACAGTGAAAACATTTGGATATAAAAGCGGTACAGAGATAATGTGAATAGTATCTAAACAAAATATTGTCACTGAATGTAGTGGAAATCAATTTCAGAACCAAATTATACACTGTCTTCCAGTTTTTAAGCACAGCTGGTCCTGGCTTCCATCTGAGGTGTACCACACGGGCCAAGGTAGCCAACGGGCAGAAAGTAAACTCAGACACACACAAAGAGTGGATGGACAAAAGTGCACAGTCACAGTTGTTTATTTAATGATTACATTAACTTTTAAAATAATGGCTGTCTTTGATACTATATGGAAAAACAAAAGCATTCGAAATCAAAGTTCTATTTTTCAATTTAATTATATCCAATGTAATTTTTAAAAGAATCACTTTTGGTCTAGAGAAAAAGTGAGTGTGGGCTTTGGTCTTGCTGTCTCTTTTACTTTAAAAAAGGGAAAGAAAAAAAACATAATTTGTAATTACATCAAATAACTTATTCAGCACAAATAGCTCCTAATAAAGTTTTCATAAATTACATTGGGGAAGCAGCTTGTCCAGACAAAAGCTTCTGAGTTCTTTCAGACTTCTGCAAGGTCACTGAACCCAGCTGCAATGCTAATTATCACTTGAGGGCACCGGCTCTTCTCAGCGGACCAGAACCCTGCCTTCACCCCAGCGTCCCACCATGCAGGGGCTGAAGCAGGTGTGTTAGTAATACATGTATGCTGACTAACGTGTGTTTGTGTGTGTGTGAGAGTGTGTGTAAGTGTGTGTGTGATCATCACTGACCCCCAGCGGCTCGTCACAAGGCTAATGTCTACTTAAACTCTTCTAAAGACAGTTGCCCTGGCTCTCTAGTCTCTCTGGACTCCCCTCGTGGATTCGTGAAATGAGACAATATGAGCGAGCTGCCGACATCTCATTTGAAGACTAATTAGGTTATCCAAAGGGTGGGGGAGGCCGTGCTTAGCATTAAAGCCTTTAAAATGTGCTCTTTCAGAAGAAATGAATGTGCAAAGCTAAGTGCTGTGTTATGATTGTAACGTAAATGTTCCACTGAGCAACCAAACTGCATATCTCAGCTTCAAACTCTTTTGATATAATTGATAGGGTAGACTGTATAACACTGTGGCGTGTTTGATGACAGACTGTTGATTTGACTGTGAAACACAATCACCCAGCAGAGGCAAAAACACTCAGGAGTGTGAAGATGTGCCGATAAAAAGCCTGAGTTGACTTTCTGTTTGTGTTCTCTGCCATTCTCACAAGACAAGGTTAAGAGAAGGTTGGAAATTCTGAAAGCACGCAATGGGCTGGCTAGTTTTAAATACAAAGGGGAGAAAAAAAAGGTATGGTATTTAGAGTTGGGACTTGCATTTATATGAATGATGCCAATATTAAATATTGGGCAGATCAGATAATTGAATATTTCTTAAGCAACAATAAAAAGCTTCCTATCTCTATTGTCTTTGTTCTGTGGTAAAGGTAGAACAGTATATTCAAATGATTTGGTTCATAAAGGTTTAAGACAGACAATATGTGAGTCTGAGCTCGTGTTTTTGTCCTCACTGTATGTATGTAACGGTCACATACAGTTTTAATAAAATGTAGAAAATAGTTTTTCTTTTTAAAGATTAAGCAACAACAAAACAGTATTTTTTTTTTTCCTTTGGCCCTGTAACAAATGGTATCCTCTTTAAACATTATGTAGGTATATGTAACCCGCACTTCTTGAATTCCTTTTATTTTGGGGGACACATACATGGACACATTTTGGTTACATATAGGTTAAAAAGCTGAGGTGAATTTACAGGGGGTGAGATTTGAGATCCGTCACATGACCGCCATGAATGACCAGTGGTGCTACTAACAGAATAAACATGGGCACCTCAACATCCTGAGGAACACATCACCCATTATTATGGAAAATAATGTTATTATTTGGATATTTTTCCATATTTTTCCGTCTATTCTGGAGAAAACACCCCTTCATGAGAAGCTTAAAATAGAGAAAATAAAAGGGAAGGGAAAAAATGGAGTCATGGCAGAGATAACCTCATCGTCTAACCTTCTCTGTTAAGCCATCAGTCTTTCTGACCCTTGTAATTAGCACACAAAGCAGAGGGATGGAAAGAGCTAGCTTCAATTGGTCCCACTGAGACTCTGGCCTACAAATAAGATATTGCCGCATAGACAGTATTTTACTGAAGACAGAGAATAGATTTGTCTCCTGGCAGACACAGCAAATATTTCATCCAGGGTATGCCTGCGGCTTACAGTCTTGTTGGTATTAGCGCGGCTAAAAGTTGTTGGGAGCTTACAGTTCATATGGGAATACTTTCACAATATCAATTACTTCAAACACATGCTCACAGGGATTTATACACTCTGACAAGATACACACAAAACAGGTTGGTGTGAGTTAGGGAAATGGCACAACAGCAGACTCATGTTTCGTCTAATTGGTTAAATCTGCACTAATTCCCTTCTATTATGAGAAGTGAGGCATCTTTTTTGTCCCGCGGGGAGCCAACACCCATCTCTGCTGTTATACCCCCCACAGGTAGCCACTGGGGAGTGTGGGCCAGTCGGACGAAGTAATTGAATAACTAACAGCGGATCACTATTTGGCTGACTCCAGCTCATTGGATCGACAGGAATGCTTCGGCAAGCAGCGCAGAAGAAGAAGAAGAAGTGAGAAACCTGAGTTTAACACAGAAAAGGAAGTTCACAAACATGCAGCTGGACAAGAGCAAGAGTAGGGGATAAGACAAGCGTAATCCCGCCAGAGACCGATTTACTGAGTTCTTCTTATCATAATAAGTTTAATGACTTGTAAAAACATTTTTAATGGAATGAAAAGACTTAAAGAAACAAAGCTTTTTGATGTCAAAGAAAAGCATTGGATTTTTTTTCTTTAAGAGAAGATTTTATTCCAGGGAAAGCTGTAGCCACTTCTGTTGTACTTTTTTACTGCAGGATATTTCTGTCTATTTTTTACACTCACCTTTACATACAGTTCTGGTAGAGTATGTCAGCACTGCACTTTTTACAAACAATAAGTACTGATCCTAAAAGGGGCTTGAGATTTGATGATACAAAATGGTGCACTCCTGAAAGGGTCTGCTTGGGCTCATGGAAGATTGATGACAGTACTGAATAAATTAGCCATGCGTCATGTAAAGACCTTTGTTGGAGTGGTAGGTCTTTATTTGTAATCAGTTAGATTGTCATGCTCCTCCTACTAACTAAGAAAAAAAAAGAAGCTTGAAAGGGGCTTGAGACTGCAGCACTGAATTCCAACTCTTTTGTCTTTGTTGCAGTGAAAAGGACAGAAGTCTGTGGCAGTGGCACGGAACTAGTTTACTTATTCATCAGGTTTTCAAGTTGTAGCGGATGCAAGGTTTCCCTGGGATGATAAATGGCATCCGAAGACCCAGGTGGACGGGCGAAGGGAGGAGGTAAATAATGGAACAGCCTGACAAACAATGGAGCATCCATGATCCATTGTCTGAGTGCGAAACAAAGCCACAGGTGTGTGTTTGCGGGTGTGGGCAGGACTGATGGCTGCTGAAACTTTCCTTTAGTGGAGGAACGCTTTTGAAGATAGCCTCGCAGTGCCACCTCTGTGAAGTTGCTGCATGGATGAAGCTGGCGCATTTGGGCAGCCATAGAAAATAGAAAAAATAAATATATAAAAGAAAGAACGTCCCCCTGAGTGGAAATGTTACTCTAATGCAGGAGGAGGAGGTGGACAGGAAAGCTATTAAGGCTAAGCGAGGGCCTGGGGTCCACTCAAGTTTTACACTCCTACTCTGAGCAGCCGCGCCGTGTGTAACCCACAATCACACACACACACGCGCAGATGCACGGACACACACTTCCTCACAAGCTCCCGTTCCGTCTGAAATCCTTTTCGGAGCTGAGCTGAGCAGACTCAAGGAAACGGTTCATTTAAATGTACATAATTTGCTCTCCCAGGCTCACTTGTGGTCTCAGTGTTCCCCTGTGGCGCCACTGAGAAACAGCCCTGGAGAGGCTCGCAGAAAAGAAAAAGATTTTATCCTCCAAAAATCCAGTGGCCCGGACAAAAGCGCAGCTTGGTAAAAGCCATGCCGAGTGAAATCTTCAGGTACACTGGACATTTATCCCTCAGGGAATTTGATCACAACACATGTTTCATCTTGTCTCACCACCAGATTGTTTAGAGTTGGAAAAGCATAATCAAGACAAGTTTCTTTCCAGTAAGGTGTGAAAAATGCAACTTCAAAAGATCCATATTCCACATACATAGTGTTTCCTAAAAACAATACACTGGCAACTAATCAGAGTAGAGAATGAGTTACCCTTTGGAGTGCATCATCTTCTTTATAAGTCTCTGTTTTAGCTTAAAAGTGTCCATCAAAGGTTAACATTACACACATTAATAGAGGATTTTAGTGATTGAATGATAAGGGTCGCAGCTGCAAAAAACTGGCTCTATTTTAAAATTAACAGAATGAGAAACCTAAAGCTCAAGTTGAAAAACAGCAAAGAAAAGAAGGAAAGAGACAGAGTTTGGCCTTTGTCAAAGTCAGCACTTGGCCTTTGAGAAGCACGAGGTGAATGTTTCACAGACCAGTGTGTTGTAAAGGTGATTCACACCGTGTCCAAATTGTGTCTGCAAGAGTCCAAATATCAGTCATCACTTTCCCTGTTGTGTTGGCTGCAGACTCTTACAGTTTTTTCTGATTTATCTCGAAACAAACAAGCATAAGTGATGCACCACTGTTGCCTTGAGGTT